>JAQPZY010001628.1:2512500-2867500 GCA_029931535.1 Margaritifera margaritifera
AGTTCCATGTTAGAACCCTTAACCCAGTAATATACTCTCTATTTAGAAATACTTATAAAGCTTAAAAAATTTATGGAATGGATGCTGTTATGCAATGATGTGATATGCGTGCCTCGAAAAAATAAAACTGGGCAATTTAATGATCATATAGACTACCAGTGTGATAAGGACAAATGCCGAGTTAATCACCTAGTGTGATGAACTACCAGTGATATAGGAGATATATGTCTATATATGAAAATATTAAATCGGCTTGTTAGCTTTATTTAAAAATTGTAACATTTAATGCCCACATTGTCCTACTTACTGTGTATTGTTGATTGTTCATTTTAACTATTATTTCTTGAAGTCCACAAATTTATACTTATTCCCAAGATTCATTTTGCATGTCATTTTAACGAGGAAATATAAAATATGTTATTGATGGAAAAACTTAAATTTGACACATTTTTATAATATATTATGTCAAACTTACTTGCATTTATAATTTCATGTTCAGTGTGTAATTTATGTAAATTTAGCTGTGATGAACGATTGTGTATGTAATTGGTATGCATCTAATTAAATAAATATTTTCGATACAAAACCATTTTATTGGTTGCTTTTCCTTGCAGAGATACAAGTATTTCTTGATTTTTTGTCATTCACTTTAGATTTAAATTTGAGGGAGAATGTTAGAAAATCAGTCTGTCATCTGCCCATCTGTTTGTCTATATGCATATATGTACAAGACTATGCATGTATGTATGTATTTATGCAAAAGCGAAATGCACACTTCAGCAGATATTCTGAAGGGCTCCTATTCCAGAATCTACAAAATGTTAACAGCTAAAGAATAAGTTTTGTATAATTGCATGTACAATCATTTCATATGCTATACCTTATTGAAATAAACAGTGTCCTTCTTGTAACCTATTAAAATGATGTATTGGATTATATTTTAGTAGGGAGTTCTTCAAAAGCATTGCTTGACTGGCAAGATTTATCATCAAAGCAAAATAAATCTGAAAATAACTGAAGGAAATACATCAATCAATGAAAGAAATACATTAATCAACGAAAAAAATATATTTATCAACAAAGCAAAGATAGTAAATATGAAGAAACATGCTCGTGAAACCTTTTACTCAAATCTCTGATAATCTAGATGTTGGGAAAAGAATTGATTTGAAAGCATTGGTTAAAAATTCTGCTAATTTCAAAACTATTCCCCTACTTTACTCGCGTAATAAACTTTATTTCTTAGACTTCGAGAAATGTACAGTTCTTAATGTTTTTTTCTCATTTGTATTATCACCTGACGATTCTAATACTTAGCTTTCTTTTTTCTTCCAAACAAAAGTAATATAGTGTTAGAGGATAGTACTATTTACACATCAATAAATTACATGTATTGATTTTAATATGGTTACTTTTTTTTTATCCAAATGAAGGACATGATCACATATGCAATAAAATGCTAACAAATATTTATGATGAGATTTCAATCCCCTTTCATCTTGTATATTAACAGTTTCTTTGTTCATGTTCTATTCCCATCTTAGTGGAAAATGGCCACTGTTGTACCTATATTCAAAATGGGTGATGGATATGATCCATCCAACTGTCGAAAAACATTTCTATTGAGTGTTCTAGGTAAAATATTGGAAAGAACTGTATTTAAATATGTTACAATCTAATAAACTTAGATATAAATACCAATATGGTTTTAACCCCGTAATAAGACATTTGAACCTAATTGAGATACAATTATAGTACTTTAAAAGTTGATCTATATATAGCACACACGACCCCTTTTGTTCATGTGGATTCCAATTTGAAATGTCAACACACTTTTTCTTTGACTGTTCAATTTGCCAACAACAGAGAATTAAATTGCTTGAATCTATTAAATAGTTTCTTCTTGTCAATACCTCAACATTTTAAATGGTAGCATTGATCACTCTCAAACTGATAATGAATTTATCCCTAAAACAAATTCAAATTTTTTTTCAAGAAATTCATTGTTTAGACTGATGCGTTTTACTTTTGTGTACTGCGTACTCTTAGTCATTCTGTTTTTTTCTGTCATCCATTATTTTTTCGGTCTCTTCTCCTTTCTCTTCTTTTTGTGCCCAATTTGTTGCTTGACAGTTGTTAGTCTTGTGATGAGTTTCTTTTTGTCCTTTGTATGGTATTTTGTAGCTTCTTGTACTTAGATGTCTATGTATAATACTTGTAAGGGAGAGCACCCTTGATAAGTTGTACTTGGATGTCTATGTATAATACTTGTAAGGGAGAGCACTCTTGATAAGTTGTACTTAGATGTCTATGTATAATACTTATGAAGGAGAGGACTCATGATAAGTTGTACTTAGATGTCTATGTATAATACTTGTAAAGAAGAGGACTCTTGATAAGTTGTACTTGGGTGTCTATGTATAATACTTGTAAGGGAGAGCACTCTTGATAAGTTGTACTTGGATGTCTATGTATAATACTTGTAAGGGAGAGGACTCTTGATAAGTTGTACTTGGATGTCTATGTACAATACTTGTAAAGGAGAGGACTCTTGATAAATTGTGAAAACCTGTGGTCCAATCCCACTGCCCTCTTCTATATATAAAAGCAATAAATTTGTTAAACTGAAAGCCAACATAGGGTGAAAGCAAATTTATATCAAAGTACTAGAAGTACTGTAAGGCTTGGATAATTTTTAACTAGCAGGATACGGTTGGTTTCTTTTTTGTATCTTTTGGGGTATGTGCATTTCTATTTTTTATTTTAAAAATGATTTTATGTAAGTAAGTAATCAACTAATTGAAAAAGATTTTCACCTCTAAACCTCAGCTATGCAGTACAGATCAAACCTGAAAAATACAGATGAAACAACATCATCAAAAACGACGTTTCACATGTTCTGATCGTAACAGACATAACTCTGCAAGGCCTATCTTTAATCCATTCCAACAAGTGCTACTGGGTAATGAATATTGCCTCGTCGGTCTAGGTTACTTTGTGTATTTTTCTTCAACAAGCATTACATGAACGCAGTGTAACTATCTAAACATGCTATTTAATAGTCTCGTTTCAAATCGTGCGTCGCAGCAGCTGCCTTTTAAAACATGAATATGGTAATTGAAGAAATGAAAGAAGTGGTAGACAAACAGAAGAAAAGAAATAGAAGACCCTAAGATTGAACTACAGAGGATTAGTCAGAAGGTCAAAGATGCCTGTATTCAGAGCAATCTTTACCCAGTTCTATTTGAAAACTAATTTGAAATTGTACTGGGTCAAAGAAGACACACATGAGAATCTCTGTCAAAATATGCAATATTCTTAGGGAGTCCATGTTAATTGATATTGATCCATATGAGAACCTTGCAATATACCGTATTTCCTCTAAAAATGGTTAGCCCGCGGTCATTGCTTATTGAATTCATATACAATGAGACTAGGAATGGTATCATTTTTTGCATCTTTACAATTTTCATGTATTTGAATGTACTTTATTATTATTTCTTTTTTAGCACTGCGCTTACATCCAAAGTGATCTATCATGAGTAATTGTTCCATAATAGTAATGAAACGCGTGACACCAATATGATTAATGATAACTTTTCTTTAATGAAGTAAATATAAAAATATATATATATATATATATATATATATATATATATATATATATATATATATATATATACTAATATGCTAGAAAACATGCCAACAAATTCTAATGTACAACACAGGATTATAACTATATTCTACAATTTGTATAGCCTCGTTTTGTTTTTGGGGGGTTTTAAAGCACTTCTAACACAGTACTGGATTACGAGGCGACGATTTGTAAAATATAAGTAGAAAATGCATATGCTATATATATATATATATATATATATATATATATATATATATATGTGTGTGTGTGTGTGTGTGTGTGTGTGTGTCCCACAATTTTTTGTCCTATGACCCCAAATCTTGAGCCTGGGCGAGCTTTTTCGTGAGAGAAAAAATCGAAAAATACGCCTACAACTTTTCATTAGTGGACGTTCATCAATGTGTCTGTTGGCGCTAGCAATGGCCAAAGCTGAGAAAGGTGATAAAAACTGTAAGTTGGGAATGAATATCTATTTTAAAACAATGTATCTGGCAAGATTTATGGTAGTCGGCCGAGTTGCAATGTAAAAGTGTTTGACGGCATTTAGTGTAATGTATTTTCCAGGTTAAGGTCATCCCAACGGCAAGGAAGATTTAATTTATTTTGAGATTGAAGTAATGACAAAAGAGACTAGATTTATCCAAATACACCAATACATTTAATTATTGATTTGTTAGTTTTGGACGAAAAATATTATAAGAAATGCTGGTAGATAATGGGTGTACACTAAAGTTAAATGACAGCATGATCAGGAACGGAAAATTCCATGTTGCAGCTCATTTCAGGTGTACCAGATATTCAAATATGTTAATAATTTCATGAGTTATGTGAGCACATGATACAGATTTTATTGTAATAATGTAAGTGTCCAAGGAAGATATGTTAGTACAGTGCAGATCACAAAGTTAAGGTGGCAAAACTGTCGAAGCAAATAAGAATAACATATTTTTATAGAACTATTAGTGCATTATGTACTATTATTTTCATTTGTCCGCCTAAACTGTTGTGTGTCCCGCAGATTTGGAGCATGGTGGACACAGTGTCGACGGCCCTTGCGATCCTATGTGCAACACTGCCGGTCGCTATCATAACAGTTAAGAAGTGGTCCTGAATGAAATTCCCTTGAATGGTTAATTGATATGTTTATTGTGTTAATTAAGTAATAACCAATATTCTGCACTTGACGAGGTACAATAAATGCTCGTGACGCAAATGGACAGGTGTTAAACCACTCATACACTCATTAAGTAAATTAGTGTCATTACTGTCAAAACAGTCTTCGTGCACTTGGAACTAGCGTGGTGTACTCCCCCCCCCCCCCCCCCCCCCCCCCAAGTACTGATTTCATTACTGATGATAACAAGATATATAAGGTTTCAGGCTAGTATTAGCCAACTGGAACAGGTCGCGTTTGCAGACTCAACAAATAATCCAGAATTATACCGAACAATGTGTTTTAACGATTATATCGTTGTTGATAAACATTCAATGCATGGTGCGGTGACAATTATAAACATGTGGAAGTATTTGAAAGGTGCGCAGTCGTTACCGTAATGGCAGAAATTAGATGATGACGAGAGAGAGAGAGAGAGAGCACGATCGCAAATATGATCAAGGGAAGAGACTAAGAAAGTACCAGAAATGCTTGTAAAATGAACACAAATGGCTGAAGTATGACCCAGTAGAGGCAGTGATGTTGTTCACTTTCTGCACTGAGTATTATGAGAAACTTTGAAAGTGCGCGGGGTACTTAATTCGTGAGTCTTGTTGGCGAAATCCAGTTGTTATTGTTTTGAGTTGATATTAATGAATAATAAATGTTGAATTAGAAACTGAACTGGCTTCTGTTTGATTTTAGCAGGATCAGTTGAAATTTAGGCAAGATCAGTAAACATTTTATTTTTGGTGATTCTGTGGGTTAGTGAAAAAAATCCTAATTTCGAGCTATATATATATATATATATATATATATATATATATAATATATATATATATATATATATATATATATATATATATATATATATATATTCTCAAACCTCTAACGGCCATTGTAATTCCCACCCGCCAAATTTACAATATGGTGGCGCTCTATAGATATTACGTATTCTGGGAGTGTGACAGATCTAAGATGAAGTTGTTTGCATTTGCAACATGCATAATGGAGAGAATGTTGGCATACCTCTATGCTACGTTCATATACTGTGGCTGAAATTTCTTTACATATTGTACTTGTGGAAATTGTACATGATCAAAACACACAGCTGACCAAAATGGCCGCCCCCACGTGCTCGAAAAATTAGCCTGAATTAGTGTCAAGTACACTAACTTTAGCGGTTATTAAAATAGGGAAAACGAATTCTGCCAGAGAGTAGGCAATACCAGCTTCTGAAAATACAATAATATATTACAAAATATATAAAAAGTAAAAAAATTGCTATCAGCTCGTTTTTTTTTAACACTTTATCTTTGAAGTCTAGGAAGTGATAATGACGATGCGAAGCTAACAGTTTTTTGATAGGTGCACATCTGAAGTAAGGCTAAGCTGTATACTCTATAACCCAAATTACACCCATCAATCACACACCAAAATAAAGGGAATCAAATGTACTTTTAACAATTCCTAAGATATACAAGGTCTTTTTTAAATAGCCAGGATAACCAGTGAGGAAACCTGGGAAATTCTTTTTGTTTACAAATCTAGCCCTATGCAAAATACGAAACTGTAGATCGCTACCTTCAAACAAATAAGAAAATTTTTGCAATTTCTTTTCTTATTTTCATATCATCATGTATGCTGTTCTCTACAACAAAATGATACATTAACATTGACATTATGCGTGAAAATAAGCTAATTATGCCTATTTTGCTTTTGGTTACACAATATGCCTTCTCGCAGTATTGTGTGTGCAATTACCTTAATTCATGCGATATTAGAAGTCTTAGAACACAAGAGTAAAGTCAACTTAAATTTAAAACTTTTGCTTTAAGTGAAAGAAAAATATAGCAAAACTGTTTCTTTTCATTCATTTGTAATAAAATAAAGGAAATAAAAGATGACAAAGCAGATTCGCTTTGTTTCATATACTAGTGTTAGAAGAATAAGCAAACTTCTACCCTTTGACCTTTGACCTCTGTGAACCTGATTTGTTCCATCCCTGTTCAAACATGAAAAATTTATTAGTGATATCTCGGGAATAATTGTGGCAAGTTTCATGTTCCTGTCCTTTAGCATAACAGTGGTTGCTATTGTTGAGAAAATGCAATCTGCATTTTAAAAATAGCTTACTTTTCATCATGTGAGTGGGGAGTATGGGATTGTGTGTGATGCTGCTACTAATGAATACTGTTCTGTTGTAAATACATGAAAATTATTCAAAAGGACTGTTTACATTACTTGCAACTTAAATGCTTAAGCTATACAAACAAAATTAAGTCATACAATAATAATACCTATGTGGTCTTTATGGTGGCGCTCTACAGATATTACGTATTCTGAGAGAGTGACAGATCTAAGATGAAGCTGTTTGCATTTGCAACATGCATAATGGAAAGAATGTTGGCATACCTATATGCCACTTTCATGTACTGTGGCTGAAATTACTTTACATATTGTATTTGTGGAAATTGTACATGATCAAAACACACAGCTGACCAAAATGGCCTCTCCCACGTGCTCGAAAAATCAGCCAACATTAGTGCAAAGTTCACTAACTTTGTCAGTTATTAAAATAGGGAAAACGAATTCTGCCAGAGAGTAGGCAATACCAGCTTCTGAAAGTGCAATGAATGAATTACAAAATATATAAAAAGTAAAAAAAAAACGTTATCAGCTCCTTTTTTTTTTTTTTTTTTTTTTTTTTTTTTTACAATTTATCTTTGAAGTCCAGGAAGTGAAAATGACGAAGCGAAGCTAGCAGTTTTTTGATAGATCTACACCTGCAGTAAGGCCAAGCTGTATACACCATAACCCAACTTAAACACATCAATCATACACCAAAATAAAGTGAATTAAAAGTTCTTTAATGAATTCCTTAGATATACAAGGTCTTTTTTTAAAATAGCCAGGATAACCAGTGAGGAAAGCCTGGAAAATTCTTTTTCTTTAATAATCAAACCCTTTGCAAAATACGAAACTGTAGAGTGCCAACTATAAATGCCTTGTGTGTATTGGTCACTTGCCTTACGCGGTCAGGTGCCTTGTAACCAAACAATGGTTTATCCGTGCCCTAAGCGATCACTGGCGCCTATCTACAGTAACCGCTCAGTCTCTAGAACTACATTTTCGCTTCATGAGGAAGGCGTTGTTTAGACAAAGGAATATCATGTAAATCGACGTGCAAACATTTTTTGTCTCGCTTGTACTCACAGTACTCCAGTCACGTTGACGAAGTAACTAGAAGGTGTCAATATGTCAAATTCGAAAGCGAGTCAGTTTTTATCATTAGGTTAGAGGGCCGAACCAATTCGTTTGCTGGATGGTGGGAAAAGTAGTCGTGTCATCGCAGCAGAAACGGAGGTCTCCTTTTGTGCTAGTGTCACGGGTATAGTTTGATATCTTTATCTATTTCCCCGTGAAATAAAGCTATCTCGGAAGAACTCTTTGAGAAGAAGTACGAGTTACATTCCTTTTCATTTGGGGTTAGGGGTTATTCAGTATTTAAAACTTGTCTGTAAAGGTAGGCGAAGTTACGATTCATGGGTCACAAAGAATAGCCATATACGGCTTCTTTTGATTTCCTATTCATCACAAGCATCTCATATAAGCCGACTGACTTTTGATCTTGTTGAGTTGAGCAACTGGCTAACTTACACAAGTTGGCCGACCAAAGAGTCAGTCCTCTCTTTACAGTCATATGTAAGCTGTCAATCAGTAGTGAAATTATTGTTTTGTCACGAGGCATAAAACAATCTAAGATCGGTGATTATTTTAAGTCAGTGATGTTGTGTGTGTGTGTGTGTGTGTGTGTGTGTGTGAGAGAGAGAGAGAGAGAGAGAGAGAGAGAGAGAGAGAGAGAGAGAGAGAGAGAGAGAGAGAGAGAGAGAGAGAGAGAGAGAGAGAGAGCATGTATTGTTTATAAGGGGATCATCCCTGGTAGACATCAACTGGCTGTACAAAGGTCTTGGCGTAATCAGACGTATGTCTTTGTAATAAATATGCAACTAAACCAGCTCCAGCGCGGTTGACACCGTTGTGTAATCGGACTGTTTACAACTAAGCTAGCACCAGCGCGGTTGATGCTGTTATGTAGGCGGACTGTGACAACTTCAAATGAAGATAAAAGGATATGAATTTACATCTAGATATCAAGCATCAGTCGAGGTCGAGGTAGATTGCAGCAAAATATATGCATGGGCTAATCTATGGAACGGAATGAAGCAACCACTAGATGGCGTAAAAACATTCCATCCGGCTCATATGTAAATGAGAAAGATGAAATATGGCGCGAGGCCTTGAAAAGCCTCTACCTATAAAAAAAATGCGAAATTGAGAAACACGTGTTTGATCCAGGTAAAATGAGGTTTGTGGATGGTAAATGTTATTGCAATGGACTTTTTCCAAATTTTGACCAAAAAAAACGATAACTTAGTCTCAGCCTGTCCAGGCTAAGAAATTATTAATGTACAGTAGATTTTGAAGAACGTGGATGATCACACGAAGAAGAAAAAAACAAAACGTACCAGAGTAGGGATAAATCATATAAACCTTTAATTCACCATTGATGTTTCTTGAACCATTGCTCTTTCATGTTTCTTGAACCCATGCTCTTTCACCTTGGTTTTTTTTTTAAGAACATGAGGGGCTAGCCAGCAATCACTGTATAAGTCCTACCAGAGTAATCTCCCTTTTATTTAATATAGATTGAGTGTTAATCCCTGACCAGATAAACGTTGCAAGTATTCATGTTTCGCAGATACTACATGGAAAATGGATTCAATTTTGTTAAACATATTTTCTAACATTAAAATTAGTTTTTATCAAATCTAATATTTAACTAGAAGGTCTTATTTTCCATTGAAAATCATTGTAAACGTATCCATCGTTAAGGCTTAACAAATACGTTTGAAATCTGTTGCAGAAGTCGTTTTTTTTGTGTTTTTTTTTTTCTTTTTTTTTTTTTCTTTTCTTTACGGTTTTGTTGTGTTCCAAGCTTCTGCAGTACGCAAGAAGTTATAGTGACTACACCTGAGGATTCTTTTCTTAGTCCACATGATTTCTGTTTGGTACAAAAGAGGCATTTATGTGCAAGGCATCTGTAGCCAGGACAATTCGGTGCTGAAATTCAGTCAAAGCGTTTATTTGGAATTATCGGAATCCCTTAATATGTGAAGTGTTAAAGATTTTACACTTTTCATCTGCGTCCATTGCTACTTGAACTGAAGGTGTTGTTTCACCCACTTTCGTCACATTGGCATTCAAATTGCTGGTAAATACGCATTTATGATTTTGCATTCGACCGATAAATGTATACCATAACGATCTGTTTAAAATTCTGATGGTCAATTATCTACCACTCGGTCGAATGTAAAACAACGTGGACTGTCATATGTTAAATGTAATAATTACTAACACTGCTTCGTCCCTCTCACTCTGACCTCATTAGTTGTTGACACCACAACTTAAAACTGCTGTTGCAGAGAAAGAGAGAATTTGACACATGAAACCTAAACTATATATATATATATATATATATATATATATATATATATATATATATATATATATATATATATATATATACACATATATATATATATATATATATATATATATATATATATATATATATATATATATATAGAGAGAGAGAGAGAGAGAGAGAGAGAGAGAGAGAGAGAGAGAGAGTTCAGGTGAAAATATTACTCTCTACAATGTAAAACTACTGATAGGACCACATTCATTCACTTATTACTTAGTCGGGGTGATGTGGAAATTATTTATATTCTTAATAGCAAAAAGAAAAAATAATAATTTAAACTAGGACTATATGTATAAATTACTTGAGAGGCAATTAGTTGTGCACTTGTGCTGAAGACAATAACAATGTTTTCATTATATTCATGCTTGCTAAACAAAGTGTGGCACTAATGTGTTGTATTTATAAAAAAAAAAGATACAAACATTGTTAAAATTACAACACCCTACGTCTTGTTGTGTTGGTCACCAGAGCTTCAAGACCAATGCTCAAAATATTAGTGAGGTACTTAACACACATACGCACGCACGCACACACATACGATTCGAACTAGAAGGTCATCTGTCGATGTGTCGATGCAAGCCACAAACGCTCCTACTTATCATTATTCATTAACGGAAATTCTTTACATGCTCAGCTGAGTACTTCACTGGTTTATCATCTATAACTCTAGATTCATGTCTTTCCGATGTGACGCTCCTGCTGTGTGAATACTGTATGCACTACAGTATCCTGGGTCAATCGGAACGTCCTTGACCTTTCAATAGCATGCTAGAAAAGGACCTTGGATGTAAATAGTGGCCATTTTGAACTGCCATCAAGCCCGTAGTTACTAAATGTCATATTAACTTCGATGACGTCACAACGACTCGATGATTTCTTCAAATAGTAGCTCTACTGGACATAGACCTGAATTACTTATGCGATGACCAGCTGTCTCTCGTCCGTCTTCTGTCCGTTTGTACGTAGCACAAGTCTGTTATGGCTACTCCTCCTAAACTACTTGGAGGACTTCAATGAAACTTTACACACATATTTATTCCATGATCTAGTTGACCCTAAATTAAAATGGCACCGCTCCGACGTCCAATATGGCCGCCATTGCGGCCATCTTGAACATTTTGTTGTCGCTACTCCTCCTGAATGGAAAGTCATATGGTCATGAGATTTTCATCAGAAGACTTCTTATGATATCTAGTTGGTTTTAAAAATAAAAATGATGATGCTCGGACATCCAATATGAGCGGATTTCTTGAAAATACAACATAAGGTTTTCACTAAAAGATTTCTTATAATGTCTATTTGGTCCTAAATGAAAATGGTGCCGATCTGACAGCCAATATGACCACCAAGGCAGCAATCTCAGTACTCAGGAACATATTTTCAAGCCCTCGTCCCAGGGATGTGAGTTGCAACAGATACTCGTCCCTGTCATTACTTTTCTCAACACAGCACACTTATCCACTACACTACTTATTACAAAACTACAGGCACCTGATGCAAGCTTGATACCTAAATAATAAAACCCTTCTAATACATGGTCCCTTAGATAAATATATAATAATACACAGTGTTTGTAAGTCGAGAAATTGTTATTTGTTTTATTTTTTAATTTTTTTTTATACACTTTTTAGTAATCTATGTGTCATTTTAATGTGGAGGAATTATGCTTTCCAACGACCTCTGACACATCTTATAATATGTGGGATATAATATGGGGGAAGATATATAGGAAATTAAGAGCCAGCCAATGTCAAAACTGTGTGATTTTTTGTCCGGTCATATGGTGTCACGTTCTGCCTAGATCACCTGTATTTTCACGACTGCGCAGCTTTACTGATACATTGTCACGCCAAATCGAAGACGCCAGCAAATATTTCTATAAGTATTTAATTATTTTTCACACGAAAAATGTCGCTAACTTACATTTGAAAGAAGAATTCCAAGCGTCTCTGCAATTTCACAAACTTTTGCACTCAGTAATCAATTTTAGTAAAACCTCCTTTTCTAGAGAACTACTCAAGAGTGCCTATCAAACTCAAGATTCCTGATTGGTCAACAATGTTGGAAGGTTATTACGTCATGGACCCACTTAAATTAATACCAACCAGCTGTTGTCTCAACATTATGTGAATTCTAGATAAGTTATAATGGCATGCATTGCGTGAAACTTGGTGGAAATCGGCTTAGACACTTAAAATGCTTCTTTATAATGTAAGTTAGCACAATTTTTCTTGTGAAAATTAATTACATACTAATAGAATATCTGCTATTGCCGTCTCTTTGCTCTGACAATGTATCAACAAAGCTGAAGTCCTGAAACTTCAGGTGACCTGGGGCGAGCGGAACACTGGTTCTTAACATATCACAGGTCTAACTTATTAGGATGTGTGATAGATCATTGAAAATGAAAACTTCTCCACATTAAAATAATACCTAGATAACCTGATAACCTGAAACTATCGACGTAAATGCGAATATCATTAAGAAATGGGGCTTGGTGTAAAACTGCGATTTCTCGATTTAGTATACAAACCTTGTGTCTTCTTATATATTTATGTAAGGGCGCTTGCATGACAAGGATTTTTAACCAGCTGTCTTCACTCGTAACAGTATTTTCATCATTTGGACCCATTTTAGTATCAAGTTTGTGATGGGTACCTGTGTAAAGTTGTCTTCCTTTGCAACATGTTCTGGACTGATAACAAGCAGGCAAAATATGCAAAAGTAATCAATAATTGACGCACGCTACATGTTATGCAATGTTGAGCTTTGGCACTTGTTAAGGGAATCAAATGCACACAGATTTGTTCTCAGGGTGCGAATCTGCATCAACTCGGCCGAGGGACGAGTAAGTACCGTCTATACTCGCGTATAAACCGAGTCGCGTATAAACCGAGTCCAAATACAAACAACATAGACCCGGATCTGCCGTTGCATAATGTGCCGGCAGATCAGGGTATATATTGTTTGTTCTACTGATTAGTCCTTACAAACTGTATAGACCCAGATCTGCCGGCGCATGATGCGACGGCAGATCTGGATCTATGCAGTTTTGCGGTTGGCATTAGATTACACGCGAGTATAAACGGTAGTAAAGTTTTCCTAGGCACAGCCAATGTTTATCCGGTCAGGACGAGAAGACGAGTGGGCACAGTCAATGTTTATCCGGTCAGGACGAGAGGACGAGTGGGCACAGCCAATGTTTATCCGGTCAGGACGATTGGACGAGTGGTTTTCCTGAACCCTGCATCTTGAAAATCTTGTTATCACTACTCCTCCTGAACAGAAAGTCATATTAACTTGGCAGGGCTCTGGAAAACCACTAATCCTCTCGTCCTGACCTGGTAAAATTGACTGGACCGAGTGAAACGTTACTACGGACTCGTCCCTGGGACGAGTAGATTCGCTTCTGGAGAACCTCTAGCAAGCGTCGAAGTTCAACATCACTTAACATTTGACATGCATCAGTGATAAATAACCTGTGCCTAATTTGCCTACTTGTTGTTTATTAAAATGGGTAAATATTATCAACATATTATGTCGCAGTTTCACATCTAGCCCTTGATTTCTTAATGGTGTTCGCATTTACAGTGACACTTTTCAGTAATTTAGGCGTCATTTTTGGTGCAGAGAAAGTTTTCCTTTCAACGAGCTGTCACGCATCTTTATGAGCTAGATCTCTGATCAATTAAGAGACAGAGAATGCAGTGGCGGCCCGAGGGAGTGGGGCAACTGTATTAGAACATGCTATTTTCATGGGTTTTACCCATTATAGTATCAAGCTTGCATGTGGTTCTTTAGTATCAAGCTTGCATGTGGTTCTTTAGTAAAAGCGTACGCTGTGTAGTGGAGATATATACGGTGTCGAGTATAATGAGAACAGTGACGAGCAACTCTGGTCCTTGGGACGAGTGCTTGGGAAAAATTTTCCTGAACCCTGCATGGGTTTTCACCGGGACTCTTCTTATGATGTATAATTTGTCCCCAGTAAAAATGGTGCAGATCTGACCTCCAAAAAGGCCGCAATAGTGGCCATCTTACAAATTCTTGTTATCGCTACTCCTCCTAGATGGATGGTCATATGATATAAACATTGGGTTTTTACTGAAAGACTTCTTATGATGTCTACTTGGTACTAAATGAAAATGGTGCCGATCTCACACCCAATACGTCCACCATAGCAGCCATCTTAAAAATCTTGTTTTCGCTACTCTTCTTACATGGAAAGTATTATCGAGTGGAGTTTTATCACAAAGCTTCTTAGTGTGTCTAGTTTGGCCTAAATAAAAATGATACCGATCTCACATCCAACATGAAAATAGCATGTTCTAATACATCTTGAATATCTTGTTATTGATGCTTCTCCTGTATGTATAGTCATATGCACAGGGGCTTTCACGAAAAGACCTCTAATGATGACTAATTGGTTCTAAATGTGAATGGTGCCGATCTTGTATCTAATATGGCCGCCACTGCGACTAATTTTTAAATTTTGTATTGCTCAGAAATATCAGAGATAGTTTCAACACTCAGCAGTTAAAATGAAGAAATGGTCTTATCTTTAATTCCTGGAACTTCTTTTCGGTCGCTAGAACGTCAGTCCCTTCAAGGGACTCTTGTTTCATTAAAAGCTGAAGGAATAACACTTAAAATTAAACGTGCAGGTGTTTCATTCATAGCTGAAAAGTCGTTGAGTGTTATTTTAAAAACCTATTGTTTTCTTTTTAAAAATCTATTCTTCGTACATCTAGCCAGATGTTCATCCGCCAAAAGCAAATTGTGAAGTAATAATACGATTACCTCCGAGTTTCTTTCAGAGGTCGAATTTATTCGACTCGTATCAGAAAGAGACCAGGAGGATCTGAATGTAGCCCGTCACCTGACCCGCTTTCGGTTTTCATGGTAATGCAATGGATAACCATAAACCAGGGCCTCGCGTTAATCACAGCTAATATTCTTTCATATATAATCAAGTTTCGCATGGTATGGCTCTTTTGTATACTCAAGTGTCGCATGTAATGTCACTTTTGTACACTCAAGTGTCGCATGGCATGACTCTTTTGTATACTCAAGTGTCGCATGGCATGACTCTTTTGTATACTCAAGTGTCGCATGGCATGGCTGTTTTGTACACTTAAGTGTCGCATGGAATGGCTCTTTTGTACACTCAAGTGTCGCATGGAATGTCACTTTTGTATACTCAAGTGCCGCATGGCATGACTCTTTTGTATACTCAAGTGTCGCATTGCATGGCTCTTTTGTACACTCAAGCGTCGCACGGCATGAATAAGAAATCTTGTATTTTCACAGGTCAATATTTAAAGATATATTTTTAACATGTGAAAATATAAAAGTATAAAACAATATAAATTTTTCACAACATATTTTCTATAATTAACACTTAATTATATAATAAATTGCTGCTATAACGATGTTTTGACCCATAACTAACTAAGTCTTAGTCAATCATGTCCTCAGATTAGTACAAGAGAACCTTGACTTGTTCCTACTACTGTTCAGTGTGCTGTAGAGTACTAACGTGGGGAGGGGGCGGACGGGGCAGATACAAATTCGGGTCTCGTATTCTGGCCCTTTTGGGCCATCATCGTCGCCCCGGGCGCCATTTACCCTTAGTACGCCACTGTCAGTATGCATGTCGATGAAATCCACTGCAGAATTGTAGTAAAAGAAGCAGACTAAATGTGGCGGCACAGACGTATTACATTCTGACGTCAATGGTATATTATGGCGTCTGCCCACGTGCTAACAAGTTAGTGTCTCTTTCTTGCGTAAAACAAATATTCATTGTTTAAACGGCATATATCCATGCGCGGGCAGGACATCCATTCGCCATGTGTTTCAAACGCTATGGTTCGAAAGTGGTACTAGTCAACAATAGACAAACATAGGCTGAATCAATGGCAGTTACCTGCCTTCCCTTTGATATTATGACTGCGTTAGGCATTGATAGTTTACACCAAATCGATTTGGTTTCTCATCTTCATGAATTCCGAGTTCTTTTCTTTCACATAAAAATATTCAACAACAAAAGGCCCAAGTGGGTCTGTGACAGCTCATCGATTCCCACTAGTCTACAAGCCAATATACAAAATCAATTGGCCATGTAATTTAGTTGATGGGCATTTATCACCTGGTTGCCAAGGAAACCAAACAACAGGTAAAGAGTCCTCGTGAAAATCAATATCGATAAAACATTGGTAAAACATGTTATATGAAATATTCCTATCAAGTTTTCTTGAACTATGCCAGAAAGTGTTTTAGATGAAAGCATTTTCCGTCAGGTTTCTATTTAAGTGAAAAGACTGCCTGTTAGCAAGGCCACTAAAATACAATTTTGGAAGCATGTCTTCTTAGAAACAGTAATCCTACAAAAGTTGGTCAAAACTGGCCCAGTAGTTTAGGAGAAGACATGCATTTTGCATTATTGCTCTGGCAGACACATGGCTGGTAGGGTGGATACCAAGAAAGATAAGAAAAATGGTAAAACATGTTCTAAGAAATATTCCAACAAAGTTTGCTGAAAATTGTCCTTTAAGCATTTTTGAGATGTCAAAATATAAATTTTCCTCTGTTATATTAGATTGCCATTTGTTTGTAGTGTGCCCCAGTGGCCTGAAATATTGAATAAATGAGGTGTATTGTAAAGTAATACTAATGCTTCACTGCTAAAAGGGAGAAATCTATTTTATAATAGAGCTGATTCATGTATATTGAAAAATTAATAAATATCAGTACTTTTTTTTATGTAAAACGACGTTGTCGACATGAGACGATAGAGATTCTCGATACATATTTATTTTGTGTGTTGAGGTTAATGGGAAAAACAAACCCCATAAAAAACAATTAAAGGAATTACTGTCAATAATACTGAAAATAAATTAAGCCAATAAGCTGATGATACTTAATAATTTTAGATGGTAGTGAAATATCTCTTGGAGCTACATTAGAGACGTTACAAAAGTATTATAGAATGTCAGGACTCAAAATCAATGTAGAAAATACATGGGCCGTTTGGATTAGGGCATTATTGAAAAGTCAAATGTAAGATTGTCATGAGTTTAATTTAGAATGGGATCAAGAACGTTTTAGAATTTAAGAGTAATTTTTTCAAGTCTAGTAGATGATATTTGGGATTTAAATTCATCCGAGAAAATGAAGAAGATATAATCAATTCTTAATAGTTGGAAAAGGAGAAAAATGACTGTGTATGCAAAAATTTCAATAATTAAATCCACAGCTGTATCTAAATTTCTACACTCATTTCAATCTTTGCCTGATTCACCATAATTTCTCACAGAAATGTATACACCCTTTTCAATCTTTCCTTGATCCACCATAATTTCTCACAGAAAAACTTTAAAAATTGTTTGTTTTTTTTTCAATTTATTTGGAAATCAAGACCAGATCGTATTTCAAAAAAAGGGGGTGATTTCTGAATATTATAAGCATGGAGGTCTGACAACGGTTAAAATTAAAGATTTCATTACATTATTGTGTTATGTATATTGAATTTATAATATTTGTGCTTGAGGTAAGTTGTACTTCGGTCATTTTGTAAACATCATATTTACAGCATTTGAGTTCAAGGTCAGTCTTGTTTACATAGCATTTAAAAATTAGATTGGAATTTTCCACAGCTTGATGTGAGAAAAGTCACGTACGCACGGAAATTCCCATTAGGGTTACTCATATTCTAGAATATTCTGTCAGGTGACTTGTCCTTATATTTATAGAGGTTTGGTAAACAAGATTTAATTCCTATACTAAACTTCATATTATTAATATCAGTCTATTAGGGAATTTATTTTACTTATCAGATGTTACAGTTGTGAAAATCAGAGCAAATTCAGAGAGAGGAATTATTTATTTGAAATATTCATTGGAATTACTAAGAGTGCTCATTCTCATTTTGGATTAATATTTTGGGATTTATGTGCATTCGTTCAAAGATATTCTGGATTATATCATTCAGGCATATCAGGACATTCAATACTGCTAACACATCAGAACATTCAAGACTACTGGAACATTAGAACATTCAAGGCTACTGGAATTCATTCGTATTATTCTATATTTAGGACTTGTGATTAGGAAACTTGGGATTCTTGAGTTGTTTGGACTTTAATTCAAGTTACTGTAAGTGTCTTTTGAATTTTCATTTGAATTGTCTAGAAATAAATTGCTTTTTGATTTTACTGCCATTGTTGGTTCACTTTCTTTCTGTTACATTATTTTAAGACCTAGAGTCATAACAATTGAAGATATCATGGTTAAGAAAAGCCATTAAACAAAAAATAATTTTATAATTTTATCATGTGTTGATTTTAAGAAAAGATATACTTT
This sequence comes from Margaritifera margaritifera, assembly GCA_029931535.1. Classification (NCBI taxonomy): domain Eukaryota; kingdom Metazoa; phylum Mollusca; class Bivalvia; order Unionida; family Margaritiferidae; genus Margaritifera; species Margaritifera margaritifera. The sequence goes on from JAQPZY010001628.1 coordinate 2,531,203, forward strand.
TGGATCACATATTAATCACTTATTGCTTTTGGATGACATATTAACCACTTATTGCTTTTGGATGACATATTAACCACTTATTGCTCTTGGATGACATATTAATCACTTATTGCTGTTGGATGACATATCAATCACTTATTGCTTTTTAATCACCTAATAATCACTTATTGCTTTTTAATCACCTATTAATCACTTATTGCTTTTTAATCACATATTAATCACTTATTGCTGTTGGATCACCTATTAATCACTTATTGCTTTTTAATCACATATTAATCACTTATTGCTGTTGGATCACCTATTAATCACTTATTGCTTTTTAATCACATATTAATCACTTATTGCTGTTGGATCACCTATTAATCACTTATTGCTGTTGGATCACCTATTAATCACTTATTGCTGTTGGATCACCTATTAATCACTTATTGCTGTTGGATCACATATTAATCACTTATTGCTGTTGGATCACCTATTAATCACTTATTGCTGTTGGATCACCTATTAATCACTTATTGCTGTTGGATCACCTATTAATCACTTATTGCTGTTGGATCACCTATTAATCACTTATTGCTGTTGGATCACCTATTAATCACTTATTGCTGTTGGATCACCTATTAATCACTTATTGCTGTTGGATCACCTATTAATCACTTATTGCTGTTGGATCACCTATTAATCACTTATTGCTGTTGGATCACCTATTAATCACTTATTGCTGTTGGATCACCTATTAATCACTTATTGCTGTTGGATCACCTATTAATCACTTATTGCTTCAAACTGTTACCTGCAAGTTCTGGAAAAATGTACTATAAGCATGGCAATAACTTACTAAAAAGTTGAGATTGATACAATTGAAAAGGTTTTAATTTCATCAATATGGTATCATTCAAATATAGTATGGTCACAGAAGTTTTGTGTCAAAGATTAGCATGAAAAGGGCATCCATACTATTATCGATATTGCAATGATTCCTTCTACTCTTCTGATGAATTAAAAAATATGTATGAATTGAAGACAACATTTTTAGGTTATTCGTAAATGATAAGGAAAATTCTAAAATTTGGAAAGAATTAATTGGGAATGAAAAGGTGACAATTTAAGAATATAAGAACATTTTGTAGTAAGTTATAATATCTATTTATCATATATTGTGATGAATAAGAAAAGACGCAGAATTTTGTATAATGGTATTACTGAAGGAAAATAAAAATATTAGTCTGCATGAGAAATGGAAGAGAGTTTAATATTGTACATTCAGATCAAATAATTAATTATTTTTCTTTACTTGCTCACATTGATGATATGAAACTGAGGGATTCTCATCTTAAAATATTGCATACAATTTTGTGTACATTCATTTGTACACGAAGCCACGATACTGGATAATGATAAATTGGAGATGGAGTAAATTGTACATTTACTATTTGAATGTAGAAAAGTAAATCATGTATGGGATTAGGTTAGAACAGTGGTTGAAAGATAATTTTAATATTGATAAGAAATTTTACAAAACAATAATATTTCGAACTGATATTCCAAATGTTGTTTACTTTTTTACTGTTATAACAAAACATTTTATCTGTAGATCAAAATTTTCAAAATCATCTGTACATTTTTAAGTTTTGATGCAAACATTCAGTAGATATTTTACAGCCAAGAAATATATTTCAAAGGTAAAGGAGTACAGTAAAAAAAATTGTACAATAGTCAGGCATGTCTACATATTTTGATTACAATAGTCAGGCATGTCTACATATTTTATTACAATAGTCAGGCATTGTGACGTTTGCCCTGGTTGGGGTGGGATTCTTCCAATATATTTTAATTAAATTATGAGGAATTCCACCCTGGCTCGTGGGTTAGAAGTTAAATTAGTGATGTGATAGATTTACAGCTCTGAGCCCCCAGTCAGCAATGCCGACGGTTAAATTATAGAGAACACGAAGATGAAATTCAGTTAATAACAATTTAATAAATTTGATAATTTAAACGATAACTCTCAATCACTCGTCTTTCCCTCGACCAAGTGACAACCTAATTCATCACGTGATTTACAGTGTGAGTTCGATTTTCCCCCTGTCCTTGTGTCTACTCATCTAATTCTTTCCGCTAATTCCTTCCTTCCTTCTTTCTCCTCCTTCGACTCCTTGTCCCTCTTGACTATCTCCTCCAATTTCGCTCCCACTTCCTCTTCCTTCCTTCCCTTCCAATTTCCTCTTAGACTTCCACGTCTCCTGACTTCTCTCCTATTTCTCCTTTCTCCGTCTCTCTATCTGAGACTATGGAACCAACTGTACTGATCTGTCCCTCAAAGCTTCCTTATAGAAGCTGTCTATCTTAGAATTTCCTGCCTTAAGATTTCCCACCAATTACGAATGACTGATCGGAGTTCCGCTGTCTTACTCTGGCACTCTCTCTCTAGAAAATTACGGCGAACTAACTCTTTGCTGAGAGGCGCGGGGATCTCATTCCCGCCAAAGTCGGGTCCCACCCCTATCTCAATTCTGATGGGGTGGCGCTGTGACCCCGTCCAATCGCCTAAGCGGTCAATTCAACCCGGCTGTCTGTCTGCGGGGAAGAAAGTTAAGACACTCCCACGTCTTCGGGGCAACTTCCTTTGATCTGGACAAAGGGTTTCCACACCTAGGTGATAATTGTCTCTCTGTCGGCCTAGCAGGTCCCAAGTCTGGCTATCCACGGCATACTTACGTAATGGATTAGTGCACCTGCGGCAATGTTAAACATCAAACAATGGCTTGTCAGAATTACCTTGATTATACATGTTCAACCAGGGTCGGGGTAAAACGTGACACCACCACCCCCCCCCCCCCCACGCTAGAGAATAAAATCGGGATTTTATTCCCTCAAAATTTCTTCAAATGCAAAGGCATTACTACACGAAATAAGAACAAAATCATCGCGACACTACACACAGAGTAAGAACATGAATATATACACTGAGCGATCTATACCATTTCAGCGCTCCTGCTCATGAAATCGGCACCTACGTTCTCAGTTCCTTTCACGTATCTGATCTGCATCTGGTACTGCTGCAATAACAGCGACCATCGCATCAATCGTCCATTCGATAATTTCGCCTGCGCGAGATAGGCGAGTGGTTGGTGGTCGGTCTCCAATATGAACTTCCGCCCGTATAAGTACCGCTCGAACCGTGATATCCCGAACACGATTCCGAGGCATTCCCTCTCCGATACGGAGTAGTTCTTCTCGGCAGCAGACAACTTCCGACTGCCGTACGCGACAGGAAAAAGCGTCTCATCGTGCTCCTGCAGTAGTACTGCTCCCAGTCCCGTGTCGCATGCGTCGGTCCGAAAAACGAAGTCCATTGCCAGATCCGGTAGACGGACAACTGCGTCGGATGTAAGTCTATCATTCGGCGTTTGGAAAGCATGCTCACACACATCTGTCCAAATAACTTTACTCGGGGACCGTTTCTTGGTTAGGTCGGACAACGGCCCCGCAATCGCGCTAAAATTGGCCACATACCTCCGGTAATACCCGGCCAATCCCAGAAATGACCTCACCTCAGTTTTCGTGGTGGGCCGTGCGGCGTTTCTTAGCTGCTCCACCTTCGACTTCTCTGGGGACAGCGTGCCTTGGCGCAGGGTATGTCCCAAATAGTCCAAGGTCCGTAACCCAAGGTGACATTTGGAGGGGCGAGCTGTCAATCCCGCCTGACGTAGCCGCTCCAAAACGTCAGCTAACAGAGTGAGGTGTTCACCCCACGTCTCTGTGGCTAACAAGAGGTCATCCATGAAGTTGTGGACACCCCTATCGCGCAAGGGCTCCAACAACTTCCGCATCATCCTAGTAAAGATGCTGGGCGCGTTCTGTACCCCGAACGGCATGACCAACCATTGGTAGGTCCCGTAAGGAGTAGCAAAAGCGAGCTTTGCCCTATCCTCCTCCCTTACCGGAATTTGCCAATAGCCCTTGGACAAATCCAGCTTGGAGAAGTATTTCGCTTTCGAGACAGAAGCGAAAATATGTTCCGGGTCAGGTAGTATTTCGACTTGAAATTCTGTCACCTGATTCAGCTTCCGGTAGTCGACACAAAACCGATGGGTGCCGTCCTTCTTCTGCACTAGGACTACCGGAGAGCTGTACGGAGAGTCGGCGGGTTCGATCACTCCCAGAGCGATCATCTGCTCGATCTCCTCCCTTACGACTTGTCGTTTTGCGTGGGGCAAGGAGTAGGGTTTCCGCTGGACTGGTCGGTCGTACACCAGCTTTAACCCGAACTCGACAAGCGACGTTCTCCCGGGTATTTCCGTAAGCACATCGGAATACCCGGCCAGCAACGTCTCAATCTCTTCCCGCTGTACCGCAGTCAAAATGGGGTCGCACTCCACGTCCGAGGGTGTCTCAGCCCTCGTTAACGGACAGCTCGGGACGGCGTTGGCACCTTCCGTATCGCCTTCGGTGTCCTCGGTGACTATCGTGGCGATAACAAAATCGCTGACGGTCTCTCTTTCCCGGTATCTCTTAAGGAGATTGGCATGGTACAATTTCTCCTTCGTTGGCAGCCGTATCCGATATGTTTGACCTCCGACCTTCTCGGTGACGACGTATGGACCTCTCCAGGAAACTTGCAACTTGTTGTGTTCTTAGGGCAACAGCAACAACACCTTGTCCCCTACTTCATACTGGCGTGGTTTTGCGCACTTGTTGTAATTCTTCGCCTGACGCGCCTTCGCTCGCTTGAGGTTCTCCTGTGCAAGGGAGCAAACTTCCTCGAGTTTGTTGCGCAAGTCCGTGACGTACTGGTAGGTAGTGCGTACCTCCTCCACAGCGTGATCGTCCGTCCACAGCTGTCTCAGTACGGCGATCGGGCCACGTACGGTCCTCCCGTACAAGAGTTCAAAGGGAGAGAACCTTAAACTCGCTTGTGGTACTTCCCGGTATGCGAAAAGCATGGCAGGAATATACCGATCCCAATCCTTGGGGCGGCCTTCGCACAGCTTCTTGAGCGTGTTCTTGATGGTCCCGTTAAACCGTTCGACCAGTCCGTTACATTGGGGGTGATACGGTGTAGTCGTGAGGTGCTTAATTGACATCAGTCGGTTCACCTCCGCCATCACACGACTCATGAATTGCGTCCCTTGATCGGTCAGGATCTCGTCGGGTACTCCGACTCTTGACCAAATCCCAAACAGCGCTTCCGCGACGGTTTCCGAATCAATATTATTCAACGCGACGGCCTCCGGATAGCGTGTAGCGTAATCTACAACCGTTAATATATACCGATTTCCGTGCGACGATGCGGGTTTTATCGCTCCGATCAAATCCATGGCGACACGTCTAAATGGTTCATCAAGAAGGGGCGTACTCCCCAAGGGGACGGGTCGATGATCCGTTTTCGGTGCCATTCTCTGACACTTGTCACAGGAGAGACAGAACCGCTTAACGTCTCCCTGGACCCCTGGCCAGTAGAATTCTTTGACAAGACGGTCACGCGTCTTGGCAATTCCCATGTGTCCACCCATGAGACTCTCGTGCGCGAGTTTCAACACTTCACCTCGCTTCTCCTTTGGCACGACGACTTGCTTAAAGTGTTCGTTACCATTCCTGGCGTGGCGATACAAGATCCTCTTCTTGTACGCAAACTTCACCGCACCATTCGGAGTTTCTTTTTCCGTCCCTGCTGAAGCGTGTTTGTGCAACTGCGCCAGAGTTGCGTCTTCCTGCTGCAGCATCCTCAACTCGGCCAGAAGAACGTTACTCACCAGTGTTGAGTTAACTTCCATCGGCTTCGCTTTCGTCTGTCGACTCCTGGACCTGGTTTCAACAGCACTCACCGGCATCTGTGTGCAGGTTTCGGGGTTCGGTTGTGGCAACACATAACGACATCCCAGTATGACGTCATGTGATAGACCGTCCAAGCACGCAGCTTCAATTTTCCCCTTCACGTACTGTGAATCGAGGTCAATGACAGCCACTGGCAATGAGTCACGCGTGCTGTTCGCGTACTGAACTTCGATTACCTCCCCTGTGTAATCCTCGGGCTTAACGTACTTCTTGTCGACAAGGGCTGGGACGCTACACCCAGTGTCGTACAAGATGGTGGCACCTTCCCCGTTGACAGTTGCGGACGCAAGGTTTGCTGGTTTACAGCTTGCCTCCGGCTCGCACTCCTTCCTAGCGACGGCATTTACCTGGGCCTGCCTGCCCTTGAGACAGTCCCTGGCAAAATGCTCCGGGCGCTTGCAGTTGAAACACGTCGGCGGCCCTTGCCGACCTGCAAGTCCCGCTTTCATGGGTGAGGCCTGTCCAGGTCAATGGGTGGCATCCCTACCTGTAGATCCCCCTCCGACCCTCCCGTCGCCCTGACGGTTACGGACAGCCGGCTCTACCTCAACCACACGGCGCAACTCAGTGGGTCGGGGTCGGTCCGCACCCCCGGAACCTCCACTCTTCGAGTGTGCCTGTTCGTATCGCTCCGCCATGCTAGCGATCTCTTCGAGCGTCCGGTGCTCCCTCTCTGCTAGGAAGACTGTCAACTCGCGACGGTAAGTACTCAGGACATGTTCCTTGAGTATAACCTCGCGTAGCCCGTCGTACGATCGTTCGACTTCGGCCATCTTCATCCACTTCTCAAATAACCCACGGACACGGTTGTGGAATTGAGAGTGGGTTTCCGTTGCCTTTTTCGTCGAGTCCCGGAAAAGTTTACAGTACGTTTCGGCGGTCAGCCGATAATGGCAAAGAAGGGCCTTCTTGAGCGCATTATAGTCGTCAGCATCGTCTGCAGCTAAGCCGTGGTAGACTTCACGAGCTACACCTTGAAAAAAAGCTGAGACATTAATCGCCCAATGTTGCTCAGGAATTTTATGAGCGTGAGCGAGTTTCTCAAACTGTACGAGAAAAACGTCGATAGTCTCCTCCTTGTCGTTGAATCGCGGCATATTTATCTGGACCATTCGGTGGTCGATGAAAGGTCGTCCGGTCCCTCCAGAACTCGTACTGGCGTAGTCCTTGTCGTTAGCCCTAGCTTCTACCCTTACCCTTTCCATTTCGAGGGCGTGAGCGAGCTCTCGCTCTTTTGTGGCCGCTGATATCCTGGCCAGCTCCAGCTCTTTCTGGGTTTCTCTTTCGGCGGCTATTCGGGCCATCTCCGCTGCTTCCTTGGCCAGCGCTTTCTCCGCTGCTTTTTCAGCTTTCCATTCCTTGATTCTTTCTTCAATAAATGCCGCCAGCCGATCTCCCTCATATCCGAGATCTTCCGAACCCATGGCACGGTACTCCTTGATCATTTGCCTTTCTGTAGCCATATTGTTACACTAATAGGAAGTGATACCTTGTCTCGACCTTACTAACAATGGACAGATATTACAAGTTCCTAGCCAAATACTTACCTGTCGACAGCAACTAATTTCGTTCAGGTAAGATATTTGCTCGATATCCGCTCCACAATTACTGCAAGTAATTAAAGATCTACAAAGCATGCAAATATCAAATATAACCAACACAAGATGAGAAAATCATAAAAATTCAAAATACACAAGATGGAAAATATCTCACAACTATTTCACACTGTTCACTAATACTCCTAACAAATAAACTTTAGGTCGTAAAATAATATTTATGTCTAATTCAAATCCCGGACGAAGCGCCCACTGTGACGTTTGCCCTGGTTGGGGTGGGGTTCTTCCAATATATTTTAATTAAATTATGAGGAATTCCACCCTGGCTCGTGGGTTAGAAGTTAAATTAGTGACGTGATAGATTTACAGCTTTGAGCCCCCAGTCAGCAATGCCGACGGTTAAATTATAGAGAACACGAAGATGAAATTCAGTTAATAACAATTTAATAAATTTGATAATTTAAACGATAACTCTCAATCACTCGTCTTTCCCTCGACCAAGTGACAACCTAATTCATCACGTGATTTACAGTGTGAGTTCGATTTTCCCCCTGTCCTTGTGTCTACTCATCTAATTCTTTTCGCTAATTCCTTCCTTCCTTCTTTCTCCTCCTTCGACTCCTTGTCCCTCTTGACTATCTCCTCCAATTTCGCTCCCACTTCCTCTTCCTTCCTTCCCTTCCAATTTCCTCTTAGACTTCCACGTCTCCTGACTTCTCTCCTATTTCTCCTTTCTCCGTCTCTCTATCTGAGACTATGGAACCAACTGTACTGATCTGTCCCTCAAAGCTTCCTTATAGAAGCTGTCTATCTTAGAATTTCCTGCCTTAAGATTTCCCACCAATTACAAATGGCTAATCGGAGTTCCGCTGTCTTACTCTGGCACTCTCTCTCTAGAAAATTACGGCGAACTAACTCTTTGCTGAGAGGCGCGGGGATCTCATTCCCGCCAAAGTCGGGTCCCACCCCTATCTCAATTCTGATGGGGTGGCGCTGTGACCCTGTCCAATCGCCTAAGCGGTCAATTCAACCCGGCTGTCTGTCTGCGGGGAAGAAAGTTAAGACACTCCCACGTCTTCGGGGCAACTTCCTTTGATCTGGACAAAGGTCCCAAGTCTGGCTATCCACGGCATACTTACGTAATGGATTAGTGCACCTGCGGCAATGTTAAACATCAAACAATGGCTTGTCAGAATTACCTTGATTATACATGTTCAACCAGGGTCGGGGTAAAACGTGACAGGCATGTCTACATATTTTGATTACAGTAGTCAGGTATGTCTACATATTTTGATTACAATAGTCAAGTATGTCTACATATTTTGATTACAATAGTCAAGTATGTCTACATATTTTGATACATAGTTGATAGGACTCTTGTTCATCAAAGCTTCACATATTGCATCTCTTTCTGCTTGTAAAACAAAGTACTAAAACGACTTCTGTTTCATTTAGGTACTTGACACAATTACTGTTTTTATAGTAATTCACACACACACATTAACATACAGGAGTGCCTGAATCAAACAATCTTACACATATTGTAATGTTTCTGCTTTTTCATGCATTTGTATGTGCCAGTTTGCATATCTCGTTTTATGTAAAACGTTTCTCTCTCTCCTTATTTTAAAATATTTTTAAAAAATGAAAAAAATAGTAAATAAAAGAGGAATACTAATGCCAAATATTTTAAACATCAGTGGAACTCCCTTTTTCTCTTTTCAATTCAATGTCAAAGGAAAATGTTTGAAAACTTTATTCAGTTCAAAATGATGCTCACAGATTGAGAAACTTGAGTTTTTCTCAGTATCTGTGGTTTCGACTGCAAGCAAAACACATTCATGTGTTGATAGTCTCAAATCACGTGATGCAACATCTGCTGTCAGGCTCCATCAGGGATGATGAAATTCAATTGGTTCTCCGCTAGATGGAATAGCCAAAAGGGAGGATTTCGAGTCGTAACCGTCGATTGAGTGCTCTTAGAAATAAAACTCGTAGAAGTGAGTAAAATCGTTAATATTAGTGTTGAATTGGTGATGTATAAATAGAAAAATGACCCGACCTTTATGCCTGTGAGCTGTAAGTGTGATTTTGGAGCCATACATGTGTGAAATCGCCACAAACATTTTTTAGGCCAGATTTGGCCTGTGTCACCAAAGACAAGTACAGGTACCCATATATGTCCCCATAACGTTCATCAGAATAAAAGCCTTTGGGAATGATGTAATGGTTTAACGTAGTACGTAATAATATTCATCATGACAATACACCTGAAGCTGTTGACATTAAACACTTAAATTTGATCATTTATTCATTGGATCATCCACATCAATCTTACCAACTATCATTGCATTTAATCAAACGCTTCTTGAGTTAACTTCACACACACACACACACACACACACACACACACACACACACACACACACACACACACACACACACGTCGTTAAGCGGTTGGGCTCATGAATTACATACTAAACAATTCAGTAGTCTTGTTTTTATTTTTGAGGCACTCATGCCTTCTTAGCACTTAAAAGCCGAGTTCCGTTAACAGCCTGCCACGGTATATCTGCTTCTTCCCCTATCCCTGATCAATCTCCACCCGCCTTTCCCTATCCATGATCTGCCTCCACCCTCCTTTTCCTATACGTGATCATCTCCACCCTCCTTTCCCTATCTCTGATCTGTCTCCACCCTCCTTTTCCTATACGTGATCACTCTCCACCCTCCTTTCCCTATCTCTGATCTGTCTCCACCCTCCTTTTCCTATACGTGATCACTCTCCACCCTCCTTCCCCTATCCCTGACCAATCTCCACCCTCCTTTCCCTATCCATGATCTGCCTCCACCCTCCTTTTCCTATACGTGATCACTCTCCACCCTCCTTTCCCTATCCCTGATCAATCTCCACCCTCCTTTCCCTATCTCTGATCTGTCTCCACCCTCCTTTCCCTATCCATGATCTGCCTCCACCCTCCTTTTCCTATACGTGATCACTCTCCACCCTCCTTTCCCTATCCCTGATCAATCTCCACCCTCCTTTCCCTATCTCTGATCTGTCTCCACCCTCCTTTCCCTATCCATGATCTGCCTCCACCCTCCTTTTCCTATACGTGATCACTCTCCACCCTCCTTTCCCTATCCCTGATCAATCTCCACCCTCCTTTTCCTATCTCTGATCTGTCTCCACCCTCCTTTTCCTATACGTGATCACTCTCCACCCTCCTTTTCCTATCTCTGATCTGTCTCCACCCTCCTTTTCCTATACGTGATCACTCTCCACCCTCCTTTTCCTATCTCTGATCTGTCTCCACCCTCCTTTTCCTATCCCTGATCTGTCTCCACCTTCCTTTTCTTTCTTGTCGTTTCACTTAATACTTTTTAATCCAATAATTTTTAAATACCATTATCATTAGGCCGGTCACTTTATATTTGCCGTGTACATACCCCTACCAGTCAACTATTTTACTTATTTATTTATTTATTTACAGACGGGGAAACTCGTCCAAATCGGTCAGTTCATCTGTAAAACTTCACTGTTGAGCAATCAATCAGACTGCATGTCCAAACCTATTTTCATGTTAGTTTTTAAGGATGACAAATTTTATACAAAGTAAGGTACCTGAAATTTACACTATTGTTTAAATTCTGATTTTTCAACTAAGGTTCTACTTAAGTTCATTACCGTGTCTGGAAATGATGCATATAGTTTGTACAGTTTAAAGTATCAGCGTCACGCAAAAAAGAAATTAAATACTAGTATTAGTTTTCTGACTGTGGATTTGGTTTCATACCCGCACGGCCCCAATTCCACCTTGATGACTCGCTGCTGACAAGAAACGGAAACAACTTCCTTTATTATGTAATACATGTAGGTCTAATGCTGTTCTTTGCTTCAAAAAAAAAAAAAAAAAAAAAAAAAATATATATATATATATATATATATATATATATATATATATATATATATATATATATATATATATATAAACGAGCAATGAACAGATTTTGTGTATGCCATGTGTTTAATGATGAGTCAGTGTGTGTGTGTGTGTGTGTGTGTGTGTGTGTGTGTGTGTGAATCAATTATTTTCATGGCTTATGTAGTGATATGCAATCTGTTAAGCGTCTCAAAATTGATCGGCATGCATATCAGAAAGAGGATGGTGTGAGTGATGTAATTTTCCTAAGATAAATCATAGCTATCGACCTCACCCCAGTTCAATCATTCATAGATAATTTTGTTTTTGTTCGTTTTAACGAAACTTTTAACACATCATTGGCTATATCATGCCGAGGAAATGAGAGCCAAGTACCTTTCCCAGGGATACACCGAGGCAACAGGCCCCAGTTGGCCCGGGCGAGTATCTAACCCGGGACTCGTGGAGTCCGACACAATAACAAACGAGCTACCGCCCCCCCCCCCTACATTGATAGACTAAATCGTTTGTCCAATTGTACCAGTAATCAAATATAAGAACCAGACTAAAAAAAACTAAATATATACCAGGAATAATATAAATATATACCAGGAATAATACAACAATCAATATAAATATATACTAGGAACAATACAACTATCAATATATATATATATATATATATATATATATATATATATATATATATATATATATATATACATCAGGAATAATATAACTATTAATATATATATATATATATATATATATATATATATATATATATCAGGAATAATATAACTATTAATATATATATATATATATATATATATATATATATATATATACCAGGTACAATACAACTATCAATATATATATATATATATATATATATATATATATATATATATATATATATCAGGAATAATATAACTATCAATATATATATACCAGGAACAATATAACCATCAATATATATATATATATATATATATATATATATATATATATATATATATATATATATATCAGAAATAATATAACTATTAATATATATATATATATATATATATATATATATATATATATATATATATATATATATACCAGGTACAATACAACTATCAATATATATATATATATATATATATATATATATATATATATATATATATATATAGATATATATATATATATATATATATATATATATATATATATATACCAGGTACAATACAACTATCAATATATATATATATATATATATATCTATATATATATATATATATATATATATATATATATATATATATCAGGAATAATATAACTATCAATATATATATATACCAGGAACAATATAACTATCAATATATATATATATATATATATATATATATATATATATATATATATATATATATATATATATATATATATATATATATATATATACCAGGAACAATACAACTATCAATATATATATACCAGGAACAATATAACTATCAATATAGATATATATATACCAGGAACAATACAACTATCAATATATATATATCAGGAACAATATAACTATCAATATAGATATATATATACCAGGAACAATACAACTATCAATATATATATATACCAGGAACAATATAACTATCAATATAGATATATATATACCAGGAACAATATATATATATATATATATATATATATATATATATATATATATATATCAGGAATAATACAACTATCAATATAAATATATACCGGGAACAATACAACTATCAATATATATATATATATATATTTACCAGGAATAATATAACTATCAATATATATATATATATATATATATATATATATATATATATATATATATATATATATATATATATATATATATATATATATATATATTTATATATACCGGGAATAATATAACTATCAATATATATATATATATATTATATATATATATATATATATATATATATATATATATATATATCAGGAATAATATAGCTCACAATATATATATATATATATATATATATATATATATATATATATATATATATATATATATATATATATATATATATATATATATATACCAGGAATAATATAACTATCAATATATATATATATACCAGGAACAATATAACTATCAATATAAATATATACCAGGAACAATACAACTATCAATATATATATATACCAGGAATAATATAAGTAGTTATATGGGGGTATTGAGGCCCAAATGGGGCACTTGAGACCCATACGGGAATTTAACGTTGCTGGGCCTCTCTAGACCCATTTGGGTCTCAAGTGCCCCACCTGGGTCTATAGGCCCAGTTAGGGCACTTGAGACCCATACGGGAGTTTAACGTTGCTGGGCCTCTCTAGACCCAAACGGGAATTTATCATAGTAGGGGTACTTGGGGTACAAAAGGAAATTTTGAGCACGCCGTATGTAGTGACGAATACAACGTCCTCTACCATCAAAACTGTGGAGGGGGTGTTTTGATAGTAGAGGACGTTGTATTCGTCACTACATACGGGGTCGTGTGTGTGTGTGTGTGGGGGGGGGGGGACATGGCAATCATGGAAAAATAATTAATCTTTTCTTGTAAAATGGGTGGCTCTTAAAAGAGCCGTTGGAGGAGGAATATTTATTTCCTCCAACATTTAGTTAGGAAGCCTGGGAGGTGGAACTTGTTTTTCTTCTTCTCCTCCTCCTTCTTCTTCTCGGGTATCCAGTCGGGATGATTCAATTGTCTGAACTTGTCCTGAATTTTCATTCAGTTCAAGTTCAGACGATTGAAATTTTTTTCTTTTTTTTTTTCCTTAGCCCACGTCAACTTGATTTTTGCGACTTCCTGTTCCATAATTTTTTAAACAATTGTTTCAACTCGGAGCAGGGCCGCTTCTTGTCGAGTGAGGATTGGACACTTTAAATTATCATCAAATTTTTTTTATGCAATCCAAGACTTCTTTAAGAAGTCCTACTCGACAAGGTGAAGAGGAGTTCTTGCTCTTCTTAACTTCCTCCTCCTTCTTCACTTCTTGAATTAAACCCATAATCAAGTTAATGTAGGTTAAGTGTTCTATTTCCCAGTTGAGGTTCACTGGATACCACCACATCATTCTTTCTCTATAATATTTAACTTCCACCATCCAGTCCCAGGCTTCCTGTAGATTTTCTATGATGTTCATCATTCTTGTAGAGTGAAAGTGTGAATGGCGCAACTGTGGAAGACACTGCTTTATATGTTAGAAGCGCGGACGTGAAGGAAAACATCCCCCCTTTTCTCCCCCCCCCAAAAAAAACATACAGACAAACAAACAAACAAATCACACAACACACTATCCTTTTTTATATTTTTTTTATCAAACATACTCTATACAAGCATACGCTCATTCACACATATATATGGCAATCATAGAAAATTAATCTTTTCTTGAAAAATGGGTGGCTCTTAAAAGAGCCGTTGGTTTTTTTTTGTTTTGGGTTTAACATTCACATCTCCTAGGAGACCTTCTTTTTCTAAGACTTCTACGTATTTCCGGACCGTAGTGAAGTACCCTCTTCAAACAGCCTTGTCATACCACATACATGCGGTCTCTGTCATCTTGGTGATGACCCATGAAGTTCTGATATACATAGGATACTCTGTGTTAAAAAACATCTTGTTTTCTTTATGAGTGGTCTTGTAGAAAACCGGTGAAGCTTTATGAGACAAGCGGTGGTATATATACCTTACTATCGGATTGAAATGCATCGAAATGAACTACCAATCCAATCGCGCGTTACAATTGGGTCGGTTTTTCTTCCAATGGGAAGAGAGTAGGGGTATGACGTCATTTTGGGTATAAAGGCATCACAGCGTTCGTTGGGGTTTTACTTTTTGGACAGCCTAAATGGAGACTACCAAGACGACCAGCATGTATTGGAGTGAGCCTTCAATGTTTAATGCTGCTACTTTGCTGAACTTCCGGCCGGAAGACTTTAATTTAGATTTTCTAAATCAAGATTTTGAGTCTGAGACTACTACTACTACTACTTTTGCTACTGTTGTCGCTACACCAGTGATGGATGAATTTAAAAAGAAACAACAGGAAGAGATGGAAATTTTTTTAAAGAAACAACGAGAGGATGAAGAAATGTTTCTTCTTCAGCAGCAGAAAGAAGAAGAGAGAAGAAGAAAAAGTGAGGAAGAAATCAGACAACAGTTAGAAGAGGAGGAGAAGGAAACAGCAAAGGAAGTCAGTCCTGAAGAAAAAACGGCGAGTCTTTTAGAGGAGATATTATCAGAGTTAAAGTATCTGAGGGAATTATACAAATATTCTTTAACTCAACCACCTAAACGAAAAAGACCATCACGGGCTAAACATTCCAAGCCTACCAGTTCTAGTGAGATGCCACCACCACCACCACCAACACCACCACCAGTGATTACCACCATAAGCAAAACACCAGCAGTAGCAGCAGGATTTGGATTGGGTCGTGGTAAAGGACTACGACAATTGAAGTTGATTATGTAAAAAACTTCATAAGTTTGTTTTAACCAAACAACAAAAAAACAAACACCCCAACGGTCCTTATAAGGGCAACCCAGATTTCTAGAAAAGAAATCAAATTGCCAAATCAAGTAAAACGTTAAAAAATCCTATTGTGTTGTATATAAGTGTGAGTGTGTGCGTGCGTGCATCTATACTCTAAAAACAAAATAACACAAAATCACTTACTTTTTTCCAGATTGGTTGGTGTATTCTGTCATTTTTTTTCGTTACAAAATAATTCACCAATAACATATAATACCACACTCCAAAAAAAAACAAAAAACAAAGTTCATTGTTCATTGTCTGTCTCTCTTGTTCTTCTTGAATTTCTTCTTCATAGGGATCCTGATCGTCACAGGAATCATATTTTCTTCTTCTTCTTCATTCTCAGTGTCTTCCATCCTTCTCACTCTCTTCTTACTTTTCTTGATGATATGTTCTTCTTCTTCTTCTAGGTTTGAAGATCCTTCGGCTTCCTCCCTCTCCTCTGGTAGATTTTCTTCTTCTTTCTGAGGGCACTCCGAAGACCAATGTCCTGGTCCTTTACAATGATAACAGATATCTTTTGTTTTGTCTCTCTTTTCTTTTTTTGGGTTTCGACGTTGTGGGCATTCTGGAGCCCAATGTCCTTTCTCTTGGCAGATATAACAAGTATCTTCACTTTTATCTCTGTTTTGATGTTGCCGTTGTGGACATTCTGGAGCCCAATGACCTTTCTCTTGGCAGATATAACAAGTATCTTGACTTTTATCTCTCACTGTTCTTCCTTTGGCTAGATAATCCCAATAATACGCAGCTGGATGCATATTCTTAGGTCATCGATATTTTCCTCTTCTTGACTCTTCCATCTTTACAGTTTGAAAGTTCAATCACCAAAGACTGATTCTGAAGGTACGAAGCTCTCTCTCTCTCTTTATATACTCTCCTCTCTCTATATAAAGGTACCTGGGTGAAAACTGAATCAGTTTCAAAGTAAACTTTAAGATGAAAAGATCACGCCCAAGCCATGAGAAACCAGAAGAAGAACAAGAAGAAACAAAGAGGCCACGACGACGATTTTCCGTGCCACCTGAAACACCATTAGATGAACTACTAGCTCAAGTCCATGCAAGTGACTTCGAAGAGGAGATGAGTGAACCTGAAACCTTACCACCTTCAAAACCACCCAAAACAAAATCCACCACTACCAACACCAAAACCCCAGGCCAAGAAACACAACCTAGTACTTTGGCTCCTCCCGAAAATTACTATAGGATTCGAGAAACTCAAAAAATTACGTCTCGAAAATTTAGAACCACTGCCTACACTCACACAGTGCACTTCAAAGACTTCAAGTCCGAAGTACCTCCCGAGAAAGGGGCGGGGTTCATTAGCGATTTGTGGAGATCTGTGTTACAGAACTTGAAACAACAATGTGGAGCCAAAGAAGATGATCGCTTGAGACTGGCCATTCATCATGACAATTTGAAGAGTCCTGTTTGGATCGAGTTCAGCACCCCGGCAGAATTAACGCCAGACAAAGTCATGTCCAAAATAGAACATGTGCAACAATCCAACGACAAGTTTACCATCACCGATGGAAAGGCGACACTCTACATGACTCACGTTGCTCCACCTCGAGGAAGTGGACGAAGTAGGAAACCGTTATTGGTGGACGATCTTCGTACTACCAAACTTAGTGTCGCCCAAATTGACAATGCTCAAGACCAGATGTGCTTGGCTCGAGCCATTGTGGTGGGACGTACGTTTGCCAACAAGAACGAGAGTAAAGAATGGAAAAAAGCCTGGAAGAACATTCGACGATCTCAAAGACCCCAACAACGAAAAGAAGCAGAACTCCTGTTGCAACAAGCGGGTATCCCTAAAGAGACCGTGTGTGGTATTTCTCAAATAAAGAAACTTCAAGATGTTTTGACTCCTCACTATACTTTGAAAGTTCACCCTCAAGAAGTGCGCGGAGATATGGTGTTTCGAGGCCCCGATTTCCCTGAAGGAAAATACATTCATCTTTATCACCATCAAGAACATTTTGATACCATCACTAGTATTACCGGATTTTTGGGATACTCTTACTACTGTGAGAAATGCAACAAAGGATTTAACAGTCGAGAGCAACACATTCATTGTGGTCAGAGATGCCTATGTTGTTTAGCAGACCAACATGTCTTCCTGAACAACAACAACAACAACACGTCCATTGTGAAACCTGTCGACGCCAATTTGTCAGTCCTTCTTGCTACCAACAGCATCGCAAGACACAAGGGCACCAACAAAAATGTGCTTGCGACTTATTGAAATCGTGTTCCACGTGTGGACATCTAATTCGTACCAACAACCCAAAGAGACATGTTTGTGCTGGCAAGAAAAAATGTTCTATTTGTCACCAGATCGTCGATTTTGATCATCGATGTTTTATTCAAAAGTTTGACAAGACAGAGAAGAAAGAAATAAAGAAGAACAAGAACAAGAACCAAGTAGATTTCATCTTCTTTGATTTCGAAAGCATGCAAGAAACGGGCATTCACATTCCTAATTTTTGTGTGGCTCATCGGGCTTGTGATCAGTGTATTCAAGAATCGATTCATTTTCACTGCCCTCATTGTAGTCGAATTCCAGGAGGACGTGAAAAAATCTTTCGTGGAGTTAACACTTTGTCTGAGTTTGTTGAATGGGTTTTAGACCCTACCACCCACGACAGTTGGAGCGAAGAAGACATTCAACGTTATGGAGATTGTCATCGGTATGCCACCGTCATAGCTCACAATTTTTCGGGATACGATGGGCAGTTTTTACTAAATTATTATTTGAACCATGGGACCGAACGCCCTGAAGTCACCATGAACGGAAAAAAGCTCATCTACATGAAAGTAGGAAAGATTCTATGAGTTATTTGGCCATGCCTTTGAGTCGCATGCCAAAAACGTTTGGTATGACAGAAATGGCTAAAGGCTACTTTCCTCACTTCTTCAACACGGAAGCTAATCAACATGCTGTCCTACCTCATTTGCCTGACCTTCATGATTACGACCCCGATGGAATGCGCCCCGAACAGCGAGAAGCTTTTCACACTTGGTACCGCGCTCACCAGACCGATCCCTTTGACTTTCAAGAAGAGATGCTCAAATATTGTCGATCTGATGTAGATATTTTAAGACGTTGTTGTGGACAGTTTCGAGAGTTATTTCTCGATCACGGAGAGGTCGATCCTTTGAAAGATGCAGCCACCTTACCTAAAGCCTGTTCCTTAGTCTACAGGCAAAATTTCATGCCCGAGAACCAACTGGCCATCATTGACTCCAACACGTCTCTCTTTACCAGTCGTCAATATTCGGTCAAAGCTTTACGTTGGTTTCATTACTTGTGTGAAAAAGAAGACAAATGGATACAACATGCTAGAAACGGAGGAGGAGAAAAGAAGATTGGAGGTTATTCCGTGGATGGTTTTGATTTAGAAAACCCGCACACAGTATACGAGTTTCACGGTTGTTTGTTTCACGGATGTCCTACTTGTTTTCCTGATCGAGAGATGAAAGGTCCTTATTCAGATTCTACCATGGAACAGTTATACGAACAGACTTGCCAACGACGACTCAAGTTAGAAAGTCAAGGATACCAAGTGGTAGAAATGTGAGAGCACGAGTACGATCGACGTTTGAAAACCGATCCTGAATTTAAGAACATTACTCAAAGTTACGACGCAGCCAACATCGAACCTTTAGATCCGCGCCACAGTTTATTTGGAGGACGAACCAATGCCACTCGATTGCTGTACGACGTGAATGAATCCCAAGGAGAAGAAATCAAATACATCGACGTGTGTTCTTTGTATCCTTGGGTGTGTAAATATGCTCGTTTTCCCACCGGTCACCCTGAAATTTTGACAGAACACATTGACGTGGAACACATTCGTCAATACGAAGGATTAATTAAATGTAAAGTCTTACCTCCGACAAACTTGTACCATCCCATCTTACCTCACCATTGTCAAGGAAAACTGATGTTTCCTTTATGCCGGACGTGTGCTGAAAGGTGCAACCAAGATCATCCCTGTCACCACACGAAGGAAGAACGGTCTTTGACAGGAACGTGGGTTAGCGCCGAATTGTTTCGGGCACTGGATCGTGGATACCGTTTGTTGAAAGTGTACGAAATCTGGCACTTTCCAACCACTACCCAATACCAAAAGGACGACGCCACCAATCATCCAGGTATTTTCTCGGGGTACGTCAATCAGTTTTTAAAACTGAAACAAGAAGCTAGTGGTTATCCTTCGTGGTGTCAGACTCCCGAAGACCAAGAACGATTCAAAGAAGAGTACCGTAACATCGAAGGCATCACTTTGGAAGAGGTGGAAAAAAATGAATGAAAAACATCGTTTGCCAAAGTCATGCTCAGTTGCTTGTGGGGAAAAATGGCCCAACGTACGATCTTACCCAAAACGGAATACGTCACCGATCCTTATCGTTACTTTAAACTAGTGGACGATAAAAGTATACTAGTCAAACACGTCGAAATTGTCCGCGATGATTTGATCATAGTCAATTTCGAAGAAGAACCCAAGTTTGTCAAACCTGACAAGTTTAGTAACGTAGTCATTGCCGCTTACGTGACCGCCCATGCTCGTTTGAAATTGTACGACGAAGCGTTAGAAGTCTTGGGAGATCGTGTCCTGTACTTTGATACTGACAGTTGCATCTACATTCATCGCCCCGGTTGCCCCCACCCTACCATTCAAGGAGATCGTTTAGGAGCCTGGACGGACGAGCACCCTAAAGACACCATTCTGAGTTTTGCCAGCGGTGGCCCTAAAAATTATGGCTACCGATACCGAGACCCGCAAGGCCAACTTCACACCTCCTGTAAAGTCAAAGGATTGACTCTGAACTATCGAACCAACCAAGTGGTGAACTTTGAGGTTTTAAAAAATGCTTTACTGTCTGGACAAGTGGAAGACTTTCAAGTACACACGTTAGAACCTCACAAGATTGTACGACTACCTAATCATCAAATCGTTGCTCGACCTGTTCAAAAAGTGTACCGCATCGTGTACCAAAAACGAGTGAGACTTCCAGATCACACCACTTTGCCTTACGGACACGCTGATTTGGAGTATAAAAAAGGAACCCCTTCCAAGACTAACCCTTCATTCTGACTTTCAACGTTGACCGAGCAAGAAGAGAAGAAAAAAAGAAGATGAGTCATTTTGTCATCCTTCCACATAACTATAATAAGAGTACTCAAACTACCACCCACCCACCACCACCAAGGGAGAAATCAAGTGGTGTGAACTCCAAGTACCATCATCACGAGTTGGAGTGTGATGCAGTACCATGCGACGAGACGGATTCCGTACGATTTGGCATCCCCGATTCACACGTTCAAACGGATTCCGTATGTTGTAACATCTTGGATTCAGGACCATCTGGAAGTCTCACTCATCGACTACCCTCTAAAGAGACAGTACGACCTTTATGTTTTAGTGGAAATACTAAAGGTACCTGTATTGACCATAACGACAACAAGGGAATAGGTATTGATAAATATTCGCATGTCAGAATACCTGTGACTTTACCTGGTTATTCCAAGTATGAAAGTCGCCTCGAGTCATTCAAAGACAAGTGGCCAAAATATCTACAAGGACCTAAACCCGAAGCTTTAGCCAGATCTGGATTTAAATACGTGGGAGAAGAAGATAAAGTTCAATGTTTCAGTTGTGGTGTGAAACTTCACCAATGGGAGCCTACCAACTCAGCTTACATTGAACATGCCAGATGGTCTCCGCACTGTCAGTTCTTACCTTTAGTGGCTTTAGAAGAGTACGGGTACGATGAGCCAGATGCCAAACAGAAGAAGAAGTAGTTTTTAAAAAATTCCATTTCGGAGGAGAATACTTCTTTAGAAGAATACATTGGTGGTTTACCTTTGGAGTTGCAAGAACACATTTTTCAGTATATACCTAGCTTAGAAGATCGTATTCGTGACTTGCCTTTGAAGTTGCGAAAACGTATTTACGGAGAGTTTGTCCAGATTCAAGTGAAACGCAAACTTCAATTCATTCCTCGATTTGCGTACTATCGTGACTTTCGACATATCAGAAATCTGATTCTGGACAATAACTATCACGAGTATCGTGAAGAACACAAAAGAGAGTTACTTCTTTCCAAGTCGGAAACTTTACCAGAGTTCATTTGTTGCTTGCCTTTGGAAATGCGCCAAAAGATTTACCAAGACTTTGTCAAGATTCAAGTGAAACGCAAACTCAAAGTCATTTCTCGAGCCGTACACTATGCTCTCTTCCAAAGTCATAGAAGACTGATTCTGGGAAACGTCTATTGCTATAGCTACGTTCACGGAGACTTTCTCAAAAGGTACCAACCTTGGGAGCCTGGCTATAAAAACATGCCACCCAAGATACCTACCTGAGCCATTTCACCCTATAAAGTGCCGGTATGTCTGGACTCTACTCGTCACTAGTGAATCGGCTTCCGTGGAAGGAAGTCAACGATCGTGTTCAGACCTTAGAGGATTATAAAGACTTGTTACAAGAATTCTTTCCATTGAATTTTGGACGTTATGTGGTGTGTGTCTTAGTGACTGCTTATCTTGGAATTCGTTTTCCAGGACATTCGTTGTGGAATATTTTTGAGGACAAGTGTTTGCCTTGGATTATTTTGGAGGAACCGTGGACTAATTTGTCGAGTCCAAAAAAACAATATGACCCTTTGTTCTTCTTTGGTCTTTGTAGAAGAAGAAGACTATAAATACTTAATTTTATCAGTACACGAAAGAAAAATTGTACTTAAAGCGTTGAGAGTGGTAATGAAAATCAGTGAGGAACCTCCATGTGAAGAAGACATTCGTCACACTTTATCTGTCTATAAAACATTTCAAGAAGTGTGTTTTGCTAGTGAGTTACACCAACAACTTTTCAATTGGAAAGATGTACGCCCCTGGAGAAACCTTGGTTTCCAATCTTGGCTACAAGAAGTGGCCCAGTTTGCCAAAGATTTGGCAACATGTCCATAAGAGTCTAAAAGTGAAAAAATGGGAACCTCAATGGGAAACCCTGAAAGAAAGAAAAAGAAGAACCTGACACCACAGAAAAAGATGACCACACCACCGTTGTCCAAATGCAACAACCACCCCCTGAGGAACACAACCCTTCCTTACCACCGTCGTCAGAGCAATCTTCTACCAAAACAAAGACGACCAGAAGAATACCGCCCCAAGCAGTGCCTGTGTATTTCATTCCTAGGACACCAAAATGTTGTACATTGACTTGTTTATATGACACTTTGATTCTTTTAGTGGGAGCCTTAATTGTGTACCTGATCATTTTATCACTCGTTCGCTTTAATGACTTGTAAAATATGTTTTTTGTTGTGTTGGTTGTTTTTTTTTTAAAAAAAATAAACGTGTATGAAACGTATAAAATGTCTTAGGTCTTTTGTTTTCTTCTCAAAAATCTTCTTACCTCAGTCATGGCTACATCATCTTCTTCTGCCTCGTCTACCTCTTCTACTTCTGTCGTCAAAGTGATTGACGAAAAGTTAGATCACCAAAGTTGGAACTCTTTGTATCTGCGCCATCCTTTTAACATGTTGATTGCTGGACCTAGTGGTTCAGGCAAAACCGAATTTGTCAAACGTTTGATCGAACAAAAAGCTCATTTGTTCGATCATCCACCTCAACGTATTGTGTGGTGTTACAAAGAGTGGAAAAAGTCTTACACACTACTCCAAGAAAGTCAAGGAGAAACCATTTCGTTTGTAGAAGGCATCCCTCGCGAAGACGATGGGATCGTGTCTGACGTGAGTCAAACCCATTTGGTTATTTTTGATGACATGTTAGGAGAAGACGAAGAAGAAATTAAACTTTGGTTTACACGAAAAGGACACCATCGTAATGCTAGTAATGTCTACATTACTCAAAATTTATTTCAACAAAGTAAAGCCCATCGTACCATTAGTCTCAACGCTCATTACGTGGTCTTGTTTAAAAGCCCCAGAGACAAATCTCAAGTACAAGTGTTAGCCAAACAGTTAGGCATGCCTTGGTTGAATTATGCGTACGACGATGCCACTCAAACCCCTCACGAGTATTTACTCATTGACTTAAAACCTACCACTCCTGACTATTTGAGATTTCGTGCCCAATTGTTTCACCCTTGGGGTCAAGAAGGTGGTCCTGTCATTTACACGTTCCCTTCAGCCAATTTTTTAAAAAAAACTATAAAAACAACCACTACGTCATTTCTGTCTCACACTCTTTCGAGATGACTTCCTTTCAAGCTCATCCTTCGGCTAAATTGATTCGTGCCTTGTATGGCATCAGTCGTGAAAAAAATGCACAAGTCCGTGCTCATTTGTTAGAAGCGAGTCTTAAAGAAGTGTTACGATGGTTTACTTTGACGGCACGTCAGTTACTGAAAGGCATCATTCACATCCCTCATCAAACTCAACGTTTTTTTCAAAAACATAAAGGGGCATTGTCACAACTAGCTGATCCTAGAATTGATTCACGGACTAAAAACAAATCATTTTAACCCCTGGTGGAAGCGGTTCTTTAGGAGGGGTTATGATTCGTTCCCTTTTGAAATGGGATCCTAATGCCCAAGCCAAAAAACCCAAAAAGAAGAAAAGTCCAAAAAAGAAAACCACCAAAAAAAAAGAAGAAGAAAGTCACCCACCAGAAAAAGAAAAGTCGTGTCAAGAAGAAGAAAACAACACCTACCACTGGTACCCGCCGTAAGAGAGGTACTGCGGTCAGGACGCAAACGTACACCCGCAAAACACCACCAGCATCATTACCATCACCACCACAACAGCAGTCCCCAATGATAACGAGGTCTTCTTTTGCGTCCACTTCATCATCTTTGTCTTCTTCACCACCCTTCATGATGATGCCTGCCAAACCAGACTTAAGATCCGTGTTTCCTAATTTGATGCAAAAATGGAAACCTATTTCGAAAGTGACCCCTTCGGGACCCTCGACTTCAGCTGATTTGGCCATGGCAGCAGCAACCAACAAAGTACCATCCCCTAAAACCAAAGTCTAAGAAAGAACTGGTATCTTACAAAGTTTAGTGGATTTATCCAAAGAAGAATTGAGACGATTTAGTCCTTTGAAAACACCTCAACGTCGAGTGAGGCCTGTCATGAAGATGGTACGTCGTGCAGACAATCAGTGGAGACGTGTTCCAGTATAAAATAGAAGGGTACCCTGCCAGAGACTTCAGACTTGTTTTCTACCCCACTAAAAAAGATGACTCCTAAACGTATTCACCACCACCACCAAAAAAAGAAGAAAAGTAAAACCACCAAAAAAGAACGACTTCCACCTCGTCTGGCTAAACATTGGGACGTCTTGTCTGTCCTGACCAAATCCAATCCTCCCATGCGAAAACAACTCATTCAAACAGCCCCTAAAGAAATCATCGATACCGTGTGTGAATGTTGTTTGAACGTGTTGAAAGGAACGGTACCTTTGTCCAAGATACAGAAACAAAAATTAGGGAAACATCGGAACGTTCTTCGTCAAATGGTGAAAAAGAAAATACCTCTTCAACAAAAGAAAAAAATGTTGGTGCAACGAGGAGGATTTCTACCTATGCTGTTAGGACCGTTGTTAAAAATAGCGGGTCCTTTGTTAGGAACGATTGCTGGATAACTTTTAGGAGGGGTCATGCGA
This sequence comes from Margaritifera margaritifera, assembly GCA_029931535.1. Lineage (NCBI taxonomy): Eukaryota > Metazoa > Mollusca > Bivalvia > Unionida > Margaritiferidae > Margaritifera > Margaritifera margaritifera. Next base: position 2,556,761 of record JAQPZY010001628.1, read on the forward strand.
TAACCAAAAAAAAAAAGAAGATAAAAAGGACCACCCTTCTCTGAAAAGACCACACCTTTTTGGTACCTTTGGATGAAATGGAAGGACGAAAACTGACTTTAGTACCTTACAAACGATGGATGGAATTTCATCGTTGGAACGAACAACGGATACCTCATTTACCACCCAATCCTAATCTCAACGAGATGTCCCAGTTACAACAAGAATTACAAGCCCTGATGGAACGAAGCGATTTGTCAGAAACAGAAAAATCGCAACGGTACGGTCAACTTTTACAACGTCTACAACTCTTTCGCCAAAAAGCGGTCGACGAAACAGCTCCACCCACTCTGAGAGATTTTAAGACGATGATGAAAAGTGAACCTAAAGTGACCACTACCACTAAAACAGACACCGCTACGGGGATGCCAGAAGAAGACGAACCCCGAGAAGTGTTTCAAACTCCGTCTGCTGGTATACCTAGTAAAATTGCAGCGTCCTTGTTGACACCCTCGCCTACCCCTCATCGAGAAAAAATGAAAGATTGGGTTCATAAGAAGATGTCCACTCCTTCTTCAGCAGAAGAAAAAAAGAAAGACAGCAAGACTGAAGTGAAAAAAGAGACTAAGAAAAAAACTACCATCACCACTCCTGTGGCTCGTCCAACGCGTCAAGCCACTTCGTCCAAACCTCCCGACACCCAAAGTAGTAGCATCGAACAGTGGGTACCTTATTGATCAATCATGGAGAAACTTTTAGCTACCGTTTATTACAATCCTGGTCATGCTGCTGGTTACGGAGGAGTTCAAAAATTATATCGAGCTGCTAAAAGTAAATTGAAAAGTGTACGTTTACCCGAAGTACGACGATGGTTACAAGAACAATCGACGTACACGTTACACAAACCCATTCGACGTAAATTTTCTAGAAGTACAACTCAAGTGGAAGGCATCGATAATCAATGGCAAGCCGATTTAGCCGACGTCTCTCATTTAGCCACTTACAATCGTGGTCACAAATATTTGTTTTGTGTCATCGAAGTGTTTTCCAAATTTGCTTGGGTCGTGCCTTTGACCTCTAAAAACAGTACCGAATTGGTACGTGCCTTAAAATTGGTCTTGAAACAAAGTGGTCGCCAACCTTTACGATGGCAAACTGACAAAGGCACCGAATTTCTAAATCAAGCTTTTAAAAAGAATTGACACAAAGACAAATTCATTTTTTTACTACCGAAAATCCTGAAACCAAAGCCAGTATCGTGGAACGTTTTCAAAGAACTTTGAAAGAACGCATGTGGAAATATTTTACACATCAACATACTCTCAAGTACATCGACGTGTTACCCCGTTTGGTCAAAGCGTACAATCAATCGTACCATCGTAGCATCGGATGTACCCCCGAAGAAGTCAGCCCTGAAAACGAAGTGACCGTGTTTGATAACTTATTTGGTTCACCCCAGAAGAAAAAAAAGAAAACCTTGTTGGAGTTAAAGACGGGAGATTGGGTTCGCATCGGAAAAACCAAACGTACTTTTGACAAAGGTTATTTACCCAACTGGACCACCGAATTGTTTCGTGTCACTACCCCCGTTCGTGGACGTGATCCTCCCGTCTATAAATTGGAAGACATGCACGGTGAAGTGCTCAAAGGAACATTTTACTTGCCTGAGTTACAACGAGTGACCAAAAAAGAAGACGCCTTGTACGACATCGAAAGCATTCTCGAACAAAGAACACGCAAAGTAGGCAAACGACGAGTAGAAGAAGTTAAAGTACGTTGGAAAGGATATCCTCCTAGTTTTGATTCTTGGATTGCTGCTTCTCAAGTCGTCGACTATAAAAAGAAAAAGAAGTAACTCAACAACATGCCATTCAACACAGCAACCACGACTTCAACGACTCCTTCGCAGAGTTCTTCTCTTCAAGAATTACAAAAACAACCGCTTTGGGTGTGGTGCGGAGAACGTGTACCTAAAAATCAAATCGTCTTTTTCTGCCAAATCTTTGTAGTGTATTATGTCATCGGAGCAGCTATTGCTAATTTGAGTTTGCAACAAGGAGACAAACAATTGTGGACCATTTTACTTAGCAGTTGCATCGGTTATCTTTTACCCAGTCCCTCTTTGAAATTTACGACGACGACGGACAACAGTCACCACCACGGGAGTACGAGCAACGCCAGTCCACCTTCTTCTTCTTCGTCCAGTCATCACCACAATACCAGTCCACTTTTGGAACCTTTTGAACATCATTCTTCTCTCCACTTGAGTGACTCCTCGGACACCAGAACCACTTTGGAACTATGAATGACCAATTTTATTTAACTTTGCCTAGTGACAGTTCCATGAATGTGTTTCCCAACAACACCTTATGTTGTTTCACGGCCAAATTACCTCAATCCATCCAATTAGATCACGATGCTCTTTGGGAAGTGGCTTTGGTAGAAATCTTTCATCCTACGCAAATCATGAACATCGACGATGGTCAAAACACTTTCATCGTGGAAATCTTGAACAAGGGAGTGCATGATGAGTTGGAGAAAATTCAACCTGGCCTTGAGCATTCCAGAAAGGTATTCACGAAGATGACTCCTCCCTTTGCGAGCCATACCATGAGAATTCCTAAGGGGTATTATTTTAGTGCTAAACATTTGGTGGAGACGATTCAAGCCGTCTTCGAAGCCCAATTTGCCAAAGCCTTGGAAAAAAACCAAAAAGGGGTACGAATCGCTTACCATGATGTGGCACGCCGTTTCATCTTGCAATTTTTCAAAGAGAATGCGGAATTCATTGACGACAAAAAAGACAAAAACTTACCCGAGCAGGACAGAAAATTCATGACCATTGAATTTTCTCCTGGGTTGTATGCTATTTTGGGTGGAAATAAAAAGTATACTAATAAAAAAGTCGCAAGCAACGTAGAATTCGGAGATGGTTTTCGCACCCCTATCGAATTGAACGTGGGACTGAATTTAATGTTTGTGTACTCCGATGTGGTAGAGTACAACGTGGTGGGCCACACAGCTGCTCCCTTACTGAGAGTCATTCCTTTCAAAGTGGATACTGCTGCTGGTCGTACGAAGAAGGTGGAAACACGTTTCACGTTCACCGTGAATTTGTACATCCTCATTATCTTCCAGTCAGGAAATCGTATTTTGACAGTGTCAACATTAGTATAAAAGGAGATTTTGGACAAAGTGTGCCATTCATTGACAAAGGAAAAGTCACGGTGAAACTACATTTTCAACTTATGCAGTCCAACAAACTACCTGACGGAGAAGTAAGTTGCAAGATTGACTGTGAAGAATTTGCTTTCTCTTTCACCCGAAAGAGACCTGCCTACCTTAAAGCTGTGAGACCCATAGCCAAACGTGGCCGCCCTGCTGGAGCTGCTACTACCACTGCTACTTCACCCATAAGAAGTTAAAAAAACAACATAACTTCTTAAACCCAACGGTCCTTTTAAGGGCCACCCCAATCTCTAGAAAAGATCACTACTCTCAAATTGCCATATATATTTGTGTTTTATATGTTTTGTATGTTTGTTTGTTTGTGATAGCCCACTCAACAAAAAAACCCTTTTCCCTTGTATGTTTGTGGCGTGTGTTTGATATATAAAATTTTTTTAAAAAAGTATAAAAAAAAATAGTTGTGTGGTGTGTGAAAGTTTGATATAAAAAAATATAAAAGAATGGATTGTATTTTTGTGGTGTGGTTTTTTTTTTGGTTTATAAAAAATATGGATTGTATGGTGTGTGTTTCATTTTATCAAAAGTAGTTTCTTTTAGGTCCGCGCCTTGCGGGGGTAAGGGGTGATGGAGTGCAAAAATCCGCGAAGCCTAGAATGACGTCAAAGGAATGACGTCAGACGCGCGGGGTAGTAGGGTGATCTTTTTTTTTTTTTTTTTTTTTTTAGGTGTAAGGGATGTTTTCCTTCACGTCCGCGCTTCTAGTATATTAAAACAACACCTTCACACTTGAGCTATCCCATTTATTCAACAAACATGAATAAACAAGAAACAATCCGGCAAGTTAGAGTTCATTTAGAGGTGGCGTGGCACCTCCTCCAAGACTTGGAGAAGAAGGAGGAGGAGGAGAGGGAAAACAAAATCCCTATCAGACCCCACCGGATGATGGAGGAGGATTGGGAGTCTGAAGCAACTCATCCTCCATTTATCCTCCTAAAAAACAACAACAACAAGCGCTGCATGAGTGTAGACACATGGAGGGGGAGCTGTCCTGCGTGCAGGGCAAAGCCTGGGAGGTGCCCACACCTCCTCTAGATGAACTCTTTAAAAAAAATCCAACGGTCCTTATCAGGACCACCCATTTTACAAGAAAAGATTAATTATTTTTCCATGATTGCCATGTTCCCCCCCCCCCCACGACCCCGTATGTAGTGACGAATACAACGTCCTCTACTATCAAAACACCCCCTTCCCAGTTTTGATGGTAGAGGACGTTGTATTCGTCACTACATACGGCGTGCTCAAAATTTCCTTTTGTACCCCAAGTACCCCTACTATGATAAATTCCCGTTTGGGTCTAGAGAGGCCCAGCAACGTTAAACTCCCGTATGGGTCTCAAGTGCCCCAACTGGGCCTATAGACCCAGGTGGGGCACTTGAGACCCAAATGTGTCTAGAGAGGCCCAGCAACGTTAAATTCCCGTATGGGTCTCAAGTGCCCCATTTGGGCCTCAATACCCCCATATAACTACTAATATAACTATCAATATATATATATACCATGAATTAGATAACTATCGGTAGTATCGTATGCCAAGCAGCTGTGTACCTCTATGTGTGTATGTATAGCGCAGTGTAAACGAGTGAGAATAAATTTAAACTCAATCAAAGCAACCTGGTGATCTGGTCTTTCATAACCGTGAATATTTGATAATGCTCAGTCTGCTGGAAAGTAGGTATGGCTGGTTGTGTGCCAACAGTTTGCATGCTTAATTTTCACTTTTCCACAACGATTACATGGTAAAATCAAATTGTAATGCTAAACACAGAACTACTCAATTTCGTATGCTTATTTGTTTCTACGTCGCTATCAAGATGGCATGCAGTTAGGTGGAGAATATATGTCAATTTGATAAAAGAAAAAGAAAAAGTCCTGCAAAATCAACATATACTTAATTATGCAAATTAGAGTTTACACGCGACCTTTGACGCAACATACTGACAAAACAATACATTTAGTATATGATGGATGGTAGGTACATCACGACTTCAAAGAAACTCGAAAGGTACGATTTGCATATACATGTAGAAGCATTCACTCAATCAGGTATATTTGTTTTTGTTGGTTTTAATGGCACTGTTAACACATTACTGGCTATATCATGCCGAGGAAATAAGAGCTACGTGCCCTTCCCAAGAACACACCGAGGCAGTCGATTCGGGCTGATCTGAGCGGGTATCGAATCCGCGACCCTTGGATTACGAGTCTGACTTTCTCCCAACTGAGCTACCGCGGCAACCTAATCAGGTATAACAAAGCTGGGACTTGATCCTAATGCAAATTCAAAATAAACCAAACCTTCCCTATATCCTGCTGAGATAACATTCTACAATGTCAAATTTTTTACTACCAAGTTATTTACCATTCTACTGCACAATTTGCTCCAGATATTCATTCCATGATGATATCAATAGTTGTTACATATCTCTCTTGTCTTTTGACATTATCGTCGTCCTCCTCCTCCTTGTTATTATTATTATTATTATTATTATTATTATTATTATTATTATTATTATTATTACTACTACTACTACTACTATTCATTTAAGACGTCTACTTAGAAAATGTAGGCTCACAAATCAAAAATGATTTGTCGCATTTTTACGTTACGACGTAATCTGTTATGTCTAAGTACTTATCCTAGTGGATAAGTGAAGAGATTAATGATGCATTCGGCCCCACGTATTTTCAGTAGGGACATTCGGCACCACGTATTTTCAGTAGGGACATTCGGCCCCACGTATTTTCAGTAGGGACATTCGGCCCAACGTATTTTCAGTAGGGACATTCGGCCCAACGTATTTTCAGTAGGGACATTCGGCACCACGTAGTTTCAATAGGGACATTCGGCCCAACGTATTTTCAGTAGGGACATTCGGCCCCACGTATTTTCAGTAGGGACATTCGGCACCACGTATTTTCAGTAGGGACATTCGGCACCACGTATTTTCAGTAGGGACATTCGGCCCCACGTATTTTCAGTAGGGACATTCGGCACCACGTATTTTCAGTAGGGACATTCAGCACCACGTATTTTCAGTAGGGACATTCGGCACCACGTAGTTTCAGTAGGGACATTCGACACCACGTAGTTTCAATAGGGACATTCGGCCCCACGTATTTTCAGTAGGGACATTCGGCACCACGTATTTTCAGTAGGGACATTCGGCCCCACGTATTTTCAGTAGGGACATTCGGCACCACGTATTTTCAGTAGGGACATTCGGCACCACGTATTTTCAATAGGGACATTCGGCCCCACATATTTTCAGTAGGGACATTCGGCCCCACGTATTTTCAGTAGGGACATTCGGCCCCACGTATTTTCAATAGGGACATTCGACCCCACATATTTTCAGTACGGACATTAGACCCCACATATTTTCAGTAGGGACATTCGGCCCCACATATTTTTAGTAGGGACATTCGGCCCCACATATTTTCAGTAGGGACATTCGGCCCCACATATTTTCAGAAGGGACATTCGGCCCCACGTATTTTCAGTAGGGACATTCGGCCCCACATATTTTCAGTAGGGACATTCGGTCCCACGTATTTTCAGTAGGGACATTCGGCCCCACATATTTTCAGAAGGGACATTCGGCCCCACGTATTTTCAGTAGGGACATTCGGCACCACATATTTTCAGTAGGGACATTCGGCCCCACATATTTTCAGTAGGGACATTCGGCCCCACATATTTTCAGTAGGGACATTCGGCCCCACATATTTTCAGTAGGGACATTCGGCCCCACATATTTTCAGTAGGGACATTCGGCCCCACATATTTTCAGTAGGGACATTCGGCCCCACATATTTTCAGTAGGGACATTCGGCCCCACGTATTTTCAGTAGGGACATTCGGCCCCACATATTTTCAGTAGGGACATTCGGCCCCACGTATTTTCAGTACGGACAGACGCTAAAACAAACAAATTTATACATTTTGAATGCTAGACTTTGTTATCTGCTATGAAGAAAAAAAATATTTGGCTTGTGTCCTCAGTGATTGAAGTAAATTTATAATCTTCCTTCTTAACACCATACTCGAAAATGTTAATATGTATTCTCTTCGTACATCGGACACAGTCCTGTATTACCCAATAGGCAGACTAAGCACGTGCTTAGGGCACCTGCAAAGCAGGGGCACCAAATTACGGTTAAGTATTGTTTTTATTTTGAATTACATATGGGGGGGGGGGTCACCATAATCTTTTCAGTGCTTAGGGCCTCTAAACGTCTTAATCCGGCCCTGATCGGACATATTCTGTTTCAAGTTATACACTCGTACATCTATTTGTGCGATCGATTATCTAAACAGATGCAAGTTCGTGATCCACCTGATTCCCCCCCCCCCCCCGAGCTAAACAGCCAGCATGAATAGAATGAACTTCTTGACGTAAACAGTTTATGTAGACACAATACTGATAGGTCCCTGGGTGGACACAATATTGATAGGTCCCTGGGTGGACACAATATTGATAGGTCCCTGGGTGGACACAATATTGATAGGTCCCTGGGTGGACACAATACTGATAGGTCCCTGGGTGGACACAATACTGATAGGTCCCTGGGTGGACACAATATTGATAGGTCCTTGGGTGGACACAATATTGATAGGTCCCTGGGTGGACACAATATTGATAGGTCCCTGGGTAGACACAATATGGATAGGTTCTGGAGTCACTATACTGATAGGTCCCTGGGCCACTATATTGATAGGTCTCTGGGACACAATATTGATAGGTCCCTGGGACACAATATTCATAGGTCCCTGGGCCACTTGATTGTATTCTAGTGAGTATAATTGAACTTGTGAAACAGTGTCATCAAATGTAAGAGCCTAGAAATAAGGACAGCGTTCTATTTGCTCTACCGTCACCCATACAGGGATATCATATACAGAAACAATTGGTACTGGAGTATTATTCGTTACTTAATACCAACATTTCACGTTTTTTAACGTTCTTCTTATGGAACGGGAGATCAGAACAGAAACTTTTCCTACTCGCATTTTAGATTACAACAAAGTTATAAAATGTGGCCCCGGCGGTGTGTGTGTTTGTGAATTCTCTATGCATGCCAAGTGTGCCTTTGGGATTATTTAGTACAATTTATTATGATTAATTGTAAAATGGAAACAAAAAAACTGATCAAGTCAGATAGACGAAAAATTTGCCTTAAGATGTTTATGTACTGATATAATCACAGCAGTTTTGGATTGCCTAGGGCAACGATTTAAGATATGTATTGCACTAAAGTTGTACTCTGAAGCGGTGAACTCAGCTGTGGTATGTAGATACTATACCTTCCAATATGAATATTGTAGAATAAAATGACTTGTCTGTTGAAAGTATAGATTAAATATTGTAGAAAAAATTGACTTGTCTGTTGAAAGTATGGATTAAATATTGTAAAATAAATTGACTTGTCTGTTGAAAGTATAGATTAAATATTGTAGAAAAAATTGACTTGTCTGTTGAAAGTATAGATTAAATATTGTAGAAAAAATTGACTTGTCTGTTGAAAGTATAGATTAAATATTGTAGAAAAAATTGACTTGTCTGTTGAAAGTATAGATTAAATATTGTAGAATAAATTGACTTGTCTGTTGAAAGTATGGATTAAATATTGTAGAATAAATTGACTTGTCTGATGAAAGTATGGATTAAATATTGTAAAATAAATTGACTTGTCTGTTGAAAGCATAGATTAAATATTGTAAAATAAACTGACTTGTCTGTTGAAAGTATAGATTAAATATTGTAAAATAAATTGACTTGTCTGTTGAAATTGTCGATTAAATATATTATCTTCTCATGTATACAGCTTTTTGTGTGGTATGAACGTAATAACGTGCACTTGAAACTTGCATTTTAAAATTCACACGAGGCATCAATGACAATGTACCTGAAAAATCGTAAGTTATGCCTAAACGAAAAGCCATAAGTATATATTACAAACTACATTAAAATATTAAGGGATATCTTAGCATTCTATAAGTCCAACAGACAAGTCGTTATCCCTTGCCTTAAGTCCAATATTTAACAGACAAGTCATTATCCCTTGTCTTAAGTCCAATATTTAACAGACAAGTCATTATCCCTTGCCTTAAGTCCAATATTTAACAGATAAGTCATTATCCCTTGCCTTAAGTCCAATATTTAACAGACAAGTCATTATCCCTTGCCTTAAGTCCAATATTTAACAGACAAGACATTATTCCTTGCCTTAAGTCCAATATTTAACATATAAGTCATTATCCCTTGCCTTTTTCAAAGTCCCATACCCAGTTGTCTGTACTGTGAGTTGATGTTGCTTTCTACTATTTGTTACGCTTTTCATGCCAACAACCGTTTACCGTACATACTCGTATACGTCTTATCCAACTACCAACTGCATAAACCCACATCTGCCGTCGCATAATGCGCCGCAAGATCTGCGTCTATACAGTTTTTTAGAACTAATAGTCAATCAAACAACATAGACCCTGATCTGCCAGCATATTATGCGACGGCACATCATATTCTATGCTGTTTGCAGTTGGATCCGACTTAGAAGCAAGTACATATGACAGTTTCAGTGATCTCCCCAGACATTTTCGATAGCATCGGGGTACGCGCGTTTTGGGTCATAAAATGTTTTACAAAGCGCGCGTTATCGTCATAAAAACGTCATAAAAATGAAACAAATTAATATCAATGAAATAAAAAGAAGTGCATATATTTACATAGTATTTTTTATTTACCTAGGTTATAACAGTAACAACAGTGCATATCTCATTTATTTCTTAATTTAAATCAATGATATTCGTCTTTTCTTCTTTTCACGATATAAACTGACTGCAACATCACAATTAAAGTCTTTTGAGGGTTGTCCTTCAGTACTGATTGTCATCAGGTGGTTCAGTACCCTCTGTGACAACCTATTCCTTAAAACACTCTTAATTCGATTCATCGATGAGAATGACCTTTCACAATCTGAAAAAAATGGAACATAAAATTTATTAATGGATGTACAAAAAAGAGACAAATATACCTGAATCCTAATTAAGTTAATTACCAAGGAATCAAGCCCGTGATGTGTTTTACAATAATCATCACAGAATAAGATAATACATATTCCTTTCCATTAGGAACAATATTAGCACTAGGGCATCTTGGGCGTAGTTTGCGAGAAGCATATGGATGAAACTATTTCAGTTATATTTATAAAGTAATACTTTTTATTTATATCTTTTCAAATCAGTAAGCATATGGATGAAACTATTTCAGTTATATTTATAAAGTAATACTTTTTATTTATATCTTTTCAAAGAGGTAAAACTGGAAGATAAAAATTGTTCCGTTTATTACTTGGATAGACAGAAAAGAGAAATGAGAAATTAATAGGAATAGGGCAGCACTCACTTAAGTTAGCAATATGGAAAACTTACCATCCGATCCAGCAATTTCCACCCAAGGGAATAACGTCTTCCATTCGTTATTAAAACCCGTCCTTCGTTTCTTGATATCATTCTTTTTGGAAATCATGATGCTGCCGCTTTCGGAATCAGAATCACTGCCACTGTTCGTGACACCAATTTCTGATTGTCGTAACCAGGCCAACATGGGGCTAGCCGGGCGCTGGGTAATTTTCCGTTTCTTGGAAGGTGGTGTGTTCATTTTTTTTTTTTTTTTTTTTGTGGCCACCTCTCAGTCCTTCCCAGCATATATGCCTGGTTAGAGCTTGAGACGCGGCCCCTCAAAAATTTTAAATACCAAAAGGCTTTAATTTTTAAATTTTGAAAGAATTTTTATGAGGTTCTTTTGATTTCTAAAATTCCTAAAAGACCAAATTATTCGTTGTTTAAGGTTTCCGGGTCAGTACTCCCCTCCCTTAAGATATTCTCTATTGGGCGGGTTTCATTCCTTCTCCCTTAATTAGTTTTTAATCGTAATATTCCTTTGCCCATTATCATTCAGTTTTTGTTAAGTATTTTATTTTCGTGTTTTTGTTTTATATTTATTTATTTATGTTCATTTTTCACAATAATTTTTAATTTAATCGGTGTAACTGCTTTGGCTGTTAATGAAAACAACTGACATATATATATAACACACTACCAGTAGACTCCATTGTTTTTGGCCAATCACGTGACTAGGTGCAGACGAAACCCTCACCAAAGGTCGCGCGCCGGTGCGCACGCAAGCCAAGTACAAATGATAATGGTTAAGTGAGTGAGTAATTATCCTGGATTATCTTAATAAAATACCCCAGAAGAGGTAAGAACAGGTGTCATTTGAGTGGGGCTTTGAATTAGGTGACAGGATGTTTGTTTAACAGATTAAGTTTATAAGGGTAGTGGGAAACATCAAAGCGTAGCGGCACAAGAGCATAGCGTAGCGGCAAGTTATAAAGCGTCGGGGTTATCGGATTTTGAAACGATAGCGTAGTGGGCCCGCTACGGTAAAAGGCCCTCGGGAGAACACTGAGTTTGCTGATCTTAACGTAGTGTAAAATCTTGCAATAAAATGTAAATATTTGCATACTGCGGGTATTTATGAACAAAATGCAGAATAATAAACTCTTACAATGATGCATCGGTTGCTAGGATACATGAAATGCCTCTGAATAACACAGATGACCCAGTCACTTTAACGCGTGACCATAGTTCGGAAGTTGAGATCTTTTTCTATCGTTAGGTTTATCTGCCTGTTTTCCGGCTTCTTTCCTACATGTATCAAAATGCCGTGTCAGATACTTTTTCTTACAGTTTTTACTCCAAGTAGTATACAGCTGTAGTCCATCTTGAACTTGGAACTTCCTTTCAGTTAGCCTTAATATCCCATTCAGACTGATTTCTGTTTTACTTCTCCATTGATACAGCTAACAGTCTAGTCTCGTTAATCTAATCTACGAAATGCAGATAAACAAAAGTCAGATTAACTGTATGGCTTTGAATTATAATTCAGTTATTTTGGAAGTTTCAATAGTCGATGTTCAATATGACAAATGTCTCTCATCAGATAAAACAACACGTAATACAACGCTTTAATGGGGTAATATAAGGTACGGTAAAAACGTCATAATTACCTGCTCTTGACATGTGAGAAATGATGTTTGATGACTTTTGAAGACGAAGTTTCTAAACAATTGACCTCATATAATCATTTTAAAGACCATGATGGAATCCAAAACTGATCGGGAGAGATAGAAAGAGTTGATATCATATATTACACAGGAGCTTCATTAGTCAAATAGTTGGAGATTTCTTGACTACCCTAGTCAAGCACAGTGTAAAAAAATCTAACATCTACTGACTGATCACGTGGTGTATGGAATTGTAGGCTAAATGACAGAATTTAACAGAACACACCTTTATTCATGTAATATATCGCTAGAGCAGAGATAACCACGCCTAGTCAATAGCATAACATATTATATAAAATCAAAGCATTTTATGTTACTTACCGCAGACGTACATGACGAGATTCGTCGCACACGTCTATAATTCAAATTCAGTCATGTTACTTACCCCATGTAAATTAGTGTCATCTATTTAATGCATACTGATACTTACCCCATGTAAATAAGTCTCATTTATTTAATGCATACTGACACTTACCCCATATAAATTAATCTCATCCATTTAATGCATACTGATACTTACCCCATGTAAATTAGTCTCATTTATTTAATGCATACTGACACTTACCCCATATAAATTAATCTCATCTATTTAATGCATACTCATACTTACCCCATGTAAATTAGTCTCATCTATTTAATGCATACTCATACTTACCCCATGTAAATTAGTCTCATTTATTTAATGCATACTGACACTTACCCCATATAAATTAATCTCATCTATTTAATGCATACTGACACTTACCCCATATAAATTAGTCTCATCTATTTAATGCATACTGATACTTACCCCATATAAATTAGTTTCATTTATTTAATGCATACTGATACTTACCCCATATAAATTAGTCTCATCTGTTTAATGCATACTGATACTTACCCCATGTAAATTAGTCTCATCTATTTAATGCATACTGATACTTACCCCATGTAAAATAGTCTCATTTATTTATTGCATACTGACACTTACCACATATAAATTAGTCTCATTTATTTAATGCATACTGACACTTACCACATATAAATTAGTCTCATTTATTTAATGCATACTGGCACTTACCCCATGTAAATTAGTATCATTTATTTAATGCATACTGACACTTACCACATATAAATTAGTCTCATTTATTTAATGCATACTGACACTTACCCCATATAAATTAGTCTCATTTATTTAATGCATACTGACACTTACCCCATGTAAATTAGTCTCATTTATTTAATGCATACTGACACTTACCCCAATATAAATTACTCATTTATTTAATGCATACTGACACTTACCCCATGTAACTTAGTGTCATTTTTTTAATGCATACTGATAATATCACGAACAAATGGTTGAAAAATGTTGAAGTTATGACGATTTGAATATAAATATAATATATAGTGGCAGTAGGATAGGTGATGGAAATTAGGCCTGAACGTGCGACAAGCTTTCAGTGCGCTTGTAAATCGCGTGCTGCCTCGCACTTTCGTCAGCGACAGTATTGGCTAGAGGCTCATAGGTATTGCCACGTGTTAGGGTTCGACTGATTTACGGCGATACCTTTAAATTATTGTACGACTGCGGCTTTCTCGTCTGTTGTTTCCCGTGTTCTAAATTCTGTAACTGGTATTCCACAGATGAGCGTCACTATGTTGAATATTGATTTATGGCCTCAGCGGTGCTGGGCGGACCGTGTAGTAGAGTGCTCCTTAACGCAAAGGGAAAAAAAGCCACTAAGATTGCGGTGTGTGTGTGTGTGTGTGTGCCTGAGAGAGGGAGAGCATAATTAATTAATAGAACAAATCAATATTTTGTTTACCAAACTTTTTTTTCATAGAAACCACTAAAGTTAAAAATCAAATCACATAAGATCATTCAGATTAGAGAAAGTGAATCCAATCGAGTAAAATAGAACAAACAAATTTTGTTAATATCACTCCTAAGAACACAATCCTGAAATTACGCTTTAACATTCTACAACACTAGTCCATTTTAACGTTAAATTCGCAATATATCCTTTTGTCTAGTAGATTTATAATGTATTGTTCAACTTTCAAATTGTCAAGGTAGATTTCCTTTAGTGGCGCAGATTTATCCAGCTGTTTGGGTTTCTCTTTGGCTTTAAAGTGAGTTAAGATTTTCTTTTGTTCTGGGTGCATTGAGAATACTGCAAACATCCAGCAGCATTTTATCTGATGGTTTCATGTATTTCCGATAGCTATGCTCAAAGTATGTTGAAAAATGCATTTTCAGTGAGAAATCTGTTCTTTATTGGATTAATTGGGGTCTCATTATTACATATTTATATTTGTTTTTGGATTAATTGGGGTCTCATTATTACATATTTATATTTGTTTTTGGATTAATTGGGGTCTCATTATTACATATTTATATTTGTTTTTGGATTAATTGGGGTCTCATTATTACATATTTATATTTGTTTTTTGGATTAATTGGGGTTTCATTATTACATATTTATATTTGTTTTTGGATTAATTGGGGTCTCATTATTACATATTTATATTTGTTTTTTGGATTAATTGGGGTCTCATTATTACATATTTATATTTGTTTTTTGGATTAATTGGGGTCTCATTATTACATATTTATATTTGTTTTTGGATTAATTGGGGTCTCATTATTACATATTTATATTTGTTTTTGGATTAATTGGGTTCTCATTATTACATATTTATATTTGTTTTTGGATTAATTGGGGTCTCATTATTACATTTTTGTGTTTTGGGGTTAATTGGGGACTCATTATTACATATTTATATTTGTTTTTGGATTAATTGGGGTCTCATTATTACATATTTATATTTGTTTTTGGATTAATTGGGGTATCGTTATTACATATTTATATTTGTTTTTTGGATTAATTGGGGTCTCATTATTACATATTTATATTTGTTTTTTGGATTAATTGGGGTCTCATTATTACATATTTATATTTGTTTTTGGATTAATTGGGGTCTCATTATTACATATTTATATTTGTTTTTTGGATTAATTGGGGTCTCATTATTACATATTTATATTTGTTTTTGGATTAATTGGGGTCTCATTATTTCATATTTATATTTGTTTTTTTGGATTAATTGGGGTCTCATTATTTCATATTTATATTTGTTTTTGGATTAATTGGGGTATCATTATTACATATTTATTTTTGTTTTTGGATTAATTGGGGACTCATTATTACATATTTATGTTTTTGGATTAACTGGGGTCTCATTATTACATATTTATATTTGTTTTTGGATTAATTGGGGTCTCATTATTACATATTTGTATTTGTTTTTGGATTAATTGGGGTCTCATTATTACATATTTATATTTGTTTTTGGATTAAATGGGGACTCATTATTACATATTTATATTTGTTTTTGGATTAATTGGGGACTCATTATTACATATTTATATTTGTTTTTGGATTAATTGGGGACTCATTATTACATATTTATATTTGTTTTTGGATTAATTGGGGGCTCAATATTACATATTTATATTTGTTTTGGGATTAATTGGGTTCTCATAATTACATATTTATATTTGTTTATGGATTAATTGGGGTCTCATTATTTCATATTTATATTTGTTTTTGGATTAATTGGGGTCTCATTATTACATATTTATATTTGTTTTTGAATTAATTGGTGACTCATTATTACATATTTATGTTTTTGGATTAATTGGGGTCTCATTATTACATATTTATATTTGTTTTTGGATTAATTGGGGACTCATTATTACATATTTATATTTGTTTTTGGATTAATTGGGGTCTCATTATTACATATTTATATTTGTTTTTGGATTAATTGGGGACTCATTATCACATATTTATATTTGTTTTTGGATTAATTGGGGACTCATTATTACATATTTATATTTGTTTTTGGATTAATTGGGGTCTCATTATTTCATATTTATATTTGTTTTTGGATTAATTGGGGTCTCATTATTACATATTTATATTTGTTTTTGGATTAATTGGGGTCTCATTATTACATATTTATATTTGTTTTTTTGGATTAATTGGGGTCTCATTATTACATATTTATATTTGTTGTTTTTTGGATTAATTGGGGTCTCATTATTACATATTTATATTTGTTTTTGGATTAATTGGGGTCTCATTATTACATATTTATATTTGTTTTTGGATTAATTGGGGTCTCATTATTACATATTTATATTTGTTTTTGGATTAATTGGGGTCTCATTATTTCATATTTATATTTGTTTTTTTGGATTAATTGGGGTCTCATTATTTCATATTTATATTTGTTTTTGGATTAATTGGGGTCTCATTATTACATATTTATATTTGTTTTTGGATTAATTGGGGACTCATTATTACATATTTATGTTTTTGGATTAACTGGGGTCTCATTATTACATATTTATATTTGTTTTTGGATTAATTGGGGACTCATTATTACATATTTATATTTGTTTTTGGATTAATTGGGGACTCATTATTACATATTTATATTTGTTTTTGGATTAATTGGGGACTCATTATTACATATTTATATTTGTTTTTGGATTAATTGGGGTCTCATTATTACATATTTATATTTGTTTTGGGATTAATTGGGGACTCATTATTATATATTTATATTTGTTTTTGGATTAATTGGGGTCTCATTATTACATATTTATATTTGTTTTTTTTGGATTAATTGGGGTCTCATTATTACATATTTATATTTGTTTTTGGATTAATTGGGGACTCATTATTACATATTTATATTTGTTTTTGGATTAATTGGGGTCTCATTATTACATATTTATATTTGTTTTTGGATTAATTGGGGACTCATTATCACATATTTATATTTGTTTTTGGATTAATTGGGGACTCATTATTACATATTTATATTTGTTTTTGGATTAATTGGGGTCTCATTATTTCATATTTATATTTGTTTTTGGATTAATTGGGGTCTCATTATTACATATTTATATTTGTTTTTGGATTAATTGGGGTCTCATTATTACATATTTATATTTGTTTTTTTGGATTAATTGGGGTCTCATTATTACATATTTATATTTGTTGTTTTTTGGATTAATTGGGGTCTCATTATTACATATTTATATTTGTTTTTGGATTAATTGGGGTCTCATTATTACATATTTATATTTGTTTTTGGATTAATTGGGGTCTCATTATTACATATTTATATTTGTTTTTGGATTAATTGGGGTCTCATTATTTCATATTTATATTTGTTTTTTTGGATTAATTGGGGTCTCATTATTTCATATTTATATTTGTTTTTGGATTAATTGGGGTCTCATTATTACATATTTATATTTGTTTTTGGATTAATTGGGGACTCATTATTACATATTTATGTTTTTGGATTAACTGGGGTCTCATTATTACATATTTATATTTGTTTTTGGATTAATTGGGGACTCATTATTACATATTTATATTTGTTTTTGGATTAATTGGGGACTCATTATTACATATTTATATTTGTTTTTGGATTAATTGGGGACTCATTATTACATATTTATATTTGTTTTTGGATTAATTGGGGTCTCATTATTACATATTTATATTTGTTTTGGGATTAATTGGGGACTCATTATTATATATTTATATTTGTTTTTGGATTAATTGGGGTCTCATTATTACATATTTATATTTGTTTTTTTTGGATTAATTGGGGTCTCATTATTACATATTTATATTTGTTTTTGGATTAATTGGGGTCTCATTATTACATATTTATATTTGTTTTTGGATTAATTGGGGTCTCATTATTTCATATTTATATTCGTTTTTGGATTAATTGGGGTCTCATTATTACATATTTATATTTGTTTTTGGATTAATTGGGGTCTCATTATTACATATTTATATTTGTTTTTGGATTAAATGGGGACTCATTATTACATATTTATATTTGTTTTTGGATTAATTGGGGACTCATTATTACATATTTATATTTGTTTTTGGATTAATTGGGGACTCATTATTACATATTTATATTTGTTTTTGGATTAATTGGGGGCTCAATATTACATATTTATATTTGTTTTTGGATTAATTGGGGTCTCATTATTACATATTTATATTTGTTTATGGATTAATTGGGGTCTCATTATTTCATATTTATATTTGTTTTTGGATTAATTGGGGTCTCATTATTACATATTTATATTTGTTTTTGGATTAATTGGGGACTCATTATTACATATTTATGTTTTTGGATTAATTGGGGTCTCATTATTACATATTTATATTTGTTTTTGGATTAATTGGGGACTCATTATTACATATTTATATTTGTTTTTGGATTAATTGGGGTCTCATTATTACATATTTATATTTGTTTTTGGATTAATTGGGGTCTCATTATTACATATTTATATTTGTTTTTGGATTAATTGGGGTCTCATTATTACATATTTATATTTGTTTTTGGATTAATTGGGGACTCATTATTACATATTTATGTTTTTGGATTAATTGGGGTCTCATTATCACATATTTATATTTGTTTTTGGATTAATTGGGGTCTCATTATTACATATTTATATTTGTTTTTGGATTAAATGGGGACTCATTATTACATATTTATATTTGTTTTTGGATTAATTGGGGACTCATTATTACATATTTATATTTGTTTTTGGATTAATTGGGGACTCATTATTACATATTTATATTTGTTTTTGGATTAATTGGGGGCTCAATATTACATATTTATATTTGTTTTTGGATTAATTGGGGTCTCATTATTACATATTTATATTTGTTTATGGATTAATTGGGGTCTCATTATTTCATATTTATATTTGTTTTTGGATTAATTGGGGTCTCATTATTACATATTTATATTTGTTTTTGGATTAATTGGGGACTCATTATTACATATTTATGTTTTTGGATTAATTGGGGTCTCATTATTACATATTTATATTTGTTTTTGGATTAATTGGGGACTCATTATTACATATTTATATTTGTTTTTGGATTAATTGGGGTCTCATTATTACATATTTATATTTGTTTATGGATTAATTGGGGTCTCATTATTTCATATTTATATTTGTTTTTGGATTAATTGGGGTCTCATTATTACATATTTATATTTGTTTTTGGATTAATTGGGGACTCATTATTACATATTTAGATTTGTTTTTGGATTAATTGGGGTCTCATTATTACATATTTATATTTGTTTTTGGATTAATTGGGGACTCATTATTACATATTTATATTTGTTTTTGGATTAATTGGGGACTCATTATTACATATTTATATTTGTTTTTGGATTAATTGGGGTCTCATTATTTCATATTTATATTTGTTTTTGGATTAATTGGGGTCTCATTATTACATATTTATATTTGTTTTTGGATTAATTGGGGTCTCATTATTACATATTTATATTTGTTTTTTTGGATTAATTGGGGTCTCATTATTACATATTTATATTTGTTGTTTTTTGGATTAATTGGGGTCTTATTATTACATATTTATATTTGTTTATGGATTAATTGGGGTCTCATTATTACATATTTATATTTGTTTTTGGATTAATTGGGGTCTCATTATTACATATTTATATTTGTTTTTGGATTAATTGGGGTCTCATTATTTCATATTTATATTTGTTTTTTGGATTAATTGGGGTCTCATTATTTCATATTTATATTTGTTTTTGGATTAATTGGGGTCTCGTTATTACATATTTATATTTGTTTTTGGATTAATTGGGGACGCATTATTACATATTTATGTTTTTGGATTAACTGGGGTCTCATTATTACATATTTATATTTGTTTTTGGATTAATTGGGGACTCATTATTACATATTTATATTTGTTTTTGGATTAATTGGGGACTCATTATTACATATTTATATTTGTTTTTGGATTAATTGGGGTCTCATTATTACATATTTATATTTGTTTTTGGATTAATTGGGGTCTCATTATTACATATTTATATTTGTTTTGGGATTAATTGGGGACTCATTATTACATATTTATATTTGTTTTTGGATTAATTGGGGTCTCATTATTACATATTTATATTTGTTTTTTTTGGATTAATTGGGGTCTCATTATTACATATTTATATTTGTTTTTGGATTAATTGGGGTCTCATTATTACATATTTATATTTGTTTTTGGATTAATTGGGGTCTCATTATTTCATATTTATATTCGTTTTTGGATTAATTGGGGTCTCATTATTACATATTTATATTTGTTTTTGGATTAATTGGGGTCTCATTATTACATATTTATATTCGTTTTTGGATTAAATGGGGACTCATTATTACATATTTATATTTGTTTTTGGATTAATTGGGGACTCATTATTACATATTTATATTTGTTTTTGGATTAATTGGGGACTCATTATTACATATTTATATTTGTTTTTGGATTAATTGGGGGCTCAATATTACATATTTATATTTGTTTTTGGATTAATTGGGGTCTCATTATTACATATTTATATTTGTTTATGGATTAATTGGGGTCTCATTATTTCATATTTATATTTGTTTTTGGATTAATTGGGGTCTCATTATTACATATTTATATTTGTTTTTGGATTATTTGGGGACTCATTATTACATATTTATGTTTTTGGATTAATTGGGGTCTCATTATTACATATTTATATTTGTTTTTGGATTAATTGGGGACTCATTATTACATATTTATATTTGTTTTTGGATTAATTGGGGTCTCATTATTACATATTTATATTTGTTTTTGGATTAATTGGGGACTCATTATTACATATTTATATTTGTTTTTGGATTAATTGGGGGCTCAATATTACATATTTATATTTGTTTTTGGATTAATTGGGGTCTCATTATTTCATATTTATATTTGTTTTTGGATTAATTGGGGTCTCATTATTACATATTTATATTTGTTTTTGGATTAATTGGGGTCTCATTATTTCATATTTATATTTGTTTTTGGATTAATTGGGGTCTCATTATTACATATTTATATTTGTTTTTGGATTAATTGGGGTCTCATTATTACATATTTATATTTGTTTTTTTGGATTAATTGGGGTCTCATTATTACATATTTATATTTGTTGTTTTTTGGATTAATTGGGGTCTCATTATTACATATTTATATTTGTTTATGGATTAATTGGGGTGTCATTATTACATATTTATATTTGTTTTTGGATTAATTGGGGTCTCATTATTACATATTTATATTTGTTTTTGGATTAATTGGGGTCTCATTATTTCATATTTATATTTGTTTTTTTGGATTAATTGGGGTCTCATTATTTCATATTTATATTTGTTTTTGGATTAATTGGGGTCTCATTATTACATATTTATATTTGTTTTTGGATTAATTGGGGACTCATTATTACATATTTATGTTTTTGGATTAACTGGGGTCTCATTATTACATATTTATATTTGTTTTTGGATTAATTGGGGACTCATTATTACATATTTATATTTGTTTTTGGATTAATTGGGGTCTCATTATTACTATTTATATTTGTTTTTGGATTAATTGGGGTCTCATTATTACATATTTATATTTGTTTTTGGATTAATTGGGGTCTCATTATTACATATTTATATTTGTTTTTGGATTAATTGGGGTCTCATTATTTCATATTTATATTTGTTTTTGGATTAATTGGGGTCTCATTATTACATATTTGTATTTGTTTTTGGATTAATTGGGGTCTCATTATTACATATTTATATTTGTTTTTGGATTAAATGGGGACTCATTATTACATATTTATATTTGTTTTTGGATTATTTGGGGACTCATTATTACATATTTATATTTGTTTTTGGATTAATTGGGGACTCATTATTACATATTTATATTTGTTTTTGGATTAATTGGGGGCTCAATATTACATATTTATATTTGTTTTTTGATTAATTTTGTTCTCATTATTACATATTTATATTTGTTTATGGATTAATTGGGGTCTCATTATTTCATATTTATATTTGTTTTTGGATTAATTGGGGTCTCATTATTACATATTTATATTTGTTTTTGAATTAATTGGTGACTCATTATTACATATTTATGTTTTTGGATTAATTGGGGTCTCATTATTACATATTTATATTTGTTTTTGGATTAATTGGGGACTCATTATTACATATTTATATTTGTTTTTGGATTAATTGGGGTCTCATTATTACATATTTATATTTGTTTTTGGATTAATTGGGGACTCATTATTACATATTTATATTTGTTTTTGGATTAATTGGGGACTCATTATTACATATTTATATTTGTTTTTGGATTAATTGGGGTCTCATTATTTCATATTTATATTTGTTTTTGGATTAATTGGGGTCTCATTATTACATATTTATATTTGTTTTTGGATTAATTGGGGTCTCATTATTACATATTTATATTTGTTTTTTTGGATTAATTGGGGTCTCATTATTACATATTTATATTTGTTGTTTTTTGGATTAATTGGGGTCTCATTATTACATATTTATATTTGTTTATGGATTAATTGGGGTATCATTATTACATATTTATATTTGTTTTTGGATTAATTGGGGTCTCATTATTACATATTTATATTTGTTTTTGGATTAATTGGGGTCTCATTATTTCATATTTATATTTGTTTTTTTGGATTAATTGGGGTCTCATTATTTCATATTTATATTTGTTTTTGGATTAATTGGGGTCTCATTATTACATATTTATATTTGTTTTTGGATTAATTGGGGACTCATTATTACATATTTATGTTTTTGGATTAACTGGGGTCTCATTATTACATATTTATATTTGTTTTTGGATTAATTGGGGACTCATTATTACATATTTATATTTGTTTTTGGATTAATTGGGGACTCATTATTACATATTTATATTTGTTTTTGGATTAATTGGGGACTCATTATTACATATTTATATTTGTTTTTGGATTAATTGGGGTCTCATTATTACATATTTATATTTGTTTTTGGATTAATTGGGGACTCATTATTACATATTTATATTTGTTTTTGGATTAATTGGGGTCTCATTATTACATATTTATATTTGTTTTTTTTGGATTAATTGGGGTCTCATTATTACATATTTATATTTGTTTTTGGATTAATTGGGGTCTCATTATTACATATTTATATTTGTTTTTGGATTAATTGGGGTCTCATTATTTCATATTTATATTCGTTTTTGGATTAATTGGGGTCTCATTATTACATATTTATATTTGTTTTTGGATTAATTGGGGTCTCATTATTACATATTTATATTTGTTTTTGGATTAAATGGGGACTCATTATTACATATTTATATTTGTTTTTGGATTAATTGGGGACTCATTATTACATATTTATATTTGTTTTTGGATTAATTGGGGACTCATTATTACATATTTATATTTGTTTTTGGATTAATTGGGGGCTCAATATTACATATTTATATTTGTTTTTGGATTAATTGGGGTCTCATTATTACATATTTATATTTGTTTATGGATTAATTGGGGTCTCATTATTTCATATTTATATTTGTTTTTGGATTAATTGGGGTCTCATTATTACATATTTATATTTGTTTTTGGATTAATTGGGGACTCATTATTACATATTTATGTTTTTGGATTAATTGGGGTCTCATTATTACATATTTATATTTGTTTTTGGATTAATTGGGGACTCATTATTACATATTTATATTTGTTTTTGGATTAATTGGGGTCTCATTATTACATATTTATATTTGTTTTGGGATTAATTGGGGACTCATTATTACATATTTATATTTGTTTTTGGATTAATTGGGGGCTCAATATTACATATTTATATTTGTTTTTGGATTAATTGGGGTCTCATTATTACATATTTATATTTGTTTTTGGATTAATTGGGGTCTCATTATTACATATTTATATTTGTTTTTTTGGATTAATTGGGATCTCATTATTACATATTTATATTTGTTTTTGGATTAATTGGAGTCTCATTATTACATATTTATATTTGTTTATGGATGAATTGGGGTCTCATTATTACATATTTATATTTGTTTTTGGATTAATTGGGGTCTCATTATTACATATTTATATTTGTTTTTGGATTAATTGGGGTCTCATTATTACATATTTATATTTGTTTTTGGATTAATTGGGGTCTCATTATTACATATTTATATTTGTTTTTGGATTAATTGGGGACTCATTATTACATATTTATATTTGTTTTTGGATTAATTGGGGTCTCATTATTACATATTTATATTTGTTTTTGGATTAATTGGGGACTCATTATTACATATTTATATTTGTTTTTGGATTAATTGGGGACTCATTATTACATATTTATATTTGTTTTTGGATTAATTGGGGACTCATTATTACATATTTATATTTGTTTTGGGATTAATTGGGGACTCATTATTACATATTTATATTTGTTTTGGGATTAATTGGGGACTCATTATTACATATTTATATTTGTTCCCCCATAACCCCTAAGATATTACGCCAGGAGCCGACCAAAAGTCCATATCTAAAAATAGCACGGATTCCAAATTTCCGAAATTTGGTTATCAGCGGTTTTCTCATAAGCAAAGGGGAATTTTCAGACATTTTTTAAATAATATCTTAAACTAAATAAATGCTGTGATATCTATACTTCTGTACAGGTGAATATAAACGGGACTGAAACATTTATCTCCGTTGTTTTCCAATGTACGGTAATTTGGGGTAAATCGCCCCCGGTTGTACATTAGAATTCACATAGCTTTGATTTACTCCAAAATAAAAGCATAATCGAGCCGAATCAAAGAATCTAGATGAGTGTTACTATTCATTTGTATAATTTCACGCGTCCTTATACCTGCAAAAATAATAATAAATTAAAAGTCGAGAAAATACTTCACAACACATCCCCAAGATGGCGAAGGGGTAAATCCGTTTACAAAATCCTATAGGTTGGCGCTAGCAATCGTCAAAGGAACAGCCCAGAAGTTTATAACTCTTAAGTTGGCTATCAGTTATGTTAAAATCATGGTGATTGGAAAGTTAAGAAATAGTTATATTGTCTGCTTATCGTGGTCCAAAAGTTGACATACTTTTGCAGTGTAACATATTTTCCAGCCTGTACAAATGACATCACTAGCTACTTCCGCAATGTTTTGCAATGCATCTTCCGGTTTGGATGACAAGCCTGACCCACTTAATTCAAAACTCATTTTCAGGAGCATCAGCAAAAATTTTAAAAATTGTCTTAAAAAAGATTTAAAATGTTGCTTTTTCTAAAAATGTATGTGTTGAGTGCGTAATTTGCAGATTAAGATGATCAATTGCAATTTCGACATGAACTTTCCGTTATTCACCTCAAAACGCGCGCTAAAATTAGAATAATCGCCCTCGGTTTTCTCTACCAATACCCTTTTCTTCGCCCCACCCAATAATATCTCTGGTATCGACCCGCGCATATACTCTAACTAATACTTAGCCCCTAGCTACAGCTGCTAGCCAGATAGAACTGATATGTAATTATTCGGATATCAAGCCTGGCCTCTGGATGACTGTAACAGGCGCTGTCTTAAACCAAACAATCAATTAGTCCATGTAAGACGCTTAGTGATGTTTTCCCCTCCCCCTTTATATAGTGGGGTATCGACCTTTAAAATGTCGAAAACGTCAAAGTGATCTATGTAAGTTTAAGTGATGTAATTTTAACAAGGAACGATAAAAAGAACACGATTTGTTAGTGAACGTGAAGCACTCAATTAGGAATAGAAACTAATTTATACAGTGAACATATTCGTGGTGGCGTGTGGGTGGGGTAACAGTAACTTACCTGAAAAGAGAAAATAGTACACTTATATAAAGATGTACCGTATGTACTCGGGTATGAACCAGATCCAAATGCAAACTACATAGACCCTGATCTCCCGTCGCATAATGCGCCGGCAGATCAGGGTCTATGTTGTTCGTTCTACTGATTAGTTCTTACAAACTGCATAGACCCAGATCTGCCGGCGCATTATGGGACGGCAGATCTGGGTCAATGCAGTTTGCATTTGCTATTTGATTATACTCGAGTACATACGGTAGGTATCTCTTTCAATGGTTGTTGTATCAGTGTGTCTGAGAAACTGAGCTAAATAAAGACATTAATTTTGAATATCGAGGATGAAGACTGCTGCAGTGAACCTTTGTTAGTGAAGAAGTATACATAGATGGTGTATTCCAAGCTGTGTTGGAATCCACCAACAAAAACGTTGATTTTGCGGAAATTACGTTTATGCGTTAAATCTTATGGCCTTATATTAGTCATAAACTATCAAGAATTATCATAAGCAAAGTCACAAGTCATGGAGATTCCATGTATTTTATTTAATTGTGCTGGAATACAATTTTAATATGTGGAGACCACAGATAAGTAAAATATTTTGCTGACAAGAAAAAAGTCTTGACCTAAAGATCTTTATATTTATAGTGTCAATAATCCAATCTAGCAAAGGTAACCTTATACATGGTAGCAAAGGTAACCTTATACCTGGTAGCAAAGGTAACCTTATACATGGTAGCAAAGGTAACCTTATACCTGGTAGCAAAGGTAACCTTATACCTGGTAGCAAAGGTAACCTTATACCTGGTTAAAATAACATGACAATTAGTTAAAATACGGGCATTAAATATACTGAGATGTATATATCTAAAATGCAGCAACTCCTAAAACTGTCAAACTCAAGAGCTATCCAAAACGAAATGTCTCAGAACACGTTTCTATAGGCTGTTATCGTAGTGAGGAAACTAGCTCAAATGCATTTTGGAGTCAAATTTAAAAAGTTATGATATTTTCCTTTGTAATCAGTACTATTCCTTTTTTTCGGTGTCTGTTACAGTTACGCATACAGTGTGGCGGTCTAAAACGGTCAGCTGTAGGAATCGGCAAAATCATAATTATTCCATTTAAGACAAAAACATTCCAAAGTATAATGTAATTAACGTGCACATTCATCGCCATAATAATACATAACAATAGCTGTACAAAGTATAATGTAATTAACGTGCACATTCATCGCCATAATAATACATAACAATAGCTGTACAAAGTATAATGTAATTAACGTGCACATTCATCGCCATAATAATACATAACAATAGCTGTACAAAGTATAATGTAATTAACGTGCACATTCATCGCCATAATAATACATAACAATAGCTGTACAAAGTACTAGACAATTTGCTTTGAGACGCAGATTTGTCTTGATTTCGGAGTCTACTTATTTTCTTTGTTGAAAGAAAGGAATGTCCAAACCTACATTAATGAAACTGTAGCAATTTATGTTAAATATACATTAAAATTCCTTCTTTTGTGAACGGTTGTCATAGCAACTTATCGGTTACATATGTAAAATCAACAATTACCTTTAAAAAAGAATGATGATATACTACTACTACTACTACTACTACTAATAATAATAATAATAATAATAATCATTATTATTATTATTATTATTATTATTATTATTATTATTATTATTATTATTATTAAATTTGTTTAGGTAGGATCGGCAAATAACAAGCAGTAATACATTATTACATATAACAATTATATAACATTGACAGTACATTATACAAGCATTATAAACAGTTGTAATACATACATACATACATACATACATACATACATACATACATACATACATACATACATACATACATACATACATACATACATACATACATACATACATACATACATACATACACAGACACACATACACACACATACATACATACATACATACATACATACATACATACATACATACATACATACATACATACATACATACATACATACATACATACATAAAATAAAATAAAATAAAATAAAATAAAATAAAATAAAATAAAAAATACATATATAAAAAGTTATCCACCAAGGATGACCCATAACATCTGAAACAGAGATAACTTTTAAATAATGAAAGTAGAATAGTATTTACCTTTGACTTGTGTAATTAAACAGTTATTATAATAAATGTATCCTCTCCCTTCATGGCATTTGGTAAATTTTATCATGACATTGTTAATAGATTTCCGTTTCTAAATCAGCCATCCTATTTGGAAATAAGATTCCTGTAACAAATCCATGTATTTACCGTGTAGCGGTATGTGCTTTGTGCGACCGATTATCCAAACAAATGTAAGATTGTGACTCATTTCATTTCCGTAGCATAAAAAATGTAAGCACCCAGTATGAAGTTACGAATTTAAGCAGTTGATGTAGACACACTATCATGATAAAACACAGTCATAACAAACTTTGAATGGCACAATTTCTCACGGGGAATTGAATTTCCTCCCTCGAAAATGTACTCACTTTATATTTCATGAAACAAGGTTAATATTCGTCCTACAATGTATCCATACATTTCTATATTTTGGTTTTGTTTTGTTTTTTTAAAAGAATGCATTGGTATTTCATGTGTTCTTCAAGTCATGTATATTTCTAGCTTAGCTAGCACAATGACAATTGTGAAGGCAAGTATATTTCTAGCTTAGCTAGCACAATCACAATTGGGAAGGCAAGATAACAAAATATGTCACACTTAAAGTACACACGGCGTTCTGTTGGAGTCGCGGTAGCTCAGTTGACAGAGCGTCGGACAGGTAATCCATGGGTCGCAGGTTCGATACATGTCCATGCTACCCCTGACTGGCAGACTCGGTGTGTCCTTGGGAAATGCACTTAGCTCCCATTCCCTCGACAGGATATAGCCAATAATGTGCTAAAAGTGCCGTTAAAACCAACAAACTCTTTGCTCCACCGTTACCCATATCATGTAAGAAAAGCAATTTTGTTACCAGACTGATAATCATTAGTTTTATGCAACAGGAAGTTGGAAATGACAGTTTCCTACTCTCATTTTCGACTGCAACATATACAGTTATTAAATCTGTCTCCTGTGTGAGGTGGGGATTTGTGAATGCAGTCAGCACCCCCTTTTTTGACATATTTCAGGTTCCATGTTCGATCTACTGTGCGTGCTTGCGAGATCGTAACCATCAATGGTCAGTTCAATGCTACCACGTGCACATTCAGGATTATGCAGTACAATTCTTTACTCCTCAAATTTAAGAAAGTTGACAAAGTTAAATAGACGAAAAATTTGCGTTTCAGACCTTTATGTACTTGTATTTTATTATTTATTGTTGTTTTTGTTTTGTTGGCTAACTTTTGTCTCAAGAGACACTACATCCACAGTTGAAGGAAGATGCTGTATTGTTCCTACGCATAAGTCTTTAAAAAACCCCACAAAAAAACAACAACAACAACAAAGAAACAATTTACAACTGGGGTGGATAACCGACGCTCATTGAGTCATGCCGAGTCCAATTACCTGTGCATACCTGTGAATGCATCAGAGCAAGGGAAATAACTCGTCGCACCTGTCGGGCTATTAACTATCGATAGGCACATACCTGTCGCTGTACATGTAAATATGGGATAATCAAACATGGCGGCTTCCAGTGACGGAGTAAAGAATGCAGGTAATATATTTAGTCTGGCAGAGTTTGTAGAGATCTACGATCTACCACAGTGGGTTTCAGTGCTGGGAGTTAGTGAGCTACGTAACAGTAAGGGTATTCACAAGGGAGATATTTTGCTCATTCACACGTTGGCTGCGGATACTATTGCTCTTTCGTACACTGATCCTGACACAAATCAAATCCGCACCTTGGAGGTACCCGCAGATGCTAATGTCCGATTCCAAATATTACCGCCTGAGAGCGATAAAGATGGAAAACCTCCAGTGTTTACATATGTAAGCGATCTGCTTAAAGTTTGCCCGACCTATTTTCAAGTAAACGATGTTGACGATAGTCCAAATCTGCCTGAAGTATTGAAACCAGGAGATATCTTCCGCTTTGTTAAGCAATCTAGGCGGGCGGATGACAAGCAGGTTTATCTACAGTGTGAGGATGCCTCAGGGAATGCCCTAGAGTTACCATTCGACTGTCGAGGTAATTTTACTGCAGTCCTCGACGATAGACTCTTTACCATTAAAGAAATCCTACAACTTGGTGCAATTCCGCGAAGCTTAAAGTTGTCAAGCGTTCAGGTGCAATTCGGTAGTCAAGGTGATTCAGAAGCTGCAATCTACGGCAACCTGCTCACTTCAGATGGCTCTGACGTTTTTCACCGAATAATGGGAATACCTTTGACCTATACTGGCATTCTTACCCTCCATCAGCCTAAATTATTTCTGGTAGTCTCCTCTCGGGAAAATATGGATGTGAAACAAAAATTGGCACTAGATGCTGACATTATAGTGCGATCTTATTCTTCAGATGACTATGAAGCTCCCGGGGGAAATACACTTCGAAAAATGTTTACATTGGAAGAAGTTATGAACACATTCAGAGATGATTTACCAATGCTTGCCACTGTCATTCACTATAAGAACATGCCTTCTGAATTTCGTGCTTATCTACCAACTGGTCAAGATGTTATAATTCACAAAATAGAGAAAGCTGACAGACTCCTAGCCGAATCGCAAAATGTGTATTTTTCAATTGCTAAAACGCTTAAAGGACGGTTTAGGGACACACTAAAGAGACTACATTCTGTACAAGAAATGGTTGAACTAGGTGCTCATAAAGATGTAAAGGTGTTACAAGATGTTGCTTCTGACTATCCTAAACAATTTTCTCTGCAGACAGGAGATATCATACGTTTGAAATCTCAAGAACCAACAGAATATAAAATGAAGCGGGGTAGGAAGACATTTGGGGCATTCAGTGTATATAAATGCGAGAAAAGAATCTCGGCAAAGAAATACGAAAAACTTTTGCTGCCAAAAGATTTAGAGATCAGTATGCATGAGATTCCCAGCAAAGAAACAGAAAGTGGGTTTCCAGCTTCTGATGCGTTCCGATTGGACATTCCACTGCCTCGGAGAGTTGACTTTTTGGCTGATTACACAACTCTTTGGACATGTTTACCCATTAATTCAGAAATAACTTTGAACCGTTTTGTGAGTGAAAAGTTCGTGGTTATTTCACCAGTGCAGAAAGATGACAAACGTGGAAGATCTTGCATTGATGCCAAACTCGAAGCGTGTTTACTCGTGCCATTACGACATCACTTGGTCCTGACAGTGAAAGATCCTTTGGGGTTTCCACCCGAATACTTCCGGTTTCCGGATCGGGATGAATACATAACTTTGGATGTGGAAAGAATCAACAAAAAAACGCATGACAGTCTGATACGTCACACTGACAATGAGTATGAAGATTATGAAGCCACGGGGTCAGACTCCGGGGTCGAGGAAGCAGTTGTGATGAGGAGGTAGGTTCTGAAACATTACTTTTTAAATATAATTTTTTTGTTTGTTATATTTTCATTTTAAAAATAAACTCATATTTTTGGTGTATTGTATGTCTGCCTGCCTGTGCATGTATGTATGTCTGTATGTATGTATGTATGTATGTATGTATGTATGTATGTATGTATGTATGTATGTATGTATGTATGTATGTATGTATGTATGTATGTATGTATGTATGTATCTATTTTTATAGGCGGTGATGATGATTGAATTTAAGTCGTGTGCGGCCATTCGTCCATATACGACTAAATTTTTATAGGCATGTAGGGAGGTACATATATAGATAGTTATGTATGTATACATGAGCGTAGGCTATTGTCATCGTGTTCGTTTTTCAGGTACCTTTTAACAAAAAATTATTTATGTGCTTCAAAGAAAATGTCCCCAGTATAACAATACAGAAAGTAAATAGCAGAATATGAATGTGATTTAATTATATAAAGACATATCCCATGAACTAAACGCATCTGAGTCGATTTTCTTTAGTCTACCCTGTTTTTGTTGATTCTAACGGAGGTCTAGATGTCAGCCGGATATCCTCGTTACTAATAATAGAACCGTCTTGCGTGATCATAAAAACTTCACATAATGCTGGTTTCAAAGCCCTTGTAGAGAGAGAGAGAGAGAGAGAGAGAGAGAGAGAGAGAGAGAGAGAGAGAGAGAGAGAGAGAGAGAGAGAGAGAGAGAGAGAGTATGGCAGGCATGATCATTGAGACCCTTTTAATTAGTAACGAGGCCTCTTGAAAACCATCCAGGTAATTCAGTCAGGGTGACCTCACTCCCCTCTACTGCCTTAGGTTACTAACAGCAAAGCCACGTAGTGCAAGCAATGCAGGTTGTCCTAGGTCAGGGAACTATGTGCAGTAGGTCCCTACATACATGTATATATTACTTCTTTCTACATTAACATTGAGCCATGTATGTATGTATGTATGTATGTATGTATGTATTTATGTATGTATGTATGTATGTATGTATGTATGTATGTATGTATGTATGTATGTATGTATGTATGTATGTATGTATGTATGTATGTATGTATGTATGTATGTATGTATGTATGTATGTATGTATGTATGTATGTATGTATGTATGTATGTATGTATGTATGTATGTATGTATGTATGTATGTATGTATGTACGACATATCAAAGTCTCATAGTGCTTGTCGGAATTTCTTGTCCAGTTTTCCGTACTCTTTGGTATATATATATATATATATATATACATATATAGAATGACTGGACACACT
The DNA here is from genome assembly GCA_029931535.1 of Margaritifera margaritifera. Classification (NCBI taxonomy): domain Eukaryota; kingdom Metazoa; phylum Mollusca; class Bivalvia; order Unionida; family Margaritiferidae; genus Margaritifera; species Margaritifera margaritifera. The sequence goes on from JAQPZY010001628.1 coordinate 2,589,770, forward strand.
TTTACTGACACTTGACACGTGCGTTTGCTCATTATAGCTGAAGTTACGCTGTTGGTTTTGAACAAATAAGTCATACTAGTATTGGTAGTAGTGTTTACTTTGCAAAATTAACATGTAAAAATACATTTCAATACTAGACATAAAACATACATAAGCAACATAAAAAAGGTATGAGGCACAAATAACATTTAAGATAATACATATACATTAATACCTGATAACACATTGTATAAAAGAGGTGTACGCATTGCACAAGTAAAACAAGACATCGATTATAGGATTATTTATATAGCCTTTATGGAACTTATTTCCAATGGGGTCCTAGCTTTGCTTGGAGGTTAGAATCGAACAGAACACAAACTTTATTGATCATTAAATTGTAAAAGCAATTTTTAGCTTCAGACGTGAGGATACAAATATGTCATACTGTAAAGAATCATAACATAATTCTATTGAGTATTAAGTATAATATACATATTATTTAATGAAAAAATATTTTAAAAGATTACCATTAAATTTACATAAAATATAAAATTCAAATTATAATTAATTATATTAGTCTTAGAATCTAATTGAGCATTAATTACTTATACACAATTCGTAATTATCATACCTTTTCTGCTGCGCAAAATATAGAAATATACCCTTTATAAGAGTTATCATTATTGATTTGAAATGCCCATTGTTTCCCTTTATAAGAGTTACCGTTATTAACTTGAAATGACCCTTGTTACCCTTTATAAGAGTTACCGTTATTAACTTGAAATGACCCTTGTTACACTTTATAAGGGTTACCGTTATTAACTTGAAATGCCCATTGTTTCCCTTTATAAGAGTTACCGTTATTAACTTGAAATGACCCTTGTTACACTTTATAAGAGTTACCGTTATTAACTTGAAATGACCCTTGTTACACTTTATAAGAGTTACCGTTATTAACTTGAAATGACCCTTGTTTCCCTTTATAAGAGTTACCGTTATTAACTTGAAATGACCCTTGTTACACTTTACAAGAGTTACCGTTATTAACTTGAAATGACCCTTGTTACACTTTATAAGAGTTACCGTTATTAACTTGAAATGACCCTTGTTTCCCTTTATAAGAGTTACCGTTATTAACTTGAAATGACCCTTGTTACACTTTATAAGAGTTACCGTTATTAACTTGAAATGACCCTTGTTACACTTTATAAGAGTTACCGTTATTAACTTGAAATGACCCTTGTTACACTTTATAAGAGTTACCGTTATTAACTTGAAATGACCCTTGTTACACTTTATAAGAGTTACTGTTATTAACTTGAAATGACCCTTGTTACACTTTATAAGAGTTACCGTTATTAACTTGAAATGACCCTTGTTACACTTTATAAGAGTTACCGTTATTAACTTGAAATGACCCTTCTTACACTTTACAAGAGTTACCGTTATTAACTTGAAATGACCCTTGTTACACTTTACAAGAGTTACCGTTATTAACTTGAAATGACCCTTGTTACACTTTACAAGAGTTACCGTTATTAACTTGAAATGACCCTTGTTTCCCTTTATAAGAGTTACCGATGTTAACTTGAAATACCCCTTGTTATCCTTTATAAGAGTTACCGATGTTAACTTGAAATACCCCTTGTTATCCTTTATAAGAGTTACCGATATTAACTTAAAATGACCCTCGTTACCCATTAAAAGAATTACCGTTATTAAATTGAAATGACCTTTGTTACCCTTTATAAGAGTTACCGTTATTAACTTGAAATGATCCTTGTTACATTTTATAAGAGTTACCGTTATTGATTTGAAATTACCATTGTTTCCCTTGATAAGAGTTACCGTTATTAACTTGAAATGCCCATTGTTTCCCTTTATAAGAGTTACCGTTATCAGCATAACTTTTTAGCATAGTTTAACTCCTAAAAATCAAACTCTCTCTACTTACAATATTCGAGCCCAACATTTTAACAGGGGTATTTTTCTAATTTCCCACAGAGGGTATATCCCCATTTCACCACAGAGAACACTCAAATTAGTAGATTTTTTCACCCCTAATAATCGTCTGAAAAATTGTATAAATTTGTTTTGACATCTTTTCCGGGGCAGAAACCCCATATTTCTGATCTGTAATTAAGCAGATATCCAAAGAGGGTATCAGAAAGTTTACATATTTTTCCTTACCGATAGAACAGTGGATTCAGATCAATTTGTATACATTAAGAAGAACTTAATTCCCCTGATTACTTAGGTATTTTTGTGTTCGTTTCCAGGAACCAAATTTAGAATAAATGCAAACCTAGGGACTTAAAATTATATACATTTTCTAATAATTCACCATTGTAATATAGTGATGGATTTGTCTTTTTGCCTCTTTCAAAAACTATAATTCTTTGTTTTACTAGAGTTCACCGTAATGTTCCAAAAACAGATATATGATTCCAAATTATTCATAACGGGTTGTAATAACTGTTCAGTTTTTGCGAAAATTACTGCATTGTCTGCATATAATAACAAAAATAGAATCAAATCATCTACAGTGAAAACACAATCTACATTTACGTTGTGCTGTATACAGATACCGATATCGTTTACAACAAAAATACAAACCACATTGGTGAAAGAGGTTCCCCTTGTTTCAAGCTAGATTGTTAATAAAAAAAATCTGAAACACTATTATCGTATCTTACGAAGGATTTTACAGAATTATAAATAAATAGTACGTAAATCCTTTACCACAAATGAACTAACCCCATTACGGGTTAATTTATACAATAAATGAACTAACCCCATTACGGGTTAATTTATACAATAAATGAACTAACCCCATTACGGGTTAATTGATACCATAAATGAACTAACCCCATTACGGGTTAATTTATACCATAACAAAATCTCCCAAAACAAATAGCTTACTCAATCGGTCAAATTTATTAACACAGTTTTCCAATAATTCTTTTTTATTTATCAACATCATACATACATACAGTTAGATTTTTCGGTAATAATTAAATAGAAGACACACACACACACACACACACACACACACACACACACACACACACACACATATATATATATATATATATATATATATATATATATATATATATATATATATATATATATATATATATATATCCTCATAAGATTCAAGAAGACTTTTATCAATGTCTAGCTCCAAATAACCTTACTTTGATTTTTTGCAAATGGACACTTTACCATACAACAATGATTTGTAATAAACCAAAATTCCCAAATTAAATCTTCCCCCTTCCTTTCTTTGGAATGATTTATGAGCATATGTGTGATCACTCACAAAACCATTTATATTCAAGATTAAGGGGGCATATGAGTGATCACTCACAAAACCATTTATATTCAAGATTAAGGGGGCATATGTGTGATCACTCACAAAACCATTTATATTCAAGATTAAGGGGCAAAGACTTGAAGATCAACATTTAAGATAAATAAGCAAATTAAAAGAACAGGTTACAACGACGGTATACTTAAAATATAACAAAGCATGAAAACAAGATACTTAATTAAATGATAATGAAATAAACCAAAACACACAATGCATTCAGCTGGAATGAACTATAACATGGAGATAATGGAATGGCATGTGGATCGCAGTGTTCAGTGGGTAAAAATAGGTGTCACAAATTCATTATTTGCTGAAAAAATGGTAGTATTTATTTAATAAAAGGTAATTACCTCAAGTGAACATATTTCCTTTCTTCAGTACCGTACATACTATCGTATAAGTCTGATCCAACTGCAAACTACATAGACCCAGATCTGCCGTCGCATAATGATCCGGCAGATTTGGGTCTATGCAGTTTGTTAGGAGTAATCAGTATAGCATACAACATAGACCCTGATCTGCTGGCGCATTATGCGACGAAATATCAGGGTTTGTGTTGTTTGCATTTGGACCCAACATATACTTGAGTACATACGATAATTTCATCTCGTTCTATTAACTGAGACTTTACTGCAGTTTTAAATCTGTTTCTGTGTTTGTAATATTCGGCATATCTGGTTATTGTCATGATGAGGATTGTATAAGGTTTGGCTTAATCACTGTGTTGGTAATATTTAACTGTCTTTACATATTGTGTTATTGATTTTTTGACATGATGAGGATTGTATGAGGTTTGAGTTAATCACGGTGTCAATAATATTTAACTATTATTTTTACATATCTTGAAATAAAGACTTTCGGACTTTTTATTTAAAATTGGATGGACAGATGTAGAAATTATAGCAGATCATTATTTTACGTAAATATTTCATCTTTGGGTCAAAACAAGACTTCCATATTATCAGCATTCCAAAGTTTCCAAATGCTATTACTAAATTATCAGATAGACTTGAGATAGAAACTGGTAGGTGGGCAAGGCCATATCAGTCAGTCAATTAAACACTGTGTAAATTATGTCATTTATTAGAGGATGAATGCCATTATGTACACACTCGAATATTGACTATATAAAGATTTACAGATTAAATATATGGATAAATACAACTGAAAAAGAAAACAAATATGTTTAAATCTCTAGAACTAGTTAAATCTGAAAATGCTGGAATCTTACGTAATTTAGACATTTAGCTATACAATGCTTTCGAATGTAAGAACAATGCCATGTATTTAACTATGTTGCTTATTCACTTTCTGACATAATGTAATAAATAATGTTGAATTAATTGTCTACTTTCACTTTCTGACATAATATAATAAATAATGTTGAATTAATTGTTCTATTTTCACTTTCTCACACAATGTAAGAAATAAAGTTAAATTAATTGTTCTACTTTCACTTTCTCACATAATATAATAAATAATGTTGAATTAATTGTTCTATTTTCACTTTCTCACACAATGTAAGAAATACAGTTGAATTAATTGTTCTACTTTCACTTTCTCACATAATGTAATAAATAATGTTGAAATAATTGTTCTGCTTATCTACTTCACTTTAGTATGAGAAGAATAGTTACATATGACGAAGCCTTTAACTTAAAGTTTAAGTCAACGGTATTTATTCTTAATCTGATGTGTAAATATAGTTTAGTTTCATAACTGTTTTATTCCTTGTACTGTATGTAATTTATTTTCATCCATGTATATTTTTAATATCATACAGAGAGAAATCTTATGATGACAGTAAACAGACCGGGTTAAACAAGCGTTTGTCTCGGTCACTTGGCACGTTATTTAGTAAAAAAATATCTGGACTTTTCGATCGAACACCGAAAACTAAAGAGGCGCCCTCGAAGATAGCTGCTGTCAATCAGACATACAACGTCAGTCTACAGTCATCTAGTGGAATGGAAGGTACAATTTATCTTAGATTGTCTTACTCGAGTAGGTCTTAGCAGAAGCTTCCCACGTATAACTTCCGTAACTTTTAACCGGCACTATAATGTTGACGTGCCGTTAAACCCAATACATAAGTATTTAATGTTTGTACATTTGAGTGTACATGTATACAGTCAAACCTGCCATTGTAGTCATCTCTGGATAAAGGACAGGGTCAGAAAGTTTTTTGATGCATAGTACTCATTAGCTGTACATACTTACCTGCATAGACCTGCAGGTTTACCTGCATATTGGGGCCACATGCTCATAAAAGACACTTTTTGCATGTATCATAGGTGATCTTTATATATTGATTTTAATGCATGTTGTTTCTCTCTGTTTATCTCTCTATCGATCTTCGATTAATTTTAAGATTAATTGAAGGTTGTTCGACAGATATCCCTATTTTATGATCGTCCAGAATTGTGGAGATTTTATTCAATTTGCAGTTCATAAATAAGGAAGAATACACAGCATACAGCTGTAGTACAAATAGTCGTTAAACAGTTTTATATCAAGAAAATGAACAGAAGGATAAACAGAAAGATAACATTAATAGTGCAGTGTTGGGGCAATTATAGTTCAAAGGGACTATTATCTGCCGCAGCTAGATTGATCATTTTGTATACGCCCACCCAGCGATCAACCCACAATACTGTTAAAATCAACCCACAATGCTGTTAAAATCAACCCACAATGCTGTTAAGTGCTTTGGTTGTCGTCTTAGTTACATGTCGAAACTGGATGTCACATTTGACAAATTATTATTGTTTAAAACGTTTTCTCAAAAACATAAATTTGTCATTTATGTACACGTGTGTGTATGTATATATTAATGGATGGAGGAAGGGAATATCAAATTATGGATGATGGATGAACAAAAGATAGATGGAAACATGCATGCATGCACGGATTCGTTTCTTGTTATCTGCTTTTTATCATTGCTAGTTATCTGCTATGTTTTTATGTTATGTCTGAAAATATGTTCATGAATGAACATTGATGTGAAAGTACCCATTCTTGTACACACGCACTTGCATACATGTCTGTCTGACTGTCTCCATGGAAATATGTAATTTGTACTTGTAACAAATCTCTCTGAGTCAGCATGAAGAAAGTTGACTTTTGCATTTTTTTAATTGCCGTATAGAATTTGCGTTTTGGTGAAATGACTTGACTTTTTCTTCTTTTCTTGCTTTTTCTCAGATGAAGAGTATTTTGAAGATGAATGCATTTATGAAAAATATGAAGTTCCGTCCAGGAAAGGGAAATGACAACCTGAATGAACGAGTTGAAATGGGAAAGGTACCGAGATTTCAAATCGCTTATTTGACAATAACATTTTCTTTATATTTGCATCCATTAAATACAGTTTTATAGAAGAGACAAGAGGCAAAAAAAAAAAAAAAAAAAAAAGCCAGTACATCTACAGACTAATACAAATTTCAGTACCAGGCTTTAGTTTTATAAACGTCTCAAATTGGTCCTTAAATTATTTATTTTTAAAATATCTTTCTTATTGCTAGGTTGCCAACAACGGATTTTTTACTAAGCACGCAGGAGATATTAGAAATTAAAATACAGTTGTATCTTCAGTGCTTTTTATCTCACAGGAAAATCTGAAACTTGTTTTTAAAAAATACACAAATTTTTGGATGTACAATTGTAAAAATATCAGATTATTTTTTCATCCTTTTTTTACTGTTTCGTCCTCAGAAAAATATATTTAATATTGTCCGAAATGTCAATGGTAAGATAATGTAAAATCTCAATTTGAGGAGGAATTTCAAGAAATCTAGCGTAAAATCTCAATTTGAGGAGGAATTTCGAGAAATCTAGCGTAAAATCTCAATTTGAGGAGGAATTTCGAGAAATCTAGCGTAAAATCTCAATTTGAGGAGGAATTTCGAGAAATCTAGCGTAAAATCTCAATTTGAGGAGGAATTTCGAGAAATCTAGCGCAACTTGGGTCGGGTTTGTCAAAAATTATTTTTCTAAAATATCATAACATCTTTTGTGTCTGTATTTCTAATAATCTAGAAAGTTTGTACAAGATATTAAATCGGTCAATAAGTGTATAAGTCAAGTCATCCAGAACCCGAAAAACAGTTTAAACTCAGAGGCACGTGTCTAAGATAAGATTTGTATAGCTTGAATTTGCTATGATATATATCTTGCTGCCAAAAATCACGATTGCGTTCTTACTTGTTAGACTGGTGAAACTCTTCGCCATTTCCGTAAATGTATTGATTTGTTAAACCAGTCATATGTAATTTGATTGATGTGAATACATTTTATTTCTTCCTCAGTCGAAAAAATGTATTTTTATGATTGAATTTAGAAGAAAGTCTGTCATGGTTTGGATAGATAGGTTAATGGCTAGCCATTTAGAGTAACATTTGCTCAACATCTATAAAGTTATCTATCTAATGACTACTGTGTTATTTAGGTTAACAGACCCATATCATAATTTTCTATATATGACATGTACAAAAACATCTCATTACATCACAAATTACGTCATGTACGGTACAAGTGTAATTACGGAGGCATCCCAATGTATTTCGAAGTCATTGCATAACACTATTCTGCGGTTTCCATAAATGAAATCATAAATGTTCGTCATGTGATAATCTTTAATTTAATTCCAAATGAAATTTATGAAACTTGTGCAATAATTTCAATCATTTGCGCGCTAGGGCTCACAAAACATATACATTATTCGATTCTTTTTTTATATAAATTTCGTTTGAAAAGAACACTTATTTAAGAGCCTGTATTTAGAGTAATCATATCTGAGTAATGGACGAAGTAAATATTTGATACATACATTTCGTATGTTCTTTCATTGTTTAGGGAAGAAGTTAAAATTGTACTAATTATTGCAATGATAGAAAAGAAACATGCAAATACCCTAAATGTTGAATCTGTTCTTGTAATTTTATTTTACTAATTATACATCCATTATGTAACACACACAAACAAATTCTTTGTACAGAACTGTCAGGAGTAAAAATACACATGCAGACTGTCAGCAGTATCCAATACACATATTGACTGTCAAGTGCAGTGAGGACTCAGTATACACACATATTGTCAGGAGTACCAATACACATACAGACTGTCAGCAGTGCCCAATACACATACAGGCTGTCAAGATGACGAAATACACATGAATGTCAGGATTACCAATACTTTGTACAGACTTTCAGGAGCATACAGACTGTCAGCAGTAAACAATACACAAAGCTGATTATTACAAATTAACTTGCGTCTGCTGAAGTTGTTCAGCACTAATCACTAACCCAAACCAGCACATTCTATTTCTTGCGTCCATTCCTCTAATTTGTAGGTCGGTGCTAAAAAAAAGCTGATGATGTGCTGAAATGGAGGGCTTGGCCATGTGCCAAAATTCTGGCGAAAAGAAATCATCTGGATCTGTTTTGAATGAAGCAACAAATTGCTGAGAAGACAATTACTTGGAACATTACCGGAAAGTTCATTTATCTAGTCAAACGGATGCCATCTCACCATGCTGCTAAAGTATTAGTATATATGTGTTGTCTGGGTTGTTAATTGTTATTACATACAAAAAATAATGGCAGTAATTACGTATATACATCATACATGTACATGTAAGTAATTTCATTTTCAGCATAATGGAAAGGTATCAGTGCAATTTTAGATTACGAAAAAAATAATATTGACACAAATGGATTAAGTGCGTTCCCTATTAATATTGACCAAAGGGGGGGGGGGTAGTCTTTTCACACGGGGAATGAGTGCATTCATTTGCTTTAAAAAATCTTATAGCAAGGCTGTAAAGGGAAAGAGACTGAAACTATGTATATCCCTGTTTATCTTTTTAGAAGATTTTTTTGGAATTAATTTCAAATGGAAGAAAATCATTATTTCAAAGTACAACACAAGTATTCTCTAATGCTCAGATAGCCTTCTTTTAGATAACGGACTTCGTTTATCTCTTAATGTTTTTTAAACTTAAACATGGGATCAGGATAGCGTAGCAATAAAGAGCTTGCTTGGTATATTAAAGGTACCGGGTCCGATTCCAAGTTTCGGCAATTTCAAATTGCCTATCTTAGATACAAGTTCGTTGGCCATATTGTTAAGTTGACGTAACTAGATGTTCAAATTCACACACTGGGGACCCTATCCTCAATCAGAATCAAAGTTTTTTTTTAGAGAGAGTTTCAAAGCATTTCCTGATCTTTAGAATGATCTGCCGGACATACAACTATACTTAGTGCCGAATGATCTCGTACACATTATTTGTTATATGGTACAATTACTCGACCTTACACGGGTAACCAACGTTCCAACAAGAGTAACATTCCATTCTGCTACCCCCTGACCGACCACATCTATACTACTCAACTTGATAACCTCAACGAGATTAACGTACCGTATTTCTCTATTAGTGAGCACTATCCCATTTCTTTAACTCGTAAGCAGTAGAGCGCAAGGAACCATAATTCACATTCCTGTATGAATTATTATTTCTTTTATGATAGTGAATTTCTCTTTGAATTTTCTCTAAATGTTAGCTCATTAACCTTTTCCAAAACAGACACAGGTTATGATTTGTCTAAATGTGTAATTATATCTAGTAATAAATCCATTTCAGATCTTTGTGAGTGCGTGTGTGAATATACATGAGTGTTTATAAGTGATTTTATTTTGAAATAACCTGTAGATATGTTGAGGACCATGTGGCACATGCATTTTTCATGACCAATGTGTCATCCTCGTTAAATAAATTATGATTAGTATTATTAGTTATAGTTGTAGTAATAGTAGTACAGTATTGTTATTATTATTATTATTATTATTATTATTAATTAATTAATTAATTAATTTACGCACCATCGCACGTAACGCGATTTCTGATTAGTCAAACGTGAAAGTTAGCGGCAGTACTTTGCATAGTGTTTAATTTTTAAAGAAAAAGAATTTCCCAGGTTTTCGTTACTGGTTATCCTGGATATTGAAAAAGGGCCTCGTATCAATTAGGCATTGTTAAAAGAGCTTTTAATTTCTTTTATTTTGATGTATAATTGTTGGGTGTAATTTGGGTTATAGAGTATACAGTTGGCCTTACTTCGGATGTGTATCTATCAAAAAACTGCTAGCTCCGCTTGGTCATTTTCACTTCCTGGACTTCAAAGATAAATTGTATAAAAAAAAGCGAGCCGATAACTATTTTACTTTTTATATATTTTGTAATTCATTCATTGTACTTTCAGAAGCTGGTATTGCCTACTCTGGCAAAATTCGTTTTCCCTATTTTAATAACCGCTAAAGTTAGTGTACTTTGGACTAATTCAGGCTGATTTTTCGAGTACATGGGAGCAGCAATTTTGGTCAGGTGTGTGCTTAGATCTTGTCCAGTTTCCACTACTACAATATGTAAAGAAATTTCAGCAATAGTACATGAAAGTAGCATAGACGTATACCAACATTATTTCCACTGTGCATATTGCAAATGCAAACAATGTCACCTTACACCTGTCATTCTCCCAGGAGTACATAATATCTGTAGAGTTCCACCTAAACTGTTAGAAATGTTGATGCCATTGTGACATCATGGCTCACCCAGTATTGTGGTGCCATGGAGAATTACATATTTTAATATTTTTCGACAAAGTTTTCAGTGTTTTATCGGAATTGGGATAACAGTGTTGTGTTTTCAGGAGTTAATGACGTTAATAGAGGTTGTACTCATTCAAATATCCGTTTTACCGGCTTAGTGTGCAACTCTAAAACTCCCATTCACCTTTTCAAATCCTCCAGTACAAGGCTGTTATCCCCAAATTATGTTTTAGAAATGGTCAGTATAAATCGGAGGACATATATGGAGGTAAAGGAAATGGTCAGTTTAAACAGGAGAGCTATGGAGGTAAAGATCGATATGTGGGGGTAGGATATGATTGTTTACCAAATAAAAATATGGGGTACTTTTTTTGTTGTTGTGGCAAAACGAAACGTAGGGTACATTCAGAAAAGGGTATACTATTTTAGATAACAGGGTTACGGAGATGATATATTGTACAATATAATTTATAATTATCAGTCACCCATACATTTCTCCGTTAATATTGTCAGCTCCTTTGCTGGAGAAAAAGGTAAATTCTATCTTTCCTAAGCCTTTCTCTTTACAAAAAAGACCGTACCAGTTTTAATTGTTTGAAATATTTGGGGATTTCTTGAACTTAATCTTAATCTTAATCTGTAATATACAGTTGAACATAAAAATCTGTAAGATACAGTTGAATATATTCAGACAGTTTTCAGTTATATTGCATTCATGCTCCTGCTGCTGTATATGTCTGTTGTTCTGAACTAACATATATAGAATATATTCATATAAGAAATATTAAAATTTCTATGCTTTTGCTTTCATTATTATTGTAATAGTCATTTTCGAATCTTATACTTAAATCACAGGGCCAGTATTTTATCATACTTACCAGTGATCTTCAGATTTATTTCAGAGTTTTCATAGTCTGTCATATTTTATGATACAAAAATGTCCAAGAAACCAGTTGCTAGCTTCCAGATTTGGAAGCAGTCTGTCAGTACCAATCTATAAGGATCTTTCTTTTTATATAGGCAGCACAATATCTGCGCATGCTTCAAGAAATCCTGTTGTTTTTTAAAAATTAATTATGTTATATGAGTTTAATATCTTTTTTCCATTGATATGCAAGAGTGTATGTATGTATGTATGTATGTATGTATGTATGTATGTATGTATGTATGTATGTATGTATGTATGTATGTATGTGTGTGTATGTGTGTGTGCGCGCGCGAAGTGATGCGGTGACTCTGTACAACCATATTGTTAGGATACAGCTAGAGAGAAATAGTTGTATTTTCAATGTATGTAGTTTGTGTGTGTATTATCAATGAATATTCTACAACGTGATCTGAAAGCGCATTCTGCTAAGGCTGATCTGGTTCTATGCTGTTGAAGTGGGGCGTGTTTGATACAGATAAAAATGACTTGTGCGGATAAATTCTCACCGTCGTGTGTCATTTATTTTTGATGTCAGTATCCGTCTTGTACATAACCGTAATGAATATTTGTCTGCAATACTGAAACTCTCTTACTATGACCATAATCCATAATGATAGGTATACATTAGTTATTGAAAACATTTGGTTTATTTTCATGCATAATCATTTATTCTAATCTTCAAGAATAAGAGCTAATGAATATGGATTCCGTGAATATAATAGCAATTAGCAATTAGGCATTTAGGCATGCATTTTTACAGAAATATTGTTCCCGACTAAGGTAATTGAGTGTTTGCCCGTACTACGTGTACGAGGATGATTATTGTCTGTGTGTGCATATATATATATATATATATATATATATATATATATATATATATATATATATATATATATATATATATATATATATATATATATATATATATATATATATTGCATTAATTCTTTTACTACATTAAGTTTGTTGGACGTGTGTTTAACTATTATAAGTTTGAGAGCCACAGCGCGTGATCTAGAGACGTCTGAACTTTGCACACCAAGTTACCATTTCTTAATATCTAGCGAACAATAGGGATCATGAGATTATGTTTTCTACCAAATTTGTCCCATACACTACTAATATATTTTCTTCTTATTTTTTCTTCTTCTCCCTTCTCTTAACCTCTTTTTGGGTATAGGAAAATAATCACATTTTAATATTCTCTGCTGCGTGATAGGACTAGTGTGTATCTATCTGTTCTGGGGAAAAATATCGAAAAAGCCGAAATTTCTGTTTTATCATGAAAATTGTGCAATACTAGGATCGGTGGCTTAGTCTATCTTGAGCATAAAATAGGCCGTTGTTGACACATAGGCCAGTGGCCGCGTTAGGTTATTGTACGAGTTTTCTTTCATTCGTGATTTGTCCGATCGCCTGTTAGTGTATGTAACAACTTTATCATTTTTTGAGAGCCCAATAATTTTTTTTTTTTTTTATAAACTCGAGTTGCGTTTATACTGCCACCGGTGTAATAGAAACAAAAGAAGAAATTTTGGATGAAATATTAGATAAATAAATAAACCTAATCTTAGTCTGATGATAATGTAGCAACACTGTCAATACTTGATATTGTAGCAACACTGTCAATACTTGATATTGTAGCAACACTGTCAATACTTGATATTGTAGCAACACTGTCAATACTTGATATTGTAGCAACACTGTCAATACTTGATATTGTTGTTTTGGGGAGAAAGGGAAAGAAAAAAGTATTTTTTGCAGTGTTGCACGCGCCCAACTGTATACAAAACAGACCCAGATCGGCTGTCGCATAATGTGCTTCCGGTGTTCCTTCTGCTTATGAATTTGACCAGCGAATAGTGGAACATTGTAGACCTAGATCTGGTCCTTCCGTAATAAAACTTAGCTAAATATTTTGAGTAATAAATGTTACTTCAGAGCTGGAATTCTTAATCAAAATCGACAAGTGCAGTCGTTCTGACTGTTCAGAATATTTTCGAGTAAGATTTATAGTCGAGTAAGATTTATAATCGATTAATATCTGTTACTTCAGACTGGCAAATCTTACTCGAAATATATACTTGATTGGTGAACCCTTTAAAAAAAAAACACCAAAAAAAAAAACAACAACAAAAAAACAATACGGTTAGGAGTCGAGTTAAGTTTTATGCTGGAGGAACAGTCTAATTGCTATGGTATGTAACTAGTTACATGTAAATACAAATATATGTTATTTGTACTTAGAAATGTATAACTTCCACATGTGTTATATGTATGTGTTCTATGTATGTGTTATCTGTATGTGTTATATGTTTGCATTACTTATATAATGAACAAGTAAAGAACAAATTCAAATAACTTTTCGTTTGTTGTTTGTGTAAGCGCCAGAGAGGATTTCCTCAAAATATTTTCTTATCGCGCTTGTACACAGAGGCGGATCCAGGAAGATCAGCCTCAAAGGACGGGTTACCAAGTGAATCGGATGTATGTCAAGACAACCTAATGAGCTACTTATCTATGAATAGATACAGATACGACGGGTAAAACGTAATCAGATAGACATATACAAAAAAAAAAAGCTTATATCAATTGTGGAGAAAAAAAATTAAAAAAAATAAAAATTCCAGAGGAGCTTAGCATGTTTAAGAATTTCTAGAATAGGGTCTACACCATTACTACTCTTTTTATCGTCCGCAACCAGAAAAGAAGCATTTTATAAACGAGAAGGGCTGAATAATAAAAGTTCGATAGTTTTAGTTTACAGTTACTTCATGATTGAAAATTATATACAACAGCTGGGGCACAGTTTCGGCAAAAGAATTTGGAGACGAATTTAGTGGTAAAGGAAGGAACAACTTAAGTATAACAAAAGATCTGTATTGCTTACCTGGGCAATATTGTACTAAGTGTAGCAACAGACCTATATTGCTTACCTGGGCAATATTGTACTAAGTGTAACAACATACCTGTATTGCTTACCTGGGCAATATTATACTAAGAATTTTCGATGTGCCATTAAAAAGAAAACGAAGGTAAAAAAGCTGGAAGAAGCTTCCGTTGTTGTTGTTCGACAGACGGGGGCACACATGGATAGACACATTTGTTATACTCTTCAGCATCAGCGGCCAAAACAAAAATAATTGAGAAAAAAATGGAAGTTCTGTTTTATCCGAATTCTGGATGCTTCCTGTCTTTTTTTTTTTTTGGGGGGGGGGGAAATTATGTAAAAGAAAAGTAGAGGAATCTATGAATCTGTTCTAATCTACGGATCACCATCACTTGTATAAAATTAAAAGAACTTTACGCCAGGTTGTTTCCTGTAATGTTTGGTCTAAAATAGTAAAGTAATGTTAGAACTTTTCTTCTTTTTTATTTTGGGTAGCAGCGGTGTTATAACCTGGCTAGACAGCATCATTTGTACAAATTTGAAGGCCTTAATGCAATGTATGGAGGAATACTTTGTGAAAGATTCCCCCAGACAACACCTGGTTGCTATGAAATCCACACCATATTGGGAAGCCAACAGGTGGCAACTTTGGTTGAACTGCTATGCTATGGAAGATTCCATCAAAGTTTGATCAAAATTGATTCAGCCACTCTAAAACAGACGTGAGAAAAAGGTCTTACACGTGGTTGCTGTATAAGCAAAGCCATTGCAAGGGAGACTATCCAGGACACAAATTTGGTACAACATGACCTACGGAATGTCTTACTACAACATTTGATGAAACTTGCCTCGTACGCTCTGAAGCATAAACTGACAGTTTTATACCTGGTTGCTAAAGAACCGATAGTTTTATACCTGGTTGCTATAGAACCGACGACGTTGACAGGGAGATCAACCCAAATACACTTTTGGAAGAGCATATGCTTATGCTTTTCAACACTCCCTTTTTTTTTTTTCTTTTTTTTTTTGGTGCCTCTGCTTTGCTGGTGCCCTAAGCACGTGCTTAGTCTGCCTATTGGGTAACCCAGCACTGTATATATGTATGTGTGTGTGTGTGGGGGGGGGGGTACGAAGTAACTAGCAATTGATAGACAGAAAACAAGCACAGGGCATACCATCATCTTACGTAACTTTCATTCAGGTGAGCTAAACATGTACAGATGTACAGAAACAGACTATTATTCGCAGGCAAAGTATTGCAGTCAAATAACCAAAAAATAGAAACTTTAAACAAAGTCAAGTAGCCAAAAATAAAAACTTTTAACAACTGGAAGTAAAAAAAGTAAATACAAGTACCGTACTTCGAAATGGCTTGCTTATGTTTATGAGGTATGAAAAGCACATATATGCATGTGCAAGTTTGAAATCAATTTAGCAGTGGTTGAAAAATCAATAGCCTGGTGGCCCGGTGCAACTTAAAAATAAGACTGGGCAACAAAATCACTTAAAGTCAAAGCCTAGCCAGACAACCAGCTTTTGATGACAATGGCTTATAAAAGGTGTATTTCTCATGACGCAAAAGCAATGCAATGGCCTTTCTGCATAAAAAAGACAGATGACATATACATACATTCATACACACACACACACACACACACACACACACACACACATATATATATATATATATATATATATATATATATATATATATATATATATATATATTGGGGGGGGGGCACTAATTTTCACACCATTAACATGAACTACAGTTTGAATAACTGAGTATTTAAATGGGAATTTCCTTAAAGACTTTTAGTCAGACAACCAGATGCTTCTGCTGGGCATCAACATTTTTCAGTATAGTTGTCTGGCCGGGAACCATGCGTTTTTGAACATTTGTCTACCTCTGGTTAAATGCACCTTGAATTGCACTTTATTGTTGAACTAGCAAAGGTGTGCTATTCATGCAGATGTCAAGACGTTTTGAGAAGACAAGAGTTAATAGTGAGCTTTGTAACAACCTGTAATGTATATTGTAACAAAGTCTGCTTTATTACAATAGGGATTGCGGTTGCATGCAATTTAAACCCCTTTTGTAATAAATATTCACCTAAATCACCAATCGGCATATGTATCATGGTCAGCATCTATTCGGATCTAATTACAACGAGTACTCATTTTTGCAAATTGTAATAATTATTACAATTGGGGTTACGATTGCATGCAATCACAACGCTTATTGGAATAAAGTCAGGTTTATTACAGTAGGGTTGCGACTGCATGCGATATCAACCTCTACTGTATTAACTTTTGTGCCACGAATATTTGTCACCCATCGGTATAAATACCAGGTTAAACAGCTATTCGGATCTCATTACAATGAATAACCATTTGTGATAAAGTTGCAAAGTGCAATAAGTAGTACAAGAGGGGTTACAATTGCATATAATCACAATGTATATTGCAATAAAGTTTGCTTTATTGCAATAGCGGTTGCACTTGCATGCAATTTCAGACACATATTGTAATAACAACTTTGATTTGTGGTACATTCGATTAGACTACATATTTCTATAAATTTCAACGTCAACAACTATTCAGATCTAATTGAAAAGAATGTTATAGCGTCAGGCCAGAGTAAATTTATTGCACATCTTAAGATTTATTAAAATTGGGTAGCAACTGCATGAAATCACAAGACATTTTCACATTATTAGATCATTTATCGGTATAATCGAGAGGCTCAACAGCCATTCAAATCTATGAAAATAATATTGTAGCATCATGGTCAGAATAAATTGATTGCACTTAGTAAGATTTATATCAAAATGATCACATAACAATTTAAATGTGAAGTTTATGGAAAGAAAGGGTAGACTGAGGTGGTAAGATGGGTGGCAGGGTAGGAAATACGAGTGGAGGAACTTGACTAGTATTGGAATAGTGAAAGTACAATACAACCACCCTGTCCGACTCCCTGCCTCTCGCGCGCGTTTCTATGACAAAAATATTAAGATCTTTTAAATTGTATTTCTGCCAATCATCAGAACTTTTTTTATACAATGCAAACAACCGTTACGATTATTCTAAAAGAGCCCAAAACCTAGTGCCAAATTTTAAAAATGCAAAGGAGAGGTGCCACTTGCCCTCCAATTCAGTATCAATGTCCGAACAATAGTTTCAGCGAGGGCCCGTAAACGCTTGGAACGAATTTCCCGAAAAGCACACATTATTTAAGCGATTTAAAAGATAACAACCCTTATTGGTGTTTGTCCAGAAAAGCGAATTTAAAACCAATACAACTCATGTTAAACAACAATTACACGGTATATAACAAGGAGAATATATGGTGACGTCCTGCATGGACACGGAAATCTTTCGAATGTAGCTGTTTCAAAGCAAGCATTAAATCACAGGACGCAGGACAGCTCGAGTAAAGGAACTTTCAGTCTCACGTGTTAACTTTTATATGCCTGTTAACCATATGTGCAATGAATCGAGTCCAGTTTGACATGTGCACCTGCAACTGTGCAGTTATTGCTTGAAATCCCGATATATTTCTTTAAAGAAAAACATTTATTGTGCTCCTTTAAAGCTGTTTGGAGATGCGTCTTGTATGATAGAAACAATGAACAGTGAAAGTGAGTATGGGGGGGGGGAGGGGGATTGTGAAGAAGACGCAATTATGTAGGGAAACGGTTCAAAATCCATTACTACGTCCTTACCAACGCCTTTGAGACAACGTAAAAACTACGAAATAAACTGACGAAATGAGAAATTAATTACAAGCAGGAAACTGACATATCCTACCTTACTCAAATGTATTGCTCAGGCTCTTTTAACAATATTTTAAACGTAAATTTAAGATTATGTACGAGCATGAAAATGTGAAAAAAGCAAAACAATGTATGACTTAATAGTTCATTAAACCCCTAGGATTTCTCCATCATAAAATCGCCCATCAAACCTCTCCTGACCGCTTAAATGGGAGAATGGAACAAATCAGCAAATGCCAGTGTTTCAGAAGAGAATGTCCGCTTTATAGGACCGTGAGAGCAAATTATCCTTGTCAGGGCCTTTCCCCGATTCTGCAAATTACATCGTGTAAATTGGAAGATAAAGTGACAAAAAGCAAAACGTTTTTCAGGAATTCTCATCTAATGGTGAACACATAGTCAAGAAGATAAAGATGACTCAGAATTACTGCTGGAATTTTTATACCCAACCCATAAGGAAGATTCCCATGCCTTTACAGTTATTGTTATTGTACCGAAACAGCTACCTCTACAAGTTGAAATATTTGTCGACGATTTTCACGGAAAAAGTTCCTGGAAACATTTAAGCTTTATAAATATTTACAAAATTTCTACAGTGATCTAATAATCACCTGTATTCATTTTTTCAGATAATGAATTTTTAAAAAAATAATAATTCTACATATAAAATATTTGTAACATTCATGCATTCTTGATCAGTTTTTTAATGTCCACCAGGGACATATATGTATAAATCTGATTTTTTTGCCCGCAAAATGCCCCGTTTTCTTGATTTTCACGAATTAGTTCCTGCTGAAAATACTCCATCCCATATTTTGTGATTTCACGAATATTATTACGTATAATAGTAAGTGCCCACTATACCCATTAAAACCATAATTCCCTAATGTGAAAACTGAAGCAGCTAATGCGGAATTAATGGAAAGAACCTGACCGTTTTATACTGTGCATCGCTTTCCTCCTTTATTTTCGTCAAAACGCGTTTTACACACACACGACCTTTTTTTGCGAAATTTATAACTCGGATGCGTACCAACTTCTAGCAAATGAGAAACTATGATGAAGTGTGAATGGTTCGGCAGGTCTCGAGTGTGATTTTCCATGCAGTTGTATGAGGCGCCGTAGCGGACAAAACTTCGTCGAGAATTCCAATTTCACATGTTGAATCAAATTGTTGGTGTTAAATATTTCATTTCTCATGTCGAGTTTTTAGATGTTATCTGTTGAATTACACAGCGGTGGTTTAAAATTTCAATGTTGTACTTAGAGAATTAAAATTTCACATGTTGAATCGAATTGTTGGTGTTGAAAGTTCCGTTTCATATGTCGAGATTTGAGATTTTGTCTGTTGAATTAGACAGAGGTGGGTGAAATAAAAATGTTTTATGTGGAGAATTTCAATTTCAAATGCTGAATCGAACTGTTGGTGTTGAAAGTTCCGTTTCGGATTTCGAGGTTTGAGATTTTGTCTGTTCCATTTACTATGTCGAGAATTCCAATTTCACATGTTTGAATCGAAGTTTGTGTTGATAATGTCTGTCATCAATACATTTGACTGCATATGCAGTTCAAAGACACTTTATTCTTTTTTGTCCATAAATGTGAAGATAAGACAAGAACTGGGTGTATTCTAGAAATTATGATATTCCAAATATTGGTTATAATCAGAACACAAATATTACAAGATTTAAGCACACTTAATTACTACCATCTTCCTCAAGTGTTTAAGTAAAGAAAGTTTCTTCCATGATGTTGACACTTTTAACCTGCCAGAGTTTTAAGTTTCCTCTTTTATGTCCTTGTAGAGTTAATTTTTGTCACCGAAAATCAAGAACCAATTATTTTTTTAAAATGATTGAATAAGCTTTTCTGGTTATGTATTTATTATAGCATTCTGTTGTAAAAAGGTATCCAAGTAACTTCTTGGCATTCTTGTGGCAAACATTCATACTTTGACGCAGACTTCTAGCAAGAACAACTTTTGTGCCTCAAAAGTATTCCCTCACCCCAACCCCCAGGATCTAATACGGGCATGGTAATTATCCTCCACGAATGGCACTTTATACGCGAAATCTCGCGATCAAAAGGGTATCTTATTTTATCATGAATTGTTGTTTTTGTTATTATCATTGCTGTATTATTATTATTATTATTATTATTATTATTATTATAAGTTGCTGCTGTCTTGTTGTTGTTCCTGTAATATTAGAAAATCTCGAAGGGGAGTGGCTGAGTCGTAAAATTCGAAAAACCCAATGTTTCATATGTAGCTCATCCATTGCAAAGACCATTCACGTTTGGAATGATAATCCCTTTAATCTAATCGGCTGCATGTCAGAATGTTCTCCATTGAGTGCACACGACCAAGAGCGGTCAGTTCCAATAAACAAAGACCATCGCATCTGCTACACGATGAATATACTAAGCTTTGGTAGAATCAAACACATAAGCGACTATTTACGTTCGTATGGAATGAAAAGGGCATTTTGCAACTGATTAAAGCAAATTGTTGTAAAAATGTACAAAATGGCCTAACACAACTTTGCCAGGCCCGCCGACAGAAATTCCGGGCCCCTGGGCAGAGCAGTCATGGGCCCCAAAACTAGTTTAATTTTTTGTATATAAAAACCTGTGTACGGTTTTGAATATAAAACCGTTAGTAATCTACCATAACTTGGATTCTTGCAAAGAACACATTTTAATAATGCAAAGATTAATTTATATTTTATAACTGAGTTGACGGCGGGCCCTAGAAATCGCTGGATCCTGGTCAATCCCCCCCCCCTCCCCCACCTGCGGGCCTGAATTTTGCTACAGCCTTTCATAAAAAGGTAATATTTTAGTGTGTTGCACTCACCAAAATCCTTGATAAACCGAACTAACCACAAGAAAGCCAGAGCTGAACCCTCAACCAATACACCCGAGGTAAAATGCGTGGCCTTGACCCCATGGTCATGTATGATTAATTGTCGTACTTTCATAATGATTCATCCAATACATCAACACAATCCATCAATGTGTTTAGGAAATGTAAGCAAATGAAAAACACTTTAACCAAAACATTAATGCAAATTTTCTCTCTGACTGTGAACCAAAGATCAAAGGGGCGAGAGTGCGTGTTGCAGAGTGGTTTTAGCTTCATGACGATTTCACCCCAAGTATGAAGAAAATCCACCCAGGGCTTTAAGAAATATAAGCAAAAAAAAAATAAAACCAACTCTACAAAACCTGAACGCAAGTTTTATATGACTTACTCTAGGAAACGTTCCGCTTGTTTCGCACTCATTTTATTTATTTATTTATTTTTTTTTTTTTTTGGGGGGGGGGGGTGCACCTGCTCCGCCCCTGATAGTAAGTATGATGAGAAACTGTCAAGGAGTTTAGGAAATATTAGCAAATTAAAAAAAACAAAAAAATCATAACGCACATTTTCTGTAAAGGTAAATGGGGCGAGTGAGCATGTTATAGAATGAATTGTCTTAGATTTAAAATGATTCACGCCAAGTATAACGAGAATCTATGAAGGGGTTTAGGAAATCTATGCAAATTAACAATTGCAATAAAAACCATAACTGTTGATAACGCAGATGCCACCATCTGAGAAGTGACTGTTATGTCTCGCTTCCCACAAACATTGGCTCGAAGTCACCTACTTTAGTTTATATTTGTGGTACTCACAGAGATGCATTTGTACGCAAACTTGCATTACTCTGGAACTAACAATACCAGAGGTACTGACCTAAACGAAAAATTAAATTGAAGTAATTTCTTCTTCTATTTTCTGGCATTCATGCAGCTTCTCATTATAAGGATTTTATGTATGAAATTTAAACAAATAATAAACATAATAAAACTTGATTGAGACCTTGTTTAGGCAGGGTTTTTTTGGAGGGGGGATGGTGCCAGTCATTTCGCCCAATCATGGGTCAGATAGGCATCACATTATAGCTTATAAAATACATGTATGTAATCAACATCATACAGCATAAAAAGGTGCAAGATTAAATACAGATGTAAACATAAAACAATGTATTGCATACTTATGTGGATTTCTGGACATAAAAAATGGACCTTTCAACCACAACTATGTAATTCAACAGACACAATCTAAACACTTGACATTGGAAATGGAACTTTTGACAAAAAACAATTTGATTCAACAGGTGAAATTGGAATTCTCGACACACAACATTCAAATTTCAACTGCTTCTTTCTCAGTGGACCAACTTTTGTCCTCTACGGCACCTCATAGTTTAGCTGCTTCGCTGGCTTGGGATTTGCAAAAGGCCAGATGCATCTCCCGCATGTTGTAAGATGCGACTAATGGAAGCAGAAGTTCAGTGGCATATTGGACTCATGACCAAAAGGGTGCGGGTTCGATTCCTACAATTGGATCTGCGCAGCTGGCTACAAATGTGCGTCCTTGGGCAAGGTACTTTACTCCCACTGCCCGGCACTAAATAACCTACTTGTGTTGATGTGACATAAAAACTCCAAACCAAATCCTGCGGATTGAAACGAGGTTGAGTTTTAAATAGTCTCACAAAACATGTCAAACATAAGGGAAATAGTGTACAAGATGTCTGACAAAATATATTAATAAAACAAAACAACTAGAAGATGCGTTTTGAATCTGATCATCAGATTGGCCCAGATGGGCTGCTATGGTGTACCCCTGTTAGCAGGCTACATATAGCATATGTATGACAGATATTTTTCAGTTAACATTTTGTGCAGCAACACCAGTTAAGCTGCATTTTGTATCCAAGGCTTTCATTATACCTTCAATACTGACAATTTGCCATCGCTCATGGAATTAGGCAAACGAGACTATATATCTGCGTCTTCTGCATTTTGGATTAACTCCTCATACAACTACTTATAATGAAAGAATCAATTTCTAATGGTTTTGACAGTATGCCAATACAGTCTGATACCATGAATATTGCAATAAAGATGTGTTGACTTATGGTCTTATATATAGTACGAGAACCAGTGTACTCAACATTATTACAATGCTTGGAAACATGCTTTCTCTACATAAGCTACAAATAACTGCATGACATACTTTTAATCCTCAACTCAATCACACAATCACCAATCAAGTCAAGAATGTCTGAATGTGCAACAAAGGATGCAAAGGGGTCATGAAAATGTGTCAATCGCATGATATTTCACAGGATTCTAGTGATCTAGTGCTCTAGATAAAACACAATAAAGTTCAACTGATTAAATACTATAATTCTAAATCTCAGCAAAAGTAGGTATGAGTCACCAACTAAAGTAGAAATGAAAACCAAGCACTGTACCCATGAATTAAAACATCTCTCTGTTTACTGTTTTAATTGTATTTATATAAGATTGCTTTTGTCCTCAAGCGTGTATCCATTTTGGGGCCTGTGACTCACATTTTTCAGTCGCTAGGTCACATGTGTCTCCAAATTTGAAATTTCTACAGAAAGCAACAAGAATGTTACAATACAAACTGGATGGAGATAGTGAACAAAATTTGCATGATGAAACACGAACTCAAACAAACACTTTGACAAGAGCATGCATCCAGTTTTAAAAACACCAGCTAACAATTAAAATTATTTGTTCGTTTGGATAACCTGTTTTTATTTTTCAAGCTCATAAATTATCATCCAAGACACAAAAGACATAAGAAGCAAACATTACTAGTAGTAATTCACACTTTTAATGCACAAAACTTAAAGTTTACATTCAATATGAATCTTCTGCTCAGAAGCTGGACTTTCACACCATTACATTCAATAAAAACCTGAAAGAAAATAAAGGAAATGTATATTAACCATGCATTATTAAAAAGAATGATTAGTGATCTGGATCTGTTAGCAAAAAAGCAAATATTTTTGTCTTTTTATAGACAAGCAATAATTAGTCACATATCAGAATTCTGTAGTAAAATACTGAAATGTCCTTTTAACATGATTTTTGGTTCACGTGTTGTTCTTATTGGTGCTGGGTATTTCACCATTTAATTTAACTTTGTCGAATTTAAACATACTTTACTTGCCATTATTCTAAACAAAATGGGGTCATAACTTAGATTAAGCACATCCCCTACAGTATTAGTCATACATAGACTGAGGCACAATAGTCACATGATTCAATGCAATCAATAGGTTTTAATATGTCAGATGCAGGGAAGGTCATATTATGGAATAAGTAGGAGAGACATCAGAAACAACATGAAATGTGGCGGATATTAAACAAGATCACTGCACATAAACATTTTCTTTAATTTCGTATCAGATGTACAACTGCTGCTTTCACTGCACTGTCCATAAACTTTTGTAAAATGCTATCAAGTATTATAAATGTAAAATGAGGAAAGGAAGTGCCCCATAATGCCAGAAAGGACATTTTAAAATCAAAATTCAGTGGAAGTAAATTCTTAAAATGCTTATATGATGAAAACGCACCTATCATTTTCATCTATCGAGCAATAACAATTTCTATTCAGATGCAATTTTAAACCTAATGCCAATAAAGGCAGTCAATTGTCGTATGAGTAATCAAAGGGAAGTAACTCTTGCAAGTACCTTCCATGGTGAACCTATATGATTCTGAAATCTTGGATCAACCCACAAAAAATTAATGCCTGCTTTTCATTGCCATGAGGCCAAATACTCAGGACTTTCATCCATGTGGACTGGTGTTAAGTATTACAACAGGCTTTTTCTTTTACCCTATAGGAGAGTCCCCAACTCAAAGAAATGTGTCAAAATTGGTTGGGACTCTACATATTTTTTCATGTGCTATATAAATAGCATAAGGACTCTTGACTGGACTCTCAGTACTAAAAGCCCGAGAAAAACCCTGTTATAAGTATAAATTGTGGAATAGACTTTTTTAAAAATCAAAACTTGATGGAAGTCATATCCTAATAAGATGAAAAAACACCTTTCATTTTCACCTCTGCAGCCCACAAAAAACTCAATTCAATTCCGATACAATTTTTCAGCCTGTTGACACTAAAGGCAATTATTTTAGGATCTAGAAATGAAAGTTTAATGGAGAAATTCCTCTCTCTAACTAACAAAAGGGAAATATTTCTAAACATAAATGGGAGTTATCAAAGAAATAAAGGTAGTACTTATAAATATGCAATTTTTGCATATTTGGTTGACCTTTTAGCACAATTCTGTAGAAATTAGCATGAATCCTGCAATCACCATTCTAGAATAGACCTTGGATAATTATTTCATGCATAAACAAAGAGAAGTAACTCCTACAGGTACTCTGTGGTAAACATATGTAACTGAAATCCTGGACCGACCTAGGTAAAGATAGATCAAGACATTGTTAATGTCTGCTTTTATTTGACATAGGACTAAATATATGGGACTTTTATCTTTTATTCGAGCCACAGCCCTAAATAATCTTGACTTTTATCTTTTATTTAATCCACAGTCCTAAAATGCAGGTAAAGCTTCCTAATCATGCCTCATTTAGCAGAGCCTGATTTCAGCTTTCAACCCTATTTGGAAGAAATTTTTCACTTGCCCAAAATGCCATATTACCCTGACTGAAGATATTATTTGATTGCCATTTTCACTTGCCCAAAATACCATATTACCCCGACTGAAGATATTATTTATTTGCCATTTTCACTTGCCCAAAATACCATATTACCCAGACTGAAGATAATTTTTTGAATGCCATTTTCACTTGCCCAAAATACCATATTACCCCGACTGAAGATATTATTTGAATGCCATTTTCACTTGCCCAAAATACCATATTACCCAGACTGGAGATATTATTTGAATGCCATTTTCACTTGCCCAAAATACCATATTACCCAGACTGAAGATATTATCTGAATGCCATTTTCACTTGCCCAAAATACCATATTACCCAGACTGGAGATATTATTTGAATGCCATTTTCACTTGCCCAAAATACCATATTACCCAGACTGAAGATATTATTTGAATGCTATTTTCACTTGCCCAAAATACCATATTACCCAGACTGAAGATATTATTTGAATGCCATTTTCACTTGCCCAAAATACCATATTACCCCGACTGAAGATATTATTTGAATGCCATTTTCACTTGCCCAAAATACCATATTACCCAGACTGGAGATATTATTTGAATGCCATTTTCACTTGCCCAAAATACCATATTACCCAGACTGAAGATATTATCTGAATGCCATTTTCACTTGCCCAAAATACCATATTACCCAGACTGGAGATATTATTTGAATGCCATTTTCACTTGCCCAAAATACCATATTACCCAGACTGGAGATATTATTTGAATGCCATTTTCACTTGCCCAAAATACCATATTACCCAGACTGGAGATATTATTTGAATGCTATTTTCACTTGCCCAAAATACCATATTACCCAGACTGAAGATATTATTTGAATGCCATTTTCACTTGCCCAAAATACCATATTACCCCGACTGAAGATATTATTTGAATGCCATTTTCACTTGCCCAAAATACCATATTACCCAGACTGGAGATATTATTTGAATGCCATTTTCACTTGCCCAAAATACCATATTACCCCGACTGAAGATATTATCTGAATGCCATTTTCACTTGCCCAAAATACCATATTACCCAGACTGGAGATATTATTTGAATGCCATTTTCACTTGCCCAAAATACCATATTACCCAGACTGAAGATATTATTTGAATGCTATTTTCACTTGCCCAAAATACCATATTACCCAGACTGAAGATATTATTTGAATACCATTTTCACTTGCCCAAAATGCCATATTACCCAAACTGAAGATATTATAACTAGGCAGTACAAATAAAAAAAACTACTTCATTACAGGATGCTAAATTAAGATGAATTTTCTAAATATGAATTAAAGAAGCAAAGCAAAACGTTTATCTGAATGGACTTCACATGTCTGAATGAGTATGGCAGAGAAATTTAGTTGTCTAAACCACATATTATTGTAGAGTTTCTGCTTAGATTTTGTAATTTGCAACAAAATGAGTTGTTTCCTTGATCTGCAATTCAGTAGATCTGGTATATTATTTTCCTTTACTCAGAAAAACTGAAGTAATCTACTTGGGATATTTCATCTAGATTGTGCAGACTTCTTCAGCAAATTAATGCAAGATGATACTGGTATATGAGGGTTGATCAAAACATTCTATCACAAATGCTGTAAAGAATAAATTACTTAACTGTTTACAATAATTTTAGTAGTCCTTCTCAAAGCAACTTCCTTATGACTTAATGCACTTCTCCCATCTAATGACCCATGTGCTGAGCATGTGCAGCAGCCTGTTACATGCCAGCATTCATAACAACCTGGTGATTGCACTGCTTAGTTCTTCTCTGCTTTCATAATACTTTCCCCAAATAGAACCTTTCAATGATGGAAAGAGACAGAAGTTGCAAGGAACTAAATCTGGGCTGTATGGTGGGTCATTTAGAGTTTCAATACCAAGTTTTTGTAAAGTCTGCATTACAATCCTGTATGTGTGCAGGGGTATTATCCTGGTGCAAAATGAAGCGACCATTCAGTAGATCTCAAAACCTTCTGCAAACAGCCTTACATAAATCATATCAGATTATTGCAGAGTCTTGTCCATTCTATGTGGTGTTCTCTGGTCCCATGCGGCTCAAAATTATTCCTTATGCACATACAGGGATGGTGCTGGCTTTAAAAAAGTTGTCGCCAAAATAAAATTGCCAACCTCAATATTTTGTCACCAATTTTCAAAAGATGTTGCGAAACAAGGAGTCAGTATTTTTCCATGTCTATTAATGTAGTAGGCAATAAAAATTGAAAAAGATGGGGTATTTATTACTTTATTGACAACAAACAATACAATACCACAATATTACAGAATAAATCATTACATGACTGTTTTGATTGCTTATTTATAATGTTTTGCAATATTAAAATGTTGTTTCATAAAAATAAAAAAATAAAATGTCACACGAGTATGCGTCGTGATTTCATGGCTGCCCACAATTGCTGAATGCAGTTTGCGATGCCGAGTTTATTCCTGATGTCAGTTTTGATGATATTCATCTTACTGAACCCACGTTAACAGTCGCTGATAAAGTAATTTTTACTTTTACTATTAGCAGCGATCTTGGCTACTTCCATAGTCTTTGCATGACGCTCTGTGCAAAGGTATGACTATTGTCACTTTAAATAAATGCATTATCAAATATCTTCTTTCCCCTACATCTGCAGTCTCTCGCCCCCCCCCCCCCCCGGTTTTCTGGTTTATGATTTATACCTTGTTAATTTAGCACCTTCTTTGTTTTCTGACATTACAACCATTTGATCGAGCCTCATATCTGATATATGTTCAGTACCAAGTAACAGAGGGTGGTTATTTGAACTCCCTGTGATCTTGTCACACAATTGACACCTGTTCAGTTGCATACTTTAATAGATTTCACAGAATGTATGATGGAAGTATCATTTATAGAGTCCAAGCTCAATCTCCACGTAAGCACTTGCATATGACAGTAAAGACGAGGAATTGGAGTCAGACGATATTTACGATGACTAGACAATGAGCGAGGATTTCATCACTATAATTGGTCACTCAGACAATGTGGATGAATTCTTGGGCTTTTTACCAAATGACATTAGACAGAAATCTTTATAGGATACATAGAATCACAAAAGTGTGGACTTGACTTTCATTATTTATTTGTGAGACGTGTGGAATTAACATATTACGGGATATTGTGAATCGGATGATTCTGGGCTACTATTTTTATGCTGGTATGTAACCTATGATAGAATTCATGGATTTATCATATCAAATGGATCAAATGGATTTAAAATGCCAATCATTATATATTTCTATGGATTTTATGACACGATGAAGAACAAAATGTAAGTTATCAATTTATTTGTGACATATTCCACTTGATAATATACCTAACTGTATTTTACACTGATTTTGTCTTTATTATTCCTATCTATCTATCCTCCAATATATATGGATAGTCAACAAGAAAACTTAAAACAATTTAAGTTTAGACCTTGTCCCATGGAGAAACCGACCCCCTTCTTCCTGGCTTTTATTTTTTCCTAAATAATGGGGCTTATATGCGAATACAGACAGTACTCTTAGGATGAGATGATGAATATGAAAAGTCAAACTTACATTTACCCGTGACAGTATATTTTTCTGACTAATTTTTTTTTCTTCATTTGCTTAGTATTTAACAGAACTATTGGAAAGGTAATCACTTTTCTTTGAAGTCTCAGCAAAACTATTTTTTCTGGTACATTAAAAAAAAATAAAATAAAAAAGGATTAGCCATCGTTTGGTCGATTGTAGCTAGTCCTGTAGCATGACTATTTGAGTGT
The DNA here is from genome assembly GCA_029931535.1 of Margaritifera margaritifera. Lineage (NCBI taxonomy): Eukaryota > Metazoa > Mollusca > Bivalvia > Unionida > Margaritiferidae > Margaritifera > Margaritifera margaritifera. The sequence goes on from JAQPZY010001628.1 coordinate 2,619,694, forward strand.
ATCACAGCATACAGTACTGGCCAGATGTCAGCATAAGCGTATTATGATATAACAATGCACTGGTAAGATGGTTTGTCAATATGAACAAAATATTTGTTTATATAACAACAGATAGGATCCAGTGCATTTTATAATCAAGTTTGCAGCTTCCTTTTATGGTGCCTTTGAATTCCTCCACTCCAAACCCATGATATATACAAGTTTGAACAGCCCAAAATTTTGTCGCCAAAAAAATCACCAGATGGTATATTGTCGCCAATTAGGAAAAAAAATCGCAATTTGTGACATTGGCAAAGCCCAGCGCGATCCGCGACATAACCTTTTAGCAGATTTGGAAATACATGTTTTATTGGCGATGGTGAACTTGTGTGCTTTCATACACCACATTGTTTTTTACTCTTGGGTTCAAAGTAATGTATCCAAGTTTCATCACATGTAATGATCTTATTTAAGAAATTTAAGTCTTCTATTTTGTACCTGTATAATTGTTCCCTGCAGATCTTTACTCTAAAACCCATTTGTTCTTTATCAAGCAATCTGGGCACCTAATGGGCACTATGCGTTCTTAATTCCTTGGTCAGAATTTTCTCTGCACTTACGTATGAAATATCAAAATTGTCTGCTACTTCTCGGACAATAACATGTCTGTCTTCCTACACATAAACTTCCACACAATTGACAAATTCTTTTGAAAGAGATGTCCTTGGCCTTTTTCTTATATCATCTTTAAGAGTCACCCTAACATCACTAAAATGTTTCATCCATCAACTGATTCCAGATTTAGCAAGTGCTTTAGGTAAATAAACAGCATCCAAGTCAGCTTTTCTCTGTGTAAATGATTTTCCTAATTTTGCATAAAATTTTATAATTACTGTTAAAAAAAACAGACTAATCTGCCATTTTGCTACTGTGTCAATATAACATAGAAAAAGATGACATCAACTTAAAAATGATGCTGCAATTATAGAGAAGTAAATTTGTATGATGTTGGGTTGCTTTGTTTAGAAGATATTGCATCTGTTCTAGAACTTTTTGATCAACCCTCATAAATATGATCATTGTTAGATAACATATGTCCTAGCAAAAACAACAGAAGGTAAAAATACTGGCCTCAATGCAGACTGTAGCGAGTTCTGTAAGATTCTCACAATGAATGGAGAGCATGACAGATGAGTGGTTTTACACACAACAAAAACACATGTCGAGGATGAGATCAATAAGACACTAGTATAAAAGTGTGGAGTTATATACTACTGATATTATCTCACATCACAATTGCAATGTATCATTGGATTCGGTGAGATGATATTAGCAAAAGATAAAGACTGCCGATATTAGAAAAAATTTGAGATGCCCACCCATGACCCAAGTAAATCTGCTTCCAGTTCACTGCAGCACTAATAAGAGTAGCAAGTTTACTATAAGCAGCTGTGTCCTCAACATTAGTACATTTCAACTAATACATGTTTGTCAGATCCAAATAGAAATAGTCTAGAGTCAATGGTCAGTGAAAGAAAAAAAAAAACAATGGAACTTTCAACAAGCTGTAAGCTTGGTCCTAGCACTTGGTCAAAGCATATGTCTTCAGTGCGCTGGACAATATAAACCCAAACAGCATAAACATCAAGATATTATCATGACAATATCATAAAAAGTGGTGGCTTACATATAATTAGCTGTCAGCAGTAAGCCTAACATGCAGATAGGAGGAAATGTTGAATTTCAAATCGGTTTGATTAAACAGCTTTGTTTGGTTATTTTGTACAGTGTATATGTTAAGAAATGTTGGTCAATGCTGCAGTCTTAAACATCACTTATATACCATGTATAGTGTGAGGACTGCAATGATAACTTTGAGGGGGGAAACTATCAAATATCAGAGAAATTCCATGAAAAAACTCACCAAGATCCCAGTTTTAATCTTGCATGATTTGCATGAGGCAGTCTATGTGATTCAGATGAAATATATCAAGTTAATTGTTTGGATGTTCCAAGTCATGGAAAATTGTATGCTATACATTTCTATGATTTTTATTTATGCAGAGTATGTTCAGGACAAGTAGACCTTCCAGTAAATTTACCTAATAGTTTCCTGCTGACTTGACCTTTCCATCGGGACTGACACACTGGAAAATTCCAGCTCTCACTTTCCTCTCAAAGTCTGCATTAACATCAAAGTTCCTGGAACAACAAGAATGTATATGTCAGTTTTACCAGGGTCTATTCTCGAAGTGAACATTTAGAGCAGGGGAATTCCATCCTTTTGAAAAAAAAGGGGGGAATCTTGTGACTATTGAAAGGATTTAATGAAAAATTAAAGGCAAAGCTTAAAAATATGTGTAATTTTTGCGCATTCAATTGTCCAGCACAATTTTGTTAGAAATTAGTGTGAATCCCACACTCACGCATCCTAGAGTAGACCATGTTTTACCACAGCATGGAAGAAATCACTGTGGCACAAAGTAAGATATAATGGAAACTCTTGTATGTGGGTTCATAGAAACAATCCATCAAAGTGAAGTCGTGAGATTCTCAACAAAATTGTTTAAAAAAATTACAGAAATCTTTCAAAAGGCGATGGGTGAGGAGTCTTGTAAAAACTGAACTTAACTAGAAGCAATTAACCCCACACACACACACACTCCAGAAATATGACAGACCTAGATATTACAGACATTCAACATAAAGTTTGCTATCTGAACCAACTAATTAGACATGACAATTTGTCCATTCATTAGAATATTTATTTATTACTGTCTTGTCCACTTGATAAATAGGCTATCCACATCATTGGTATTGTCAAATTATTAATTTTCAGTATGCACACAATCTACCTTTCTGTCAGTTTGAATAGACTAGGAAACCAGTCACTGAATAATAGTCATTTTCACAGAACATGTATGTATGTATGTATGTATGTATGTATGTATGTATGTATGTATGTATGTATGTATGTATGTATGTATGTATGTATGTATGTATGTATGTATGTATGTATGTATGTATGTATGTATGTATGTATGTATGTATGTATGTATGTATGTATGTATGTATGTATGTATGTATGTGTGTGTGTGTGTGTGTGTGTGTGTGTGTGTGTGTGTGTGTGTGTGTGTGTGTATGTATGTATGTACAGTGAAACCCAGCTATAACGCAATATTTGGGGTCCATAAAATTCGATCGCGGAAAAAGCGGGGTCGCGTTATTGCGGGGTTTTACTATATTTTACTTTTTTCAGAGAACAACGTATACACGTCTAATGTATAGCATGAATAGGGTCTCAACACCGTTTACTATCTGATATCGATCCGTCTTTGTTTTCCCACATGACAACCCTTTGATTGAGCCACGAGTTTGATACAGCTGTACTTGTTCAGTGCTATGTAACAGAGAGTGGTTATTTGAACTCCCCGTGATCTTGCCGCCCAAGCTCAGTCTCTACATAAGCACCCACATATGACAATCTTTGATCTTGCCGCCCAAAGCTCAGTCTCTACATAAGCACCCACATATGACAATCTTTGATCAACCAATGCATTGTCTGGTGCTTGGTTGTGTATGCAGTTAAAGAAGAAACATAAGTCGGCTATTGTTTGCGCAATGATTGTATACAGGATGAATTGAAGTCCAGCGCACGTGTTGGCGGCTTACGTTTTTTGATGTTTATTAAATCGTGAGAATCTTTTATCAACCACCACATTGTCTGATGCTCGGTTGTGTATGCAGTTAAAGAAGAAAAACATGTCGGCTATTGTTTGAGCAATGATTGTATACATAATGAATTGAAGACAAACACAGAGAAGACTTACTGGCTTTACTCGAGGAATCAGTAAGTAATAAGTAACATTTCCGAAAATGTTTATTTTGGCATAACACTTCAAGAAATTGGTGAAATTGTTAAATTTCAGAAGCCAAGCCACGATCGAATTCATACGTGATCTCTTCCCCAAAATGATAATAAACTTTTTATACACTATTTCTCGTACTTAAAATTTTTTTTTTTCCGTGCACGAGAAAAATACTTGTACATATGTATATAAAATTTCAGGAACCACGCCACAAACGCATTATACTCGAATTCATACGCGATCTCTTCCCCAAAATGATACTGTAATATACACATTTTATACACTATTTCTCGTACTTTGCAGACAAAAAAAAATGTTCATGTGCGAATGAATATATTAAATTTTGGGAGCCACGCCACGATCGCGTTATATCCGAATTCGCGCTATAGCGGGGCGCGTTATAGTGGGGTTTCACTGTATGTATGTATGTATGTATGTATGTATGTATGTATGTATGTATGTATGTATGTATGTATGTATGTATGTACTGGCTATATATATATGGTTCATACAGCCCTAATGAGTTTTTTTCAAGGAGTTTTCAAGAATGTCCAAAAGTTTTCAAGGTGCATATCTGTCTCATCAGTAAGAGACAATGACATTTTGAAAGCCATTCGCAAATGTGTTTAGTGTCAATCTACAGCAAAGATATGCAACTCTAGCTTATTAACGACTGGTGTCATGTCATTTTTATCCACCCAATACATTCCCATTTCATTACTTTGGAAAATACATCAATAACAATATTTATAAATTAAAAAAGTGATACATTTAATCCAATTTTAACATTTTGTATTCCCTCGGACAAATTCAAGGAGCTTTTCAACAAATTCAATCACTTTTCAAAGACAAAATCATTGTTTTTTAAATTCAAGTAGTTTTCATGAGAACCCATCAAATTCAAGGAGTTTTCAAGGTTGCACATATAGCATTGAATAATCCTGGGTATCCCCAAAAAAGCATACAAAATAAAGATGATGGAAAAAAAAGGGTAAAAGCCTTAAAATACAAGCAACATGTATGACATAAACCACAATATTTTAAAAAGTTTCCAACATTCTCAGCTGGAACTTCACAGTGGGATGCAACCCAGGAAAAAAAAGGTTGCCTTCATTGGTCACCTCTTATGACTTGCAGGTAAGCACACTGGCCTATTCTACAGCCCAGAGTCTGCAGGATGATGTCTTCACTGAAGGATTCTTTGTTCACAAGTAAGTAATTGATTCTAAAATGCACAAGGTTTGGACTAACACACAAACTGATGGATAAAGATGGGGATATGATTGCATGTTACAGGACTGAAAAAAAATCTAAATTGGTCTGCTTGCTTTAAATCAATACTTTCAAGAAATAACCTAACAAGAGTTGTTCGAGAGCAACCAAGCACTTGCATGCTGGTATCTGTCTGATGTTGCAGTTGTTATCTCTACACTTTAGAAAAAAGACAGAGATCATGTGATATATCCCATTTATCAGATACTGTATGTGTGTGTAATATAATGCAATTCATCTTGTAAATAAAGTCAATGATTTCATGCATGAAAAGTAGGTCATGGAGAACTATTTTCCCCTAGGAAGGTTCCCATGATGCAAAGTATAACCTGACCATGTTACATGCGGATACCATGAAGTTATGCCAGAAAGTGAAACCTAAACACTATTACCATGAAAACAGAACAGTTTATTGGATGACCACACCAAGAAAATGGCCTTATTTGTTTAGACCTTCAATGAAACCTGAATAAAATCCTCATCAAAATATACCACAGTGCCACATGATGAACATCTAATCATGTGACTAGTATCATGGTTCAACAATGTGCCAGTTACAAAATGTATGGATTAATTGACACTTCTCTGAACAATCTGGGTTAAATTAAACTGTCTATTTTGTAATTTTGGCTCTTTGTTGATACATGGTAAAAGTCACATGACAGTCACGTGATCAATCCAAAGACACTCAAGTAACATGACCAAAACAACAAAAATATTTAAAATGAATAAAAGTTGCATCAGATTGGTCACTTGATGTTGACGGAAACCCTGACATGTAAACAAAAAAGTCATCAATGTAAGAAAAATCTGTAATCGAACTTCAGCTGGGGTGGTTCAGAATGATGCATGGAACACCCTGACTAAGTTCCACAAGATATCATGCTTAAATCTGAAGGCAGTGGCAGGAAAAAAACAACATTTACACTGGGGTTAACCTGACTATGGACAATGCCAACAATGCTGAGAATATAGCATAAGAGCTTCTGCTTTTTGTACAAGTTAGCTAAAAGCTAAAAATCTGGATTTTTAAAATCGTATTCAATATGAAAATTGAGATAAATGAGAAAAAATTTGACATGGCTGCAAAATCTTCACCATGTACTGGGCTGCCATACAAGCAATTTTTCCACCCCTGATTTTAGTACAGGGCAACATGAAAGGATGCTAAAAACAAGAGTAGAAAAGGAATTTACAACATACTTGTAATATTCCTTAACTTTATTCTTCTTCGGCACTTGGACTAAAAATCTCCATGCAATACAAGTTACAGCAGTGAAAGCTACAGCTTGAAAAAAGTCCTTCTTGATCTGACTGGTCAGAAGCCCTCTAAGCTGAGGTCTAGCTACTCTTGAAGCCATCTGAAGAAAAAAAAGTATTATCACAAAACCTTTGATATTTCTGAGAAATTACTTATTTATAAACAAAAGGATGGAAAAATGTAAAATAAGATGTAAACAAAAGATTAATATCACGTAAGTTTCATTCTGAAGTCATAAATCTTGGCTTCCACGCCTTTTGGTGTTTGATCCGGACTCTCAGTTGTCCTGATTAGGTCAATAGTTTTTTTGTGGATTATATGCTGTGATTCCCAGTTTCTAGACTCATTTAGCCCTGTATATGCAATTTGAAATCCTAACATGAGTGGTGTAAAATTATCTAAGAAGAGTGATGCTACAAAACTGCATAATGATTGCCATTGTAAAACCTCAGAGACTATCAAATGCTATTTTAGCAGCATTAAAATAAACATCTACATGTTTATACTTTGTGCATAGAAGATGGTGAACCTATTTGATTGTTGTACGTCTTGTTTATTACTCAAACATTACCATATGAACAAAGTTATCATGAAAAATGCCAGTATTAGCTAATCTCAAGCGTATTTTATTGTCTCAAGTGATGGTAAAAAAATGCTCATTCAAAATAAATATGTGTATGAAATTAAAATTATTCAACTTACAAAAATGTTCAGACAGTACAAATAAATCTCAATTAAATATTTTCTCATTGGAAGAGACACCCTTTTATTGACCTCAGGGCCAAACGTAAAATGGGTCTAAACTTCTGGTAACCAACATTTACATGTAAGCTTGGAAAGTGATTGAAATCAGAACTGAAAGCCTCGTGAGTGTTTGGAACACACGTGAGGCTTAAATGACTATCCCTCTACAACTTGTAGCCTAATTTATATCTGACTGACTAAATAACAACACAATGTTGCTTAAATTTGTCTGCAAATGATTAAATTCTTTTAAATATCTTGGATTTTTTTAACTAATCTTCTTTATTTCAATGCAGACACTATCATATTAATTTCTACTCCAATTAAATGGCTTGAATATTTTTTTCTAGAGAGGGAAACCATTTAGAAAAAAAGACAAGTCTTTATGATATAGATATGATCAGGAAAAAGCAAACACTATCAAATAACTATATCCAGTGTCTTCCCTAGAGATCAGGATGAAATACATGTGCATAGACTGTATATTAACCTGAAAGGAAAGCTGAAGACAAACAGAGATTGCAAAAGCAGAGGTTTTACCACAATTATTCAGAATTCTACACCTGAACATGCAGAAATTGTGAAATTGTTGGAAATCTGGTTAGTTTTGAGCAAGTCTACAGCAGAATGTGAATAAGGGTTCAGTCTCGTGAGCAATATCACAACCATTTAATTTTGGTTAGTAGGGGGTGGGGCTAGATTTTCTTTCCAACCAGGATATTTTTTATTTTATCTAAAGATAATTTTTTTCCAACTAATACAATTGATACAGTTAGTTCTTTTTTTCTACAAATCAGAGGAAGAGTATTTTTCCCAAGCTATTTAAGGGTCAGAAAATGTATAAGCCCTTCTTTACACCAAACAGGGTTCTCGCCAAGAATTTTTGACAGTGTTCGGGTTTTTTTGAGACTCAAAAAGTGTGTTTTCAGGTCCCAAGGGGGGTCAGTGCGTGTGACCCCCCAAAAGCGACATCATCCAAATGAGAATAAGCTATCTTTTCAAATCAGCCTATAGCAAATTACTGGAAATTCAAATCTGAATAAAAGAAAATACAATCTGTTTTCTCTGAAGCATGTAATATAATTATAAAAAAAATAAATATGGTAGACTTAGCATTGTCAAATAACATCACCATAAACATGGTCACAACCTCACATACATTAAATACAAAAATACACCAAGTTGCTTTCAATAGTTTAGTACTATAGTTGGTTTGACAGTAATGCAAGTGATATTTGTGTTCACAAATATGCATACACTTTTCCTACGCGAATGTGCTTCCACGTCTCTGTTGGCACAAGCAATGGCCAAAGTCGCTAAAAGTGATAAAACCTGTATGATGATAATGAATATCTATTTCAAAACAATGAATCTGCCAATTAAAACATTCAAGGTTTGTGGTAGTCAGCCGAGTTGCTAAAGTCTTTGACCACCGATATTGTAACGTATTTTCAAGCTTAAAGTCACACCTACGGCAGTGAAGATTTAATTTATTCTCAGGCAGAATTAACGAAAAAGGTACTATTTTATGCAAATACACAATTTGTCATTTGATTAATGATTTAACACTTTGAAATTATTAAAATTCCATGGTGCAGTTCATTTCAGGTTAGCCAGATATTCAAACATGTTAATGTTTTCACGAGTTATCTGATCACATGATAAAACGTTTATTGCAATAATGTAAATGTCCAATGAAAATATGAGAAAGTTAAAGTGGCAAAACTGTTGAAGCAAATAAGATTATCTCATTGTTTTGCAATACTAGTGCATTATGTACTACAATTTTCCTTTTTCCCTTTAAAATGTTGTGTCCCCCAAATCTGGAGGGTGAGGCAGGCAGTGTCCCCTGACCTTTGGATCCTAGGTGCAACACTGCATTAGAGATTGAATGGTGCTGTTGTTCAACCTACCGAAATAATCATTTTTTAATTTTATATATGGAGTAAAAATCAGACTTTAAAGAAATATTGCTGCTGATCACAAACTTTAATAAAGATGGCTTCAATGTTCTCATTCAATGCAGTCAGTGATGTGTAATAACATTTGTTTTTCACCAAGCATATGTTTGATGTACTTTACTTCAGACAAATTGGGTTGTTCCACTTAATGTACTTCACCTATGCAAATCAGCAGTGCTCAAAGGATTTGACACGACACTTCACCCTAGCTATTGTGAGCCAATTTAAATCTCTGAAAGGTGTCTGTTTATCTCTGACCATCTTACCTTTTAACTGTCTTTAAAACAGCTCTATAAACTGCTCCAAGGATAGTTTTACATGAGCTCCGAGCAAGACTGTTTACTGTTTATACATACCACAGATAATGGGCATATATCATTGTGATGAAGAAATGTACATTTTTTTATTTTTCTTCGCTAAGATTGCTGAAAATCGTGTTTTCGAAACACAACTGTGTCTGGGGGGTTTGGGAGTCCAAAACCGTGTTTATCATGTGACACATTGCGTTATGGCATGTATGGACAAGCGTCGCTTTTTAAAATTTGTTTACTCCTGCAGTGATGTAATAATTGCTGATGTCTGCATGTTTGTGTTACATTTGTGTAGCATGTATGCTATAGAAACATAACATGAAGATACATATGCAGAAAACAACGGATTTAATAAAAACCACTAATATGTACAATACAGCAAAATGTAAAACAGATACAATTTAGCTGTATATTGCAGTATGACATCAAATGCTGTTACACTAACATCTTTGCACAAGAGTGTCAAATTCTTGAATACAATCATGTTCCAATATCAATGAGTAAAATACATGCCATTTTACAAAATCCAGATCTGAAGATAGGACTCACTGTACTAATTATATGGAAAAAAGGTGGACCGGTATAGAAATGGGTGAACATAAAATAGAATATATATGGGTTTGGATATCCATAATTGGTTATTAATGAAAAGTAAAATTTTAGTAAAAAAATCTTTTGGGAGCTTATCCTATCTAACTGTAAAAAGGAGACAATATTCTATTGATTCAATTTCAGTATTTTTATAGACTTGACTTAAGAACACTATAATGAAAGTAGCACCTGATTCTTTTGGGTGCAGAATAGAAAACACATTTCATGCACATGTACATAATATAAAAAAATGCCGAGGCTCATATGGTTTTCTCCAGACAGAAACTTGCATTTGGTTATAAACATTTCGAAATTTCAAGTTTTTTAATTTGTAATATAATGGTGTTTCCATAGGTTTACAATGCAAGCTGAATTGGTATGAGTCCTAAAGGATCACTTCATAGACTTGACCTAACCAAAATGTCAGTTGAGGCTATGATATCATAAGTAAAAGTCATAAAGGTCATGTAGGCATTCAGTACTGACTAGATCAGCTACAGGTGTAATTTTAAAAAATTTGATTCAATTTATTTGACTCCACAGTGTTCAATATTCCTTGGAAGATCAATGTATAAACACCCCAAGAAATATATATATATATATACGACAAAATCGATGTCAAAGCATGTCAACATTTTTAGACGAGGCTAACCAAGAGGTGTGATCCAATGTTAACCAGAACTGAATGTCAGAATGAAAGCTCAGCGTATAGGAACAAATCTGAACTACCCCCTGCAATAGTAATGATTAGATCCTTCATCCACGTTTCTTGACCCAATTTATCGCCAGTCTGTCACTGAACAAGTCCATAGTGATTGATACTGTTACCTATTCTACACCTGTAATTTTCACAACTTGGATATAAAGTTATAACAGACATACATATGATGTATGGTTGATCCACAAAAGAACGGAGTATTTTTTAGACATTTGAACTTTTTAATTAAAAAAGATACAAAATTACAAATGAAATACAAAGGTAATTTATATATTTACCTGTATTTGCATCTGTAAGTGCAAATATCATAAAGTTAAATTTTTCATAGAGGGTTTGTGTATCTATTATGTACAGTAATTAAAATGCAGGCTTAAAAGCAGAGTGCAATTTTCATTTCTTTTCTCAAACAATTCAGCACTGAGGGATCTTGTGCTACAAAACTATCCAACACTTTAAGGGTTAAAGTGTATGTCAATGTGGCCATGTAGATGAATTTACTCACCTTAAATTAAATATTAATTGTTGTAAAATTTACTACTAATATAGTTTAACATACACGCCAAGTCTCCTGGATTGTCCGGTAGACTTTTGATTTTTGACCCCATCTTTTGATCTACTGATTTGCCGACAAAAACTCCACAAAATCAAAATTCGGCCAAGCATAGGTATTTCCAGCTAAACAACATTCAATACACTGTTCACAACTACTGTAATCCATCAATCAAGTTTTTATCGACCTAGCGACCAATCAAATCACAGCTCAAGACACTCGCCGATGCATTTATTGCACACACTTATGTTTGCAAGTTCAATAGTGCTTGGATAGGCGAATTAAAATGTGAAGCGTAGAGAATAGGGTGATAGCTTTGTGTACAGCACAAATTGCAACACACATTTGAACATTTCTAGTGTGTGTGTGTGGGAAATGATCTTACAAGTCGCTTGAAAAGTATACAGCACACTGCAAACGAGAAATCGTCACATAATGTGCCTAACAACACAAATGTTTGCACCAACATCAGTAGACATTGTCACATAAGCAGAGGTTCTGTTTGATAATTTTATGGCAGAGCATAATTTACCACTCTTGGTTGCTGATCATTTTAGTGAGCTGTGTAAGGTTACAAATTATAAGGTCCAAATTGCTCAGAAATTTCGCTGCAAAAGAACTAAATTCACAAACATTGTTAACAATGCACTTGGTCCCATGTATGACAATCAAGTAACTTTACTATGCAAGGAAAGCTCTTTCTCAGTGATGATGGATGAGTCTCATGACAGCGGTGATGAAAAGTGTGTAGCAATTCTTGTAAGGGTGTTTGACAATGACATTCACAGAGTGACAACCAAATTCCAGGCTATGCCCATTTGCAATATTGGAACTGGTGAAACCTTTTCAGCTGTCTTCAAGAAGTCTTAACAGACAGACAGATCCCATTGTAGAACCTGGCAGGGTTTAGCAGTGCCAATGTGAAAGTAATGGTTGGCAAGAAAAATTCCATAAAACATATAAGAAAATTAATAAAGTTGAGTAACTGTTATTCATTGTAGTTATTTTACTTAGTTTTAGTATGATTTGCACTTTCACGCTTAAATTTATGACTATTGGTTGTTACACTAATCTCCCTGATTGTGAACACAAATCTCCCTGATTTGGTCACAGAAAACTTGGCATGTATGGTTTAACCAAGTCTATTAAATCCTGATTTTTGAATGCTCTGCACCTTAACTGTCATCAAGAAACTACCAGATGAAAATTATTGATTGCTGTGGGCTTTTACAATGGTGGCCAGGTACTAAACTGGGTCAAGAAAGAGCATATCAGGGCTAATCATAACAATATAGGGTAGTACACATTTATTTTTCAACATGCGTAGCTTTCATTGTGACATCACAGCGTGCGACATTCAATTCAGTTTGTACTGGATCACACCTTTAGGTTTATCAACGTGGTAGTCACGTGATACAAACAAAAACATCATTGGCATGTGCTCTGTGCTTGATGAATAGGGCTTTCTCCAGGTTACTGTGGCAGCGACAGGTTTCTGGTAGTTGTTCTCGGAATAAATATGTTGAGAATTGTGTGTCCTTTCGTTATTTTACAAACATTACGTGACTTTCATTTAATGTTTTCGAATTTTTTGTACAACAACATTGGAAACGGGTTTATTGTTGATATCACGTGACTATTTGACCTCTGATGTCCTGGACATGTAGGTTGCGAGATGAGGGTAGTCACATGACTAGTAATGCTAATGACGTGTACCAGGTCAAATTTCATCAACGTTGCAGTTTCGTCTCGTCTGTCAGAGGATTAAAGACAAAACCAATGTCATACTCGCAATTTCTGAGAAGATAAACCATCTTCATATCGATTTCATGCAGGTATGGCTCGATGTAAGGTCGTTTAAATTCGCTAGGCCCGGTAGAAAGCAGCTACCCTATCCCGCTACCGCGCGGTAGCGGCGAATTCCAACTTTTCGATAGGCAATGGGCTCTGACCCCACACCCCAACATAAATGTCCAAATATCAAAAATGGGGTGTGAAGGGTCAGAGGAAACTCGGACTACTTTAGGTTGATCTCATCCAGAAATGTCCATGTACTTTAAAATTCATTTTTGCTGTGTTTCTCGGAGCGTGTAAATAACAACCTTCCAAAGGAATATGGATGTACGAGGATCAAAATAAAGTGAGCAATTGCATTTAAAGGTATATGTAATCAAATTCAACAAAATGACACCCGTTACTGAAATACTCGGTACTGAACGCATACATGACCTGTATGACTTGTACTATAGCCAACTACATGGCACGCATCACGTACAACATCAAACATGCTAAAATACCAGATACCATCCTCATATATTTTCACGGAAATTAGGAAAAAATAAAATAAAACTACCCAGTCCTAACTGGATGAGTCAATACAACTTCCCTTTTTTTTTTTTTTTTTAAAATTTACATCTGTAGGTGAGGGGTGGGTTTCGGTTACAATAAAACCAAAACGGATGGTCTAAATATTGCTGAAAAATATTTTTCCTTAATCTGCCGATTTTCACTATACATGCTTATCAACTAGAATTAAGTAATACGTAAAACTAGATCTATGAACTTAGATTTTACATCTTATAAATGTGCACATCGGTACCTTAGTAAGTTGACCTTGGCGAACGGAAACTTCGATGGAGATTGGTTAACTACAAAAATATACATTGATTGTGAATTTAATTATTCATCAGAAGACCAGTCTTGATGACCGCTATAAATCCAGGTTCCGGATCAGGATGCCGTGGAAGATTGAAATTGTGTTAGCGGTAATCCGGTCAGTTATTATTATTATTATTATTATTATTATTATTATTATTATTATTATTATTAACCATCCACTCAGTATAATACTGCAATCTTCTTGACAAACACGTGCGGGGGTGGGGGTGGGGGACCCGGAGGACGGGGATAGGTTAGTGCTTGTGAAGAAAAGAAGAAAATTGGAGAAGATGATACAAATTAAAATAAAATAAAGTACAATAATATGGACAAAGGTTTATTATTTCATATGATTACATCTGCCAGAGATCCGGCTTCTGTTTGCCTGGTAAAAAGTAATTCCAGTGCCAGTCAGGAATATATTTACCCCTGTTAGACGCTGAAAAAGAAACATCTATCCAGAATTTTGGTTTAAAAAATATACAATCCCGTTTTCCGACAGCCTTTAACCCGCCCCTCCCTCCCCCCTTAAATCTTTTTAATTAGCGATAGCTATGCGTATACATAAGGCTTTCATGATTGACATCACGGCGCTACCGCAGTGGATTGGGCAAAATATATGGGAACTGTAACGGGTAGTCAAGAATTAAGTTCAGTAATTTAAAAAAACCCAAAAGCAACAGCACATTTTCAATATCTTTTATCATGTTGTCAAATAAGAATAGTTTACCATTATTTTAATCCGTTAGAGAAACGCAAAATGTAATTAATTTTGATAAATTTAAGCAATAATAACTCTTGTCCACCTTTAGTCTACGTAAATATGCTACCGTGGTTCCGAGTGTGGAGTCAATTGACCATGTTACACTGTGCGTTAAAGAGCTAATCAACAATTAAATTTTACATCACAATCGAGTTCACTCTGTATGTTTGAGCGAGCGCATTACACTGCTGGATGGAAAAGGCGAGGAGTTCAAACCGTCCCTAGGTGAGCCAGTATCAAGTTTAACTGCTAAATTTGTACTACTACCATTAACACTACTAATGATACTGATACCCAGCTACTACTACTACTAATAATAATAATAATAATAATAATAATAATAATAATAATAATAACAGAGAAACAGAACTTCAGAATGCAGAGAACAGTCAATGCATGGGCAGTTTGTATTGGAAACAGATCAAAAGGCCGATGAGGGCACCCAGATATGGTTCCAGAAGGGCGAACTAAAGAAAGAAACATAATGATTGGCAAACTTCACAAGTTCAGGTGTTTTTCAAAACCGATCACTTCCATTTAGGCATTATGGGATTCTGGACTACATGCAAGATTTACTTACCTACGAAACTAAAGAGATTGACAACGTGCAAAATTACGCACCTCCGAAACTCAAGATTTGACAAGGAAATTCAAATGAGCTTGGGCAATTTTACGTTAACACCCTTTTATGAAGAATTGTACTTATAATTACAATGAAGACTTATATTACATTGATCTTAGCAAATCATCACAACAAAACAAAGTAAAGGGGCCAAACATTTGGAACTATTTTGTTAAACTCTTAATACAGATACGTGTCTACCGAGGTGGTCGGCGTAGGGATAATATCCAAAATTGTATAGTAAATCGCCAGATAGCAGAGGCGCATACTTATCGGCGATGGTGCTGAGTAAAAAAGCGGTATTTTGTGTAAGCTGGCTAATGAACTCTCAGATCAACTTTGTTCACTTTGTAACCAGTCTCTTAGAAAAGCCACCTTTCCAGACTATTGGAAAAAAGGAAACGTTTGCCCAATTTTAAAGAAGGGTGACCCTTCCATTGTACCTAATTACAGACCAAATATCTCGTCTCAATAATGTTGGCAAAGTTGTTGAAAGACTCGTTTTTAAACACGTATTTAATTACTTCCGCGAAAATAACATTTTTACATCTTTCCAGTCTGGATTTAAACTGGGTGAATCTACAGTTAATCAATTAACATATCTCCATGTTATGTTTTGCCAAGCAGTAGATTCCAGTAAGGAAATCAGAGTTGTGTTTTACAATATAAGTATGTGGCATAAAGGACTCGTCCATAAAATGAAAGCTACTGGCATCAAAGGTGGCCTTTTAAAATGGTTTTCTAGCTATCTTAAAAACAGAAGACAACGAGTGATACTTTGGGGGGGGGGGGATCAGAGTGGAGGTGTATTAGAGCTGGTGTTCCACAAGGATCAGTTTAAGGCCATTACATCTTTTATATACATTATTGATATTGTACATGATATACACTCCAATATAAATTTATTTGCAGATAATACAAGTCTCTTTTCAATTGAAGATAATTCCGTCGTAACCGCTCAAAATCTCAACTCTGACTTGGAAAACAAAATCTCTCAATGGGCAAATAAAATTGGCTTGTATCTTTCAACCCTTCTTAAACTGAATTCACAACAATATATAAGAAAATTAATAAACCTTTCCATCCACCACTATATATGCTCAACCATATAATCAAGGAAGTTTATTCGTACACATATCTTGGATTTGTTTCTTATATATGCGTCTTTTATACGACCTATTCTGGAATATGGTAATACGGTTCGGGACAACTGCACATTACCTGAGAAAGGTAAACTCGAAAAAATACAGAATGAGACAGCCAGAATCGTGACTGGTGCAACAAAAGGAGTACATATTGAAGCCTAACATAGAGAAATAGGATGGGAAAGTCTTGAAAGCAGATGACAAAAACACAAACTTACACTTTTATACAAAACGACAACTGGTACAAGCCCTCCCTATTTAACATATCTGATTACACCAGCTGTTAGTGATATTACTCGCTATAACTTACGTAATTTTTAACTATTTCCAATCAGTAAAAGCCAGAACAAGTCTTTATTACAACTCGTTTATTCCTTCGGCCGTTCGAGAATGGAACACGTTATCTATGATGAATAGTCAAAGGGACTCGATTAACAACTTCAAAAGCGCATTAAATAAACGCAACACTAATGTTTCCATTCACTTTTGTTGGGGTAGAACGAAATTTCAAATTCTTCATGATCGACTCGTTAAATAAAATATCTTTAAACTAAGAAGTAAGTATAAGACAGTCAATCACAAGATCAGTAAGTGCAGCAGGTTAGCCAAGTCAAACATTGTCAAGACAAACTAGCCCCTAGCTGCACTCAGGTACCTCTGTAAGAAATGTGCATGCGCGCACAAACAAGTGCTACGATCACAAAGAGCGAAAAAAGTACGTTAGAGCAGAATGAAAATACCAGAGGTTCTCGCGCGTCGCACACAAGGAACAAGACAAAGTCACTGACCAGAAATCTTAGAAAGATCTGGAAAACGCTGAATGCGGGATTTTTCTTTACAGAAAGAATATTGTGAATAGTCCTTGAGATGCAAGTCCTTGGTTCGATCCCATGAGAAAAGAATAGCCAGAAATACCATTAAAATATATGTGGAAGAGAGGAATGATGAGAGATGAGAATTGGCACCTATATACTAAACAGAGACAAAATCGCTTATCCCTGGATCCCACATGTATGTATGGATACATGCTTAACTGAAATAAATTTATGTAAAATGATACCAATATAATCAAACAGATTAGAGAGTTATAATTCGTTCACTTCAAGCCCTTTCCTTCTACCTTGTTCCATCCTTTTTAAGGATGAAAGCATGTCTGAGTGGGTTATGGCGCTGGGACATGAGAGCCAGCAGATAGCTGCCGTTACTCGCAGCACGTGTTAGATTCCTGCTTGGGACGAATTCTATGTTATTATCTTGCATTTCTGAATAGAAATCAAGTGGGTTTGAACATATAGCTTTCCTCTCTGTTTGGCATATAGGTGTCAATTCACACACACACACGCATATATATATATATATATATATATATATATATATATATATATATATATATATATTGCACTATAGATATATTTAATAGTGGAGTCACTATAACAAAACAAGGAAATTGCGCCGACCTCTTGAAATACAAAGAAAATGTTGAACGAACACCCTTCATTCTAAATCCAGACTGCCGTCAAGTAGGTTGCATCATTAAACAAAAACACTGGCTCACCATTGAATCGTGTAAAACTCTCAAGATGATAACAAACCAGTTCTTACTTAAGCCATACCAAAACCTTTAAAAAAACATTCTTGTCAGAACAAAATTAAAGTCACCATAAACCAAACACCCATTGGCACATCCGAAAACTTGATAGAACTGGATGAAAACTAGCACGTTTTCCACCATATTTACGAACGAATAGCTGAATATTCATAGCCATAATATTAAATGCATAACGGAAAATGTGATCTATCTCATATGCAATTTACATGGCTCCCTTCCCCAACACGCTGGAGAGACCGAGATACTTAATAAAAAAGAATAAACATCCATGGATCTGACTGCATGACTCAAATATTGCAAAGAATCCCGGTGAAATAATATTTATCATCCCTTGGCTACACTTTCAATGACAATGTTTTCTATTTATTTAACTATTTCTATACACTAATGTACCCCTTCACGGTGATTTTGTTGGAGTTTGCGCGTCGGAGCGTATTAGTGGCAAAAGTGCAAATGTTTATTGTAGAGGTGAAATAGGTGAAAGATTAGTAAGGTTAAAATTTGGGTACAATAAAGGTGGGTTAAACACAACACAGAACATCAATAGTAGGGTTGGATGTATTGGAAGTTGCTGAATGCAAACCAAAACTGATCCAGGTTGAATTGCCACAACCTCAAATGCAGCCCAGAGTCTAGGAAAGAAAGAGAAACCTACTGGATTCTCCTACAAGAGACATTCAGACATTTAAAACCAACGGCTCGAACCAGGAGGAATCAAATCGGGCATCTTCACGCATATAAATTATTATTTGTATCACTATAAGTGTTCCTATTATTATTATTATTATTATTATTATTATTATTATATAAAATCTGCACAATTATGAATACATCAAGATTGTATCATGAGACTAACGCAGCATGGATACAATTGATAAATGAAATACTGTACTCACCATAGATGACGCACATGTGTGACGTTATGCTTGGATGCTTTTCTTTGTCCTAGGTCATTCCTTACAGTTGAAGGAATTTATTTAGTGTATCGAGTGTTACAGAAAAAAATGTAGTACCCTAAAAATATGAGAATTTACTGTTTTGTATATAACTGAAGGAACAAGTAGTATCATGTAATTTTGTTAAATTTTACGTTCTTTTTGTGTTTATTGTTGTGTTTTGTATGTATTTTTCAGAAGTCTTTACCTTTGACAAACGGACTCGTAGTTTCCCCGAAAGCGCTCGGCTGGTTTACACTTGTTTTACACTGTATTGTCATTTTGATATATATGTAACTGGATGGATTTATATCTGCTCTTGTTAAGGCACAAGTTACGATTTTCTTTTTGTTTAGATCTGGACAGAGATGTGCAACTCCAAATGAATGACTCAAATGCAGGCAACTAAAAAAGATAGTTTACTGTTTATTGGGAATATATCAAACCGCAGATATAAAACATATGAACGTTATTGTATGTGTCCTAAATTGTAACATTGTACTTGCAAAAAAACTCTGAGCACATATATTATCAGGAAAAATGAGAAACAAGTCCTATGTCTCGCGCCATGGAAAATATTGCAAACCCAGTCTCTTAACTATCTCAAACTTGAAGTGTATACTTTTAGGAGACACAGAGGAAATGGGTAAAAAAAAAAACCCCACCCAACCAAATAAATAAAGCTTTCCCATAACTAGAATCATCAGAAAGAAAATCAAAGCCACCCCCCACTTTTGTGTCAGAGTCTAAAAGTAGGAGTTAAAAAAAAGCCTATACTCTTGGGCTTGAGGCTTTTATACCCGTCCAGAACAGTAGACGTAACACACCATTTGGAATTACCTCGGCTATTTCTGAGAGATAAAAATATCCCTCTGATGTATGCCACCGCAGTAATTTAGACAAAAAATCCCCCCCCCCCCAAACCCCCATTTTGTTCGGCAGAAATTTCTCCGCAAGAAAAGAAATAGTCGGGTTCCCTGACCGCTCTCCACACATTACTGCATTACTCTTCGTTTTATGAGGGTCAGGCAACGGCCGCCGCCATGTTGTAATTGCGCAATGTATATGGAGAGTAAACACGCATTTTGATCAGCTTGGCTTACAACGTGAAATATTCCCGTATCAGAGTACTAAAAAGCCTGTCATGTGTGGGGAAATGATGCACTACGGTGAGTTCTACATGCTAGTATTCTTTAAATTCTGCGCTTCGCCCTCTTTGAATTCTGTGCATCATTTTTATTTACGATGCATGGGTATGTTGAGTAGGGGACTGAATACCATTTTACTCGACCCTGTACTTAACTAGGCGCGGCTTGCAACAATGAAGTCCGATAGTTTGAAATAGGTCCATACCTTAAGACATCCGTGATTCTTAAATTATTACTAAATTTTCAATAAACATGAACAGGTCAAGTAAAATTTTGACAAATACATGATTAATATATTGTGATGTCACGGAGAATAAAGTCGAGGTTTTAAGTTCAATAAGTAGAATACATGTTAAAATAAAATTGTAAGCTGTTCATTAATATTTACAGCATATTTCTTGCAGACTGACTTTCCTGGATGTGAACCCGCCCACCCCAAGTTACTGGTTGGAATTGGAACATGTCAACCATGACATGTTCTTTCAGGATTTTTCTCTGAAGACTATATGCTGGATCCTCTACCCCCATTTTCCTCCAAAGCTGCCAATCACACGATGGAACTGTGACATGTCAGCCAGTACATGTTCTTTCAGGATGGTTGTTTATGTCTGATCTGGTAGTATCATAATGGTGATCTGAGGCCACGCTAACCTATCACGTCTTCCATCCCATAATCCCTCCTATATTTCCTATGACTTTTCCCTACCTGGGTTTTTTGTACACACGCGTGCATTAGCGTGGAAGCTTGGCTTCTCAAGCCAGCGTGGAAGTCCGCGTCACGGGTTGGTGAGCCGTAATAGGTAAGCGTGGGCTCGTACACTCCCCTTTATGATACTACATCATTTATTCAGAGAATTGCAGTGGGCTATTATATAATGCCATTACTACACAGTTTCACACATATAGTATTATAAAAGAATTCACGTCTGCGGCTGATGCAGGAATTAAATTACCAGATCTATGGTGTTTTTGTAACGTCACAAAAAAGATTAAATCCATATTTAGCTTGAATGCGTCATATTGATTCGTCAAAGAGGCACAAACGATGCTATATAATTTTTCAAAGACGTGTTTGGAGCATATTGATAAATTAACCGGGTTAGGGATTGAGTTGGAGCGAGCACGATGAAAACTTGGCGAAGAATATAATAAAAATGCCAGAAAGTCAATGAATGATATTGTACAAGAGAGCTTTAAGTCGCTGGCGTTAACCGAGTCACCGGTGAGCGAAGACAGTGAAACGTTCAGTGAAGACATAAAATATAGTGAAACGTCCAGCGAAGACAACGAATACAGGAAAGATCACCACAAAGGGCAAATCAATTAGATAAATGCCTTTGCCATATAAAAAGTAATGGCATCCACATCCAACTTTCATGAAGTTTACGAACTGATATACAACGCAGCAGAAACGAAGCAGCGCAGCCAATGGGAGAAATTTTCCGTAGCCTTTTCCAAATCAAATGGAGCAAACACCATAGCCGAGATATACAATCACTCTGAGACGTTTTATATTGTTGGATACAAACGTACAATGTCTGGCCGTGTTCGAGTTGGTGTAATACTCGGTGATGGAACATTTGAGCTCATTTGGGCTGAGACCGACACGAGGGAACTTCTATCCTGGCTTGCAAGCGAACTTTATGATCCTGGAAATAACAAGACTGTTTTTTTGCAAAAGTCTGATCTACACGTTCGCATTTATAACACGAAAATATTGTATGTCACTTGATGGAAAATTGAATTCTAACCTATCATCTAGATTACTGCCACCTGGTTCAGATACCACTGTATGTACATGAGGAGATAAAACGAAGGCGGCAGTAAGATACAACCAAAATCAATGAATCGAGGATAAATGAACAGATTTCATATTAAAAAATACAATCATATATAGAAACTTCGATGCCATTAGGAAGCAATAGCTTCCAAGGCGTATGCCTTGGAAAGCGAGAACTTTTCAACAGAACATGTCATTTCGAATACCGTAAATCCCACTTGCTCGCGTTACGTGTTGGCCCGGGTGCTAGACCATGACTTAAATGTGGTATCGGAGTCAAGTCGCGTAATCAGCTTGCCAACCATGTGGATCTGTAGTTGAGTATTATCACGCGCGGCGGCGAAGACTTGCCAATATAAATGTGGAAAAAGTCAATGATGTCGTCAAGGTAAAACCCAAATATGACGTAACAGAAAAACCGAATGAAGATGTCACGGGAAAAATATCTAGGATATAAGCGATTGCTGTTTCTGATCCTGGTACTACAAAATGATATTTAAAAAAAAAAGTTTATTGGTAAATAATCAATTAGACAATGTTTTTCCCTTATATACATACGGGCATGCCGACTGTGAATGAGCTTAAGCAATTCGCGCGAGAGTGTGGAATAAGGATACCACGCGGTATGGCAAAAAGGCAGGTATACTTACATTACTAGTATTAGGACTTACAACAGATGCTCAACGGCTGGCTGTGAGACAACTTCCACCAGATGAACCACAGCTGGTTTAGAGGCAAACTGTCAATCACTCAGACAATCCGCGCGAGAACGTGTAATACAGATACTGAGAAGTACATTGAAGGCAGGTATACTTACGCTATTAGGACTTTTTCCGGAGGATCCACGTCAAGCCGCGAGGCAGCTTTGTGAAACAGCAGCACAGTTAAATATTAAGATTCCTCCAGGGGCCAGGCGGGCTGAAATCGCACGTGTGGTTGCTGATGAGGAAAACCACCGTCGCCGTATCACAGCTACCATTGCCACTGAGGCTGCTGCACAAGCTCGACGAGTCCAAGTTCCAGAGTTTATGTTGCACAGGCGCTCTTATGATTTACAAGATTATCGGGTAAATATTCCAATCGAATGCGAGCAAGGTAAAGACGCTGTGAAGCTTCTCTCGAACATGCGTCCAGGAATCATATCAACATTACAGCACGTGGATATCTCTGGGTTAAAGGTGAACATTGTTCTCGGTGTGGACTTGATTATACCGCTTATCCCCAGAGAAAGCATCAATTCACCAGACAATGATGTGTTAAAAATCGCAAGCCCGTGGTTTTGGAGTGATGCCTTTGTAATCTTGAACCGTGAAGTCACTGAGAGTATTAAATATGAAATCGACACAGCTTGTGCAAAGATTCTCGAGACGTTGGAAAAATACACCAACGCAGGTTCAGGATGAACTCGTGCCAGATGCGCGCAAGTTCGGTTTCATATTTCTCTGTACAAGCCTTTTCGAGGGTGGAGTTATATTCCAACGCCAAAGTGTATTCCAGACTTAGCAGTTCAATAAATATGAAAAATAAGGACAACTGGTGTTTTGCATGAGTGAATTTATCCGCACTACATCCTGCGCGCGATCATACATATAGGCCTAAAAATTACAAACAGTACATGGGTAAACTCGATTTTGGCAACACAGACTTTCCTGTACAGGTTTCTGACATAGGTAAATTTTAACGGCTCAACCATGATATCTCCGTTAATGTGGTTACATGGAACAAAGGCCTTCAGCCAATTCGACTATCCGCTGTGAGAAGCACGAGGTTCAGCGTTGATCTGTTATTGTTGAGCAACATGGACGGCCCAGTGGCACGGTATCATTACCTGTGGATAAAAGATTTTCCCCGATTGCTTTACCGGCTCAGCAAACATGAAATGAGAATGTTCCCATGTCGACGCTGCCTGCACGTATTTTGTACCTAACAGCTGTTTGATGACCATGACTTTTATTACGGGGGAGTCAGCGAGAAGCCGCAGCGTACGATTATGCCAGAACTTAGCAAAAACATCATGAGAGCTACCGCGTTGCAACGGAAGATGAAAGTGCCATATATCATTTACGCGGACATCAAATGTTTGAACGTTCCCGTGGAAGCCTCCCCCGCGGTTCAATCAAATACGAAGCAAGTTGCTGAACATGTCCCATGCGGGTTTTGTTACACTGTTGTTAAACGTGACGGACAAACTTAGCCGCCAATGTTATACGGCGGCAAGGACTCGGTTGAAGTGTGTATTAATTCGCTCGACGTTGCAGCCAAATGGATCCGACAACAGCTTTCCTCACCCGCAGACATGATTATGACGCGTGATGACATTATCGAGTTTTCCGCGGCAACGCATTGTTGGATCTGTAACGGAGTTGTTAGCTCCACCGTTGAGAAGTGTGTAATCACTGTCCCATCACTGGCGCGTACAGATTAGCCGCACACAGCGCATGTAACCAATAGTTGCGAATTTACCCAAGCAAAACAAGAATTCCTGTTGTACTTCATACCTGGGTATGATGGTCACTTAATCATGCAAGGAGTCGCAACAGCATCGAATGTACCAATAAGTGTTATTCCCAACAACATGGAAACATACATGACGTTTCGACTGGGCCTGCTGCATTTCATTGACTCCTTGCAGTTTCTCAATTGCAGCTTGGACAAACTTGTCAACAACCTTGCAGCAGGAAGCAACGATCGCATTACGATTACTCATCAATATGGTAGCGCTGAACCTGAAAGGTTCAAGTTACCTTCACGCAAAGGAATCTATCTCTCCAAATACATGAGTTACTGGGAAGAGTTTTCTGAAACTCAGTTACCACCGATTAATGACTTCCATACTACGCTGTCCCGCGAAGGTATTTCAACGACTACGCGCATGCGAACAACGCCTGGTCGGTGTTTGGTTGTGGAAATATCGGTGACTACCATGACCTGTATTTGCGCACGGATGTGTTGCTGCTTGCGGATGTTTTTGAGACTTTTCGTGATACCATCAGCTCGACCTCGCAAATTACTTTTTATTACTGGGAATGGCTTGGGATGCGCTGCTATTGAAAATCGAAATGGAACTGTTTACTGCCATTGATCAACATTTGTTTATCGAACATGGTATACGCGGCGGGATTTCCATAGCGAATCATCGTTTCGCTGGCGCGAACAACTCGCTTATGGATGGATACGACCCTGCCCTCCCAAACAGTTACATCATGTATCTTGACTCAACAAATTTGTATGGATGAGCGAGCATGCAACAGATGCCTGTAGGCGAGTTTACGTGGATCAATCCCGCAGATGCAAACATACACAAACACATACGCGAGGACGATAAAAACAGCAACCATTGATACTTCTTCGAAGTAGACTTGGAATACCTGGACGACCTTCACCACGTCCACAATGATTATCCGCTAGCCCCGGAAGCGCTGTTGGTGCCCCGCGAATGATTGTCACCGTATCAGTGTGCGATCGTGGATGAATCCGGACGTACATTCACCGAATGTACCAATCTGGTTCCGAATCCGCGTCGCAAGCTCAACTATGTCGTCCACGTGCGAAACTTGCAGTTGTATCCACGGTTGGGAATGCGTGTGTAAAATCCACTGGGTGCTGAGGTTTCTTCAGCGCGCTTGGTTGGTTCCTTACTATCAGATGAATACAGATCTGCGAACCGTCGCCACGAACGAGTTTGAAAAAGACTTCTTCAAGCTTACGAACAAACTAGTATTCGTTACAACCATGAAAATCTACGAAAACGAATTCGCGTCGACATTGTCGCAGACAGTCAATGGTGGACTCATTGGTGTAGACAGCAAGAAAGCTAAGCTAAAGTTGACGAAACCCATTTACGATGGCGCGCCCGTGTTGGATCTGTCGAAGCTGCTCATGTACGAGTTTTACTACGACTTAATCAAGTCACGGTACGGTTACAACATCAAGGTGCTGTACACGGATACTGACTCGTGCTGATGCACATCACTACTAATGACGTGGACATGGGCGAGACATAGCTTGAAAACGAGTTTGACACCAGTGAGTTCCCGAAGGACCATCCACTGTTCATGAACACCAACAAGAAAGTCGTTGGGAAATTCAAGGACGAATGCGCGGACAAGCCTATAGCGGAATATGTGGGACTGCGACCTAAAATGTACTTGATTGTGGTTGGACTGCAGAGCGGTCTCGCCGGCAAAAATATCGCACACACCATCAAGGCATGATGGTAAGTTATACAACAATTGACATTCAACATGTCATCACGAAAGAAAAAAGATTTCACCGTCATTGACTTCTCTGCGTCGGCAAACATGGTTCCGATGGAACTGAAAGTTCCGTGCTTTCAAACTCGGTTCGCGCGCTGATCATTTGCCCATCCGGAACTTGGAAAACCCAACTATTGCTGAATCTGATCATGAGATGGTTAAAGTGGGATCGGTTGTACGTGATTGGACCATCCGCGGACGCCCAGCCGTGTTATCATGTACTCAGGGATTTCACGACAGCGCTTGCGTCGTCAAATACTTCTTCGTCGTCCATCATTGAGTTATTTTCCACGATTGATCAAGCTCCTACCATTGACTTCATTGACCTATAAAAGAATAATCTTGTCGTGTACGACGATGTGATGCTTGACTGGAAAGACAACCCCGCGAGAATATTTTCCAGGGTCGGTACAAAAACACAGACGGGTTCTATGTAACCCAACGATACGCACACGTGCCCAAAGTGACCCGGGACAACTGCAACATGTTGATGATATGTTGTGGGGTTGACGCGAACTGTCTCATTGATTACTCGTGGGATGAGTTTCGGAATATGTTCGCTGAGGTTACCCGGGATCCACATAGTTTCCTCCCAAATGAGTTGACTGATGGACCGCGCAAGTATCGTGCAGGTTTGAACAAAACAATTTAACAACAATGATGAATAATATATACAACGACGAAACCTGCCAGCGATTTTATAGCAGAGTGTGCTGACCAACACCGCAAAGCTGCCCAGGATCGAATGGAACTTCTTTGCAATTATATAGGTGTCTGCGAACCTGTCAAAGTTATGTTTCAGTCGCGACAGACCGCACAGGAAGAGCTCACAGCGGGCTTAGAACAAACATTTGCAACGCTGATCAAACCAAAAAAAGCGCTTATAGCATCGCCCACAAAAACCGCGGAACAGGTAGCAGCGATGATGGGAACAGAAGAAAACCCTGCTCCGATTGTTAAGACAGCCAAATACATCAAAGGGTATCAGAAAGGCGCAACGTTTACCCATTGTTGATTGCGTGACCGCAGACCAGCAACAGGGTCACAAACTTGTGGATCGACAGGAAACCTTCGTGGGGTCGGTTCGCGCAGACAACAACGCACCAGCAATCATCAACGAGGCCACATCGACGACATCATGGACCCGGAGACGTTTCGCGCATTGATGCATGAACTCATTGAAGACATCGGTGATGTATATAACACCGATGATGAGTTCCGAAGCGCTTTCCATTCATCGCGAAATCAGTACCGCGATGCAACGAGTCGTTGCAAATACAACCACGAGCGCCACCTTGATGATTACAATCTCGTCAACGTAACCGGAATTCAACGTGGTATTTCCGATACCAATCAACGCGGGGGAATCCTGCACACTCGAGATCGCACTAGCATAGTTGCGCGTTTATTACAGTTGGCCTAATATTCGATCGCGACCGTTTGGGGGTTTCAGTGCTAATAACTCGCTTGTGTTCTGGTCAGACTCGGGCGCAACCTGGAACGTTTATGGACTTCCTACATTGACTCAATCAATAATAATAATGAGATCCGACGGAGGATTTCGTTGGTGACCAAGAAAGACTCTAAATTTTATACACGCGAACATGAGCCCACACTCAGCTCTGCCATATGATCGAATCTCCACAGTACGGGGTTGATATCGCACAGTCGTCGCTGAAAACGGTTCTCGGTTGGCTCGAAGATATTAATGAGATTCTCGCAAACAATGAATTTAGTGTGCAGGACCCGACTGTACCAGTCACAATATTGCGCTAGACATTGTCGGAATTTCCTCAACGATTCAGGTTAATTTGACACGTAACGCTATCAGTGGCAGTTAAACAGCCTCAGCCTCGACGACGCGAGCCTCCAAAGCTTACATATTGTTTGGATTCTCCCGAATGCACCTCGGTGATCTGCTCTTGATTACTCCAACGGCGCCCGTGTATCTTCCATGCAACAATCCCCGGTTGGCGCACTTTCGTTTCTCCAATGTGAACCAGGACGGGCACGCGTTTGACCCATGCGGTGAGACCTTGACGATACAACTGCACCTTACAGATCGACCTGATATTTAACACAATGATAGTTGTACATGGGTGTGTGACACCCGTGCGTGTTGTCAACGCGAGAAAACCCGTTTATTCGACATATTACGGAAATGGCCTTCTCGATGTTGTCCGGGGATTGTTCACAGGCGCGCCAAACGTTCTCGTGGTCTTGACCACGCGCGCTGCATCAATCGCTAAACAAGTTGCAATACGAGTAGTTGACAGCATCAAAAGCGCTGCTGCGGATCGGTTGAAAAATCTGCCATTGCAGGCGTTTCAATCGTTTCGAGATCGACCTCGACAATTAGTGACTCTGGCACCACGAGTAGAATCAAAGGCAGTTGCGCTTCCACGAGAAGTTTCACTTCCATCCATTGCAATAATGCAAAATCATCAATGAAGCTGCACAACGACGTCTAACCGAGTTAGCACAAACCAATACTGATTCGATAATTGCAAATGCAGCAATGGGAAGCGGATAACGGTTGTGGACAGGCAGCAAAAGGAATTAGACGAAACCGATATTGTATAAAGTTTCATCATGGCAAAATTCAAAGAAGTATCCGATACCGCGTTCGACATTGACGCGCCTGTGTTGGTAGATCGAAGTAAACAAGATTTCAGTATTATTCATACCCAGCTAGGGTCCCCAATGAAAAAAAAAATAGAAGTACAAGTGCAGGGCACGTCTCTGTATTTTCTACGGTGTGAGGTCTTCTTGGAAATCGATGGAACACTTATACAGGAAGACGGTAAGAATTACTAACGACTATACCAAAATTGGATTTGTCACGCACATTATCTCATCGACGGAAACGAAATCGAAGCATGTTTGGATAACGTTGACATTGCCACGACGATTATCGGACTCGCCAGATACAGCGACGATTACGCGAAATCCGATGGCCTGTCTATGGTGTTTCAGAAGGACGCAAACGAACATGCTGATCAGAAACAGTTTCTAATACGGCAGCCCCCCCCCCCCCCCGTCGCTGTAGATGATGAAGAATATTTAACGTTTCATAATCCCAATTACAACCATGGATTTGCGCAGCGTCGAGGACAATTCATGGTGCCTAGTTATCGTTTTTGTGTGCGATTCCTCTCAGTCATATATTCGGGTTTTGCAGAGACGTCCACAAGGCTATTTTCGGAGCCAAACACACAGTCATGTTATACGGAAAACCCGACGCCAACGATGCAATTTGGAGTGACGACGGCGTCGATGATGGTAAAGTTGAGTTGTCAAAATTAACATTGTGGATGCCTGTTGTAACCCCTTTGATGGCTGCAGAAATGCGATTGTTGTCATTTATGGGCTCCGGAGGCACGAAAAACGCTGTTGTTTCACGCGCTTACCGCAGACTTGATACAAAACGACGTTGAGCAGTGTTTATGGCAAATTTATTACCCAACGAGGTGTCAGCCCACCAAAACACGTGTGTGGCGTTTCAATATATGGCTCTGGTCAACAGAGTAAGGAGACTAGCATGATTATATTTGACCGGTTAGGGGTGTCTGAAGTTTTTTTGCGGTTAAACGGTCATCAGGTACCCTTGTTAGAAATTTTCCTTGACTTCGAAAACGATCATGTTGCATGTGCATATCACAAGCTATGGTCATACATGGGCCGGGATTAAAACGTTGATACAGGTCTACAGATTTCCCAGCATGACTTCACTACGTTGTACCCGATTTATTACGTTTCATGGAACAACGAGACCTGTTTAGGCAGTCCGTGGTCAACATGCACTTTCATGCACGTGTAACTCAGCAGCCCCTTCCCAGTTACAGATGCATTGCTGTGATTATCTCGGACAAGACTGTATTGTTGGAAGGCTCGGGTGGCCGAATGAGGGTCATTGACACGCCTGTGGAAAACCTGTAGTTGTTTTCTCAAACTCGTAGTTGTTGCAATTGAACAGTATAGTTAAAATTATGTCATATCACGAAGTTAAGGTTGGTCTTAGTGAAAACATGCATGCAAAAGTAACAAGTGTAATACAAAACGATTGCGGGCTCACATTGAGGATTTTTCCAACAAAGTTAACTGGAAATGACTCCTTGTGGCTAACTCAAACACAACTTAACAAGTTGAAGGAAGCCAAGAAAAGAACACATCGGTAACATTAAACTTATCGAAATCGGAGGTGGTGCAAATGCAAAAGAGCAGTGGCATATTTCCATTTCTCGCGGCGATTTTAGAGCTGTTAGCAGCTGCAACTCCGGCATTTGCAAATGCAGCTGCGTTTGATGCCGTCGGAACCGTATCCGGAATGGATCTGAAAAAAGCAGCTGGTGGATGCATAGCGGCTCATAGACGAGTAGAGAAATGAAAAGGTCTTTGACTACTAGGTGGTCTCGCTGTTGATTGTCACGAAAGTGCTTCCATTAAACAATTTTGATTTACTCACAATGACAAAATCAGTCAAATATTTCCGATGTGTCTTTATGCGGAATGAACTTTGATAAACCTAAACCTCACATTTTAAAGGTGCGTGTGTCTGGATTGTACGTATTCATCTTATCCGGTTTTTCTGATGGGTGGGGTTCAATAGCAATATTGAAAAATTATCTTCAGTCTGGTGAATTAATAATAGGTACCCCACCCCCACCACCCCCGCCCCTTCCCAGATGACAAGGTTGCAAAACATTTCACATATAGGATGTCGGTGTCATTGGTCGCCGGAGATGAAGTTCAGTTCGAAGGACTCGTCTTTCCAGTCGGGTACTTGACCGTCTTTGGCATTTGTGTTTAAGATTTATCATTACATATACGTGATGGATTCTGAACACTCATGTGACAACGATGTTGCAGAATTTACAGATGAGGTGTTGGATCGGCTGACAGCGGATGCTAACATCAATGGCGATTCTGTGCCTCTTGTCGACCAATACCTGCGTGAAAACTGAAATATAATCTGGCCAAGAGCCAAATAGAAATCAACCATTGGGACCACCCTGGTGTGGCAATACCAACTCGAAGCCAGCTTGGAATCATTGCAATTAGCATGCGAAAACGCCCATTTGCAGACTACGCCATCAGGCGTGCAAACACCCAGGGGTTGTTTCTACAATGATGAAGTGGAATTCACCGACAAATCCGCGCCAGTTACATTCCCCGTCGATTATGTTGAACCAACATTGACTCAGCTAAGAAGAGAAAGATCTCGTCTGTTGTTCAACAAGGGCGCACTTGTACACATAACAGTTCTTGGGCGAAATGAGAACGATAGTTTATTACACCAATCAAGGGCGTAATCAGTAAGGTTCTTAGTGAACGCGGTGACAGGCCCCCAGAACGCACAATCTCTGGAGACTTAAATATTCCCCAGGAAAATATTTTCTATGATTGTATGGCAGTTATACAAGTAAAAAGCCAGCTTTTTGAGCAATTATACTACGCGATCACATTATTAATAGTAGAACTGTGATGTACCCTCAAAACTGTCGATGTGAAAAAATAACTGAGTGGAACAACAGCTGCGAGATGAAATCACCACAAAAAAGTTTTTGTTTGCGAAATACAAATGTGTGTGTGTGTGTTGTCGTGGATGCTATTTGTGGGTTCGCTGCAGCAGCAACCATTGGCCTTGGCATGGCGGGAATTGTGACTACGGCAACTGTCATAGACACGCCAATCGGAATTGTTGTCAGAACCATATCGATAGTAACCGGTGTGGCTGGTGGTACCGGAAAAAATAATTTAGTTACGGCTGCATTCACGAAGACGTGTTTGTTCGGAAATTCTCGCGGCCGCCCAAAATAGTCTCAGCACAACTGCCAAACCGTACTCGGTGACCGTCAATGATAAAACAATTACGATGGCAAAGTTTGAAATGGTGCTGGTTGAAATGAAAAACCGACAAATCCGCGCACAGATAAAGTCATCTGGTAGAACTTCCGCGGAAAGCTCCCTTTCCCCAATGGAGTAATTTCTACTTAAAACATTAAAAGTATAAAAAATGCCAAGGAAACAAGTAGACCTTCCACCACAGATTGTTGCGGAAATCCAAAAGCTGCATGGTTTTATTCCTGCAAAAGAGGTCCAAGAAATATATGGAATCAGCTAAACCAAATAATATCAGATATGGAATGATTTCAAATATTGTATAGATACAAACATCTTATGTCGACAAAAAAGATCTACGGCCCATAATTGAAATATTCAGTTAGTGATGGTTGGATTCAATGATGTGGCAAAAATATCATCACTAGATCAACCAATATAAAAAATGGAAGAGAGTCTTTTTGGGCCATTAGGTACGCTCCTAATGCTTGAAACGATTTCAGCAGTATCCAGACGCTTTATGATAAAACGCATATAGTACTTTATAGGACAATAATTTGGAAAAGAAGGCAAACAGATGACAGAAGACATATTAAATGAAACCCATAAAGAAAAAAAGTTTGAATAGGATTCTTATCTGTTTCAGCGAGTAGTATCATAATGGGAAGTTTTGGTGAGGCCATGCTTACCTATCACTGCTCCCCAACCCATGAACCCCTGACGCGGACTTCCACGCTGGCCTGAGAAGCAAATCTTCTATGCGGATGCACGCATGTGTAAAGAAAATCCCCAGTCGAGAAAAGTCACGGGGGAAATTGGAAGGGGTTCTGAGTTGGGAGACGTTATAGGTAGGCGTGGCCTCAGATCCCCATTATACTACTGATCTTTGACATTATGTAGATCAGCATTAATAACCTACATGTTGATGGCTTGATATAAACCACTGTAAATTGTATGGATATCTATAGTATCTTATATTATCTTATGTAGTAGAGGCTATATAGATATACTGTACCATTTTTGTTCATTTTACACAGTGCATAACATTATTTTTCTTATTTTATTTAATAAAGATTATTTGCAGAGATAAAAGTTCCTGTTCTTTTGTAATTATAGAAAATCAAAGATCAAGGTGTAAATTGTCGAAACCCTCTCCCAAAAAATACATGTATTGAGGAAACAGATTACCAAGTTACCACATTTTTTATAAGTATAAAGAAATGATGTGCAAGTTTTTTTATTTATTATTTATATATCTTCTTGATCCAACTTCCTAAACAAATATAAGAATATGGCTTGAATCTTCTCCACTTATTCTTATTTGTATAGGCTTTGATGATGAAAGTAATCTACTAAAAATGAAAACTGTTTATACATATTTGAGAGAGAAGCTTATTATAACACTACTCATAATAATGCACATTTGGATACAACATGCTAAGGTCATAGTTTCTAAAAGCACAAATTATTATATATTAACGTATGGATATAACATGGTTCAGCTATAGAACAGTCTTACACTGGACACCAACCATATAACATGGTTCAGCTATAGAACAGTCTTACACTAGACACCAACCATATAACATGGTTCAGCTATAGAACAGTCTTACACTGGACACCAACCATAGCGCTATAAAGGGGTTCCCCTGTATTATCTACCTGGCTTCACTTGCAATACAGTATTAAAGCCTGAGTAAACACTCGGGTCAGATTTTACTTGCTATTTTTATAGAATATAAAATTTATTGATGAAAATCCATTGAATTAGTGTTGAACATTTATGGTTTGCTTGACCTTAAAAGAACATTTTTTCATTTCAGATAAGGTTGTAAAATGTTAAAAAATTGCATACAGCATAAAACGGCTCTATAAATGCTGAATAAGGCATGTTGTACAGAAATTAAGTTTTTAAAGCCTTATCAGCTGAATTGTCTCAAGTCACTAGAATAACATGACACAGTTGCTATACTACCAACAGGATATGGGAGGTCGCTCGTATTTGAAATACTGCTCGATTACTCACAATATGTACTTGCCAAAACCTGCATTGTCATTATAGTTGTGCCATTAAACTCAATTCTCCAACAGGAGATCCAAAAGTTGAGTCGAGCTTTGCATATTAAAGCTGGTATTGACTTTGAACAAACCAGTCACATCTCTTATTTTACCTGTCATCCTGAAGACATCGTATGTCATTCTGAAAAACTGGAGACTATATCCAAAAAATATGACATCACTTATCTTGCAGTTAATGAGGCCCACTGCATTTTGGAATGGGGAAAGGACTTTAGACCTGAGTTCAAGAGGTTTTCATATTTAAGGCCCAGTGTACAAAACTGCCTAAGATTCCGTGCAGTGACTGCAACAGCAAGTCAGACATCACAGAGAGATATTCACAGAAGTCTGGGAATGAAAAGGTTCACCATTTCAAACAACACACCAGTTTTGAATGAAAATATTTCCATTCATATTAGGACTTGTAAACCATCAACAGGGAGAGGCACGCTGTAGTAGGTGCTTATGACTATGTGTACAAGCCATTACTTTTGGAGTTACACAGAAACAAGTGCAAGTTTCCTCTGACAATAGTATACTACAAGTTGCAATGGTGTGCATATATTGCTGAACTTGCCAAGTGACTCTTGTGATCATTATTCGTGATGGATTGCAAAAGGCTTGAGGAGACAGCATTTTTGGTACTGTTTCATTTCCAGCAACCTGAACATTTAATTACTTATTCCATGTTTAAAGTCCACAAAATGCTTTATAATTAAACCAAACATATGTGCTGTATTTGTGTGTGTATTGTACCTGACCATCCAGGAACTTTGTGGCAGTTATAACCAAGCATATTTCTAGACTACTCTGTTCAATAGGCATTTGTAGTTCAAGAAAAAAGCAGACCCCAATGTGGCGACAGATAATGGTGTACACTGTTTTAAGATGACTCCATGTTAAACAAACTGAAATATTGCAAGTAATGCTTTTTTTAATTTTTATATCACTTTCTTTTTCATGACACCTTACCTTGTTCCTATATTGGTAAATTCGTTTTAAAATAATGTTAAACATTGGAAAAATCAAGACTAGTACCTGTTAAAATACCCCAAAGCATAATAAATAATACAAGATTTTAATTAAAGAGTACATGTTTATTAAAATATCATGCATTTGTTTTAAAGATCTAAGTTCATAAATCATCATTCAAGTTATCAGATCTATCCGTAATATTAGTACCAAATACGAACATCACACATTCCTGTAAATGACTGCTATATACAGTAAACACAATGACAAACATTGTCATTATGAATTTACATATGATGTTAAAGCATAATAAAAAATTAAGTTGCGCTAAAACAACAGAAATAAATGTTTCAAAATTACTTCTCTTCTTCTACATGATATTTTTAATTTGCAAATTTCCATGTTTCTGGTGTAAGTAAATGTGAAAGCATATTATTTGTACTTGAAATAAACACTTTCAATATTCCATTTCTTACCTGCCTGAATGGTTTGTCACACAGTGCAATTAAACAATGGGAACTAGAAATCATTTACTTGGAGATTGAATACAAACATTGTATGTACAATACATAATTATGTTATTCACACCAATACACTTTTTTCTATAGGTTAATCAGAGAATCATTAAAAAAATATATCCCAAGGTCACCCCAATTTGACTGGTGTTTGCAACTATAATCCTTGGTATGGGATGTGACTTAAGGCAAGTAAAGAGAGTAATACATGCATGTCCCCCATCAACTCTTGAAGATACTGTAGTGGGCATCATCTGAACATTTTTATTTTTAATTTTGTCACCTGCAACTCATGTGGCACAATGCTAGACATGGGACAAAGGAGATACATATTGACTGTCTGTTCATATGTCTATTCAACATCATAGCTTGGGAAAAGCAAAACTATTGTATTTATGACTATATTTTTTTTTGGGGGGGGTAGAGTACCATATTGTTTAAGCTGATAGTAGGTCTGAGTATATGTATATAAGCCATGTGTATTCAACATATCTTAATATACATGTTTAATTGTTTATTAATTGTTTATATTCAAAGTTTCCTTTTATTATGCATGTTCTTTTTGAATCAATATTTAAAGCAAAAAAGGTGTTAATTACTCTAATAGTTACTGGATAGATTGGGGGTTGGGGGTTGGGGGGTTGTTGTTGTAGGTATTTCCAAAAAGATTAAATATGCAATTTTTTTTCCAACTATGACACAACTATGATTCTGTCTAGTGTGAATGTGTGCAGAATATGTAAAAACACATCAATTATTAATACTGACTTTTTTTTTTAAAGCCTACACACAGGAGATTGGCCATGCTGGTTGAGATGGTTCCAGCCCAATCCATTTTGTACTATAATGCTACAGACTTAACACAAAGACATACTGACAATACCGTCAAGGAGTTTTGTAAGTCAAATAAGTGCAAAAGATTGATTTTATCAGGGTATTTCAATGTGAATTTCCACCAGACTACAATTCTTGATTGTTGTGACATGCCAATTTACAATAGTTTGTAAGACCCACTATGGTCAAATTCCCATCCCTGGAGCAGAGAAAGTAAACGATGGATGTTGTGATGCGCCAATTTACAGCAGTTTGTCAGACCCACTATGCTCAAATTCCCATCCCTGGAGCAGAGAAAGTAAGCAATGCATGCAATTCAAGACAGCAGACGGTATAAGACGTTTTGATGAACATATCATATATTTAGTTGCAGAAACCTTTGAGTTCTACAATACTGTTCAAGAAGCTGAATTTAGCTTTCACCTACCACAAGTAGTGACAATCAACAACCCAAGGTATCATCAAACATGTAATGCAATAAATACGTTTGTCATTTAGCTCTGTCAGCTGATGATAATGGAATTATATTTACTTACTCAGTAGTTTTCATTTATAAACAAAGTGTTGAAGAACAATAATGCACGACTTAACCTGTATAAAAGTTCTTAAAAAACCAGAAGTTAGATCCCATGTATTTTACTGTACATTATAAAACCTTCTAAGCGTATAATAATGATTAATCAAAAGAAAAGTAATGATATAATGATGACAACAATTCTTACAACAATAAATTCCAAATATTTACCATACTCAACCACATGATTTCTCCTCTTATGTAATTTTAAGTACTAAGTTTATCCACTTACAGAATGGGTCTTAATCGTTTATACAGCATACATATAAAATTCCAGTGTTAGACTTGTAATATTTACCTTAATAATAATTACCCTAATTATAAAATAAATATAGCCAATAAGCAAGAGTACTTTGATTTTTTTTAAAATAAAGTGTGTATAGGTTTACATGGAGTGCCAGCTAAACATGCAATATGCTGAGGTATTACCTTGATCTTTCAAATGAACCACCAATGTTGAATAATACACATCACTATTAGAATCAGTTCATCTCATTTGCATGATTAGGATAAATAAATCCATAAAAAGACAAAAATAACTTAATGTGCATGTCACGGATATATCCCTAAAGTATTGTAAAGTCTTTGCCAAAACCCTTTATGTTCATACCTTACTAATTCAATAATTGTAAGATATACAGGTCTATAAATTGCACATAACCTACTGATTTCATCCATCAATGTATAACCTCTGACCATAATTATTATTGAGTCACTGCCACCATGAATTCAATCTTGTTATTTTAATTTAATAGGAGTTTGTGTTCCAGCACTGACAGATTCAAATTTGAATTAGAAGGGCATTAAAAATACCTTAGGTTTTCATATTCATAAGGGTTAAAGGAATAACCACTTGGTCCATTATAAACTGCTTTACTGTCCAAACACCATGAAAACTCATTTGGAATAGTAAGCAGTATAATGCAATGTCAGCTCTAACACTTTGTGATGCAATGGATTCAGTTTCCATTAAAATGATATTCTTTACTGCCACTTTTTATTTTCAGCATTTTTTCAGGAATTGTTGCTGCATCAGTATATAGCACACAGTGTAATAATTCAGCTCTCTCTTGGTTTTAAAATATCCCCAGCAGAAAACTTTTGTCTTAAAACATCATAAATCAGTTTTTCTGCACCTGACTGCTGCTCCATGGTACTGTGTGGGATGTTTAGAAAACTCCATTAATGGGAAGAAAACCTAAAAATAAAAATTGATTACAACACTGAAAATAAATCAGGGTTTATTTCACAGGAATTTCCAAGGTATTATGTATCACCTGCCATATGCTTATCAGAAATACCCATTTTTAAAACTGACCTTGATGTTGACCAAGGGGGGTAGGTGGTTGGATGTGTAGGAGATTGAAATGACATTTATTAATGATGCTACTGACCAAATATCATAACTGTCCCTCAGTTTTTCTGGATTTATGAACTAAAATCTTAAGCAAATGTTGACAGTGGTGCCACTACTGCCAGACAAAATGATTCACACGTATCTCCGCTGCTAATACAGGTGAGGCAATAAGATGTCAAACTAGGGCCCAAAGAATGTTCATTCATTAATAAAAAGAAGTTCTTTTGTTAGGACTCTATGGTCAAAAAATATGTCACTGAAAGAAAGTGAAACAAACAAAATCAAGTAAAATCAACAAACAATTTCTTTCTAGACAATTAAAATGAAAATTGAAAAAGACACTTACAATATTGGGAATTAAAATCCCAATAATCCAAAGTGTCCTAATCACAAGTCCTAAATATAGAATGTTCTGAATGAATTCCGGTAGCCTTGAATGTCCTGATGTGCCAGTAGTCTTGAATGTCATGATATGCCAATAGTCTTGAATGTCCTGATATGCCTGAATGATGTAATCCAGAATATCTTTGTATGAATTCAAAAAAATCCCAATGTCGGGTATCAATCCAAAATGAGAATGAGCACTTTAGTAATCCAATGAATATTTAAAATAAATAATTCCTCTCTGAATTTGCTCTGAGTTTCACAACACAGCTGTAAACATCTGATTATTAAAATGATTCTTCATAGACTGACCATTAGAATAAGAATGAAATATTGTTTACCCAAACTCTCTATATATAAACACAAGTCACCTGACAGAATTTTCCAGAAAATCATATGCCTACATGACAAAAATCAGTAATTCTAGTGGAAAAACCAATCCAATTGTAAACAAAAAGCAACCCTGGCCTCAAATTCTAAGTAAACAATTTGTTTACATCCTACAATCAAGGACAAAGTTAAATATGTAAGAAAAAAGTTAAATATGTAAACATTATACATACCACTTTTAAAGTTTTTTCTAATTTTTAGTAGTTACAAGCATTTGTGAGGGTTGATGGGAGTAAATTTAAAAGTGCTTCTTATGACAATACTTTCTACAATTGTTTTCCTTGTTTGATGACAATAAGTATATTAAAGATATGTATATTTATACTTCTGGCAGCAATAAGCATATCTTTTGGTTCATAAGGGTCATTTACACAAATCTAAATGAGCTTCATGCCATCATGATATTTATAATGTTTGCCATATACATTTTCAAAAGATGACAATTGCCATTGTTGATGAGCTGACAAGAGATTATGCATGATGTATGCAGGTCCAAACTATAATTTCACTAATAATGTGAGATGATGCATGATGTATGCAGGCCCAAACTATAATTTAACTAGCCATGTGAGATAATACATCATGTATGCAGCCCCAAACTATAATTTCACTAGAACTGTGAGTTATAAAGGAAAATAGTTTGAGACATGTTAGCAATGAAATATAGAACAGATCAAACCCATCCTAATAAAAAGTCATGATGTTTAAATGTGTATTGGACTCATTGCAAGGGGCAATATGTTTGTTAATGAATTTTTGAAGTTGCTATATGCAGGTTAAAAATAATACACATAAATAAGCTCATATGCATTTGGATTATTAACAAGGGAGCAGACTTATAAATAAATAGATCTTTGTTCATAAAAAAAAGAAATAGAGAATTTTTACACAAAATTAGGAAAAAATAATTAATATTTTGGTAAATCACTTTTACTGAAAACTGACTGTTTTTCAATGCCTGGGAGAGCAGGGTCCGTTTGTGTCTCTTTTGTCAATGAAAATGTGCCTGTCTGTATTCCTTTTGAGGTTCCAACTGGAAAAAGGTTCTTTACCATTTGGTACTTACTATGACACATCACACTTAAATGATGATAATGAATTTGACTCAGAAATTAACACTGCTAAATAATTTTCATGGAATGTGTACAAGCTGAAGTAATATATGTTTTCACTCAAACCTGTCTTGAAAGGTAACATGCTTTATGCAATCACCTGTCTCCAATATATATTTTTTCAACATCATGAGGACCATTATTAAGAAAGGCTCATGTCTTTTACGATGTCACACTTCCAAGAGGAAGCTGTTTAGAGAGATCTGTTATAATACAATATCACTCTCCAGGTTCTACCAAATAGTACCATAATCAGACTCCACCCTCATCTATTTAAAATGTATGTTAAAATATATATATATATATATATATATATATATATATATATATATATATATATATATATATATATATATATATATATATATATATATATATATATATATATATATATATATATATATATATATATATATATATAGTGTTGCAGTATCCCAAGCACTTGGGACAATGAGGACAAGTTGTTACCAACCCCTTCAGATTTGAGGGACACACAACATTTTAGATGGACACAGGAAATAATAGTACATAACGCACTAATAGTGCTGTAAAAATAAGATTATCTTATTTGCTTCAAGAGTTTTGCCAACTTAACTTTGTGGCCTGCACTGTACTAACAGACTTATATTATTGCAATAAACGTTGTATCATGTGCTCATATAACTCGTGAAAACATTAACATGTTTGAATATCTGGTTAACCTGAAATAAGCTGCAACAAGGAATTTTCCGTTCCGGATCTTGCTGTCATTTAATTTTAGTGTACTGTAGCGGAACTCACTCGGCTACACTACCCCGAGTTTCGCCTTCTCGGGTTCTTCAGGATAGGTCTATATATTGGAGTGATACCCCGCTGTATCTGTCTGAAGACTGGCATTCCAGAGTGTGACAGATTTCTCCCCAGCGGGATATCGTCGTATTCCTGGCTTCTTCTTGACGCCGGGTCGCCAACTAGGTCGTTGACTGGATCGCAGTCTGAGTCGCCGACTGGGTCGCAGTCGTGGTCGTCGATTGGATTGCCGACTGGGTCGCCGTCGTGGTTGTCGACTGTGTCGTCTTCCGGGTCGCCGACTGGGTCGCAGTCGTGGTCGTCGACTGGGTCGTCTTCTGAGTCACAGTCGGGGTCGTCGACTGGGTCGCAGTCGGGGTCGTCTCTCCTTCTAGATCGACAGAGAGATGAACAAAGACGTCATAAAGAGAGAAGCCGGATCCTCGGTTATAATCTGTATTTGAGAAGTCGTAATAACAAGATGCCCGTGCTCTTTGAACGGGCCTTGAAGTTCCTCTACTCCAGTCGACGAAAGACCTTCCTATCCTTTTAGAATTCCCCAAATGTGCTTGTTCCGGCGGGGTGGTTATACTGCTACGCTCAAAGGGACGTCTTCACGCTACATCACACCATACCACACCACCATTGCAACCACAGTTGGCTCGTATATACCCAACAGGCGGGATCACGTGATCAAAAACTAAGACACTAGATGGAGCTACAAAACCCGCTAACATTTAAAATCAAAACTTGGGCTTTAACGAAACGAAATTACTGTCCATGTGTTTTCTCATTACACAGCCCACCCCTCCACAACCTAGTGCTTCCACGCACATACGAATGCACACACAAAAATTACGCGAAAGCACGGTGAAATAAAACATACACAAAACACAATATTATATAATCATAAAGAATTAATGTTCAGTTCAAATGACAGTCATTATTTCATAGCACTTCCTTCCAGTCATCTTGACATCTACAAGGACACTCTTGGTCGCAAGGTTGCACCGGCAACGGCTCTGACCATTCTTCCACCCTCTTGGTCAGCCTTATTCTCTGTTTTGGATTAGAAGAATTCAACATAGAATTCGTCCAACTTCTTGGGTAGTTTTTTCTGTCTCTTAGGTCGTTCATCACCAGTTGTTCTCGACTCTCCATTGTCGTTGTCCATCCCTGGAAGAAGTTCCGTCGTGCTGTCGATGAGGTAAGGGGCCACAAGACTGGCATCTCCGGGGTTGTCGTTCCCCTGCTTTTTAGCAATACTTTCCGACTTCTCAATATCCATTCCCCTCGCTCCCTCAGAAACTTCATTACATCCCTGATACATTTTCAAGCGATCCACGTGCACTACAAGAGGCTTCCCGTGTCTACCGCATTTATCCCTAAAATTGACATCACTCAGCCTGTCAAAGACTTCGTCGGGCCCATACCACCATGTCTGTAATTTCGGCGAAATCCCCCTTCTTCTCCTTGTAACGTTGATCGGGTGGTCTTCCAAACACAATGTATAACGGGAAATCAGCCTCCCTTCCCATCATCATGAAATTGGTAGAGAAACCCGAGGTTTCATGCACTGCTGAGCGGTATGCCATCGCTAGGTAGGGGAGATGGTCGTCCCAATCTCTTTATCGTTCTTCGACGAAAGCAGATAGCATGCTTTCTAGCATTCAGTTCATCCTTTCCACCATACCGTCGCCCTGCGCATGGTACGGACTGGTCCTAGTTTTCTCGATTCCAAGAAGTCGACACATTTCACGAAAAAAGTTCACTCTCGAACTGTCATCCTTGATCCCTGTGAATTTGTCTTGGCACACCAAAACGTGTGACGACTTCCTCTACTATCAGTTTTGCGACTACTGTAGCTTCCTGGCATGGCATTGGGAATATCTCAGTTCATTTAGTAAAGTAGTCTGCGACCACGAGAATGTAAACGTTTCCATTTTCGGTCTTTGGTAGTGGCCCTAGAATGTCAGCAGCTATACGTTCCATAGGAACCCCTGACGCAGCCAGCTGCATTGGAGCTCGCGTTTTCTGTCCTGGTGACTTTCGCTTCGCACAGGCTTCACATCTCTGATATCACAGTCGCACATCTTTCTGAAGTCCGACCCAGTAATACCCTTTTCGGATCTTCTCTAGAGTTTTCCTGATGCCGATGTGTCCTCCACTGCGCGAACCGTGTGCCATACGTAGAACATCATTTCTCTTTTCTCGTGGAACAATAGCTTGACTGTGAATTTCTCCACCGTCGTGCGACTCCCACATACGACAGAGTATGGCGTTCTTTATCTCTAGCTGGTCCCAATGACTCCAGAGACTGATGACCAACACACCATATCTTGCGACTTCTTCCCACGGTGGTCGCTGCTTGCTTTCTACCCAGCCTTTAACAATTGCGACATCCTGGTCAGAATTCTGAGCTTCGACGAACTCGTGGCTACCACAGGACGTCTGTATTGAAGCTACTGGCATATCAGTCGCAACACTCCGTTCTTTGTCTGTCGCCGGATCATTGCTGTTTACTTTCATTTCCTCTGTCCCGGTTGGTGTCACTACTTGAAGACCGCATTGTCTACATGGACCTCTGGAAAGGTCGTCAGCGTTGAGATGCAATCTTCCAGGACGATGCTGAATCTCAATAGGACATCAATCCATCTTGCGAGTTGTTCTTCTGGGTTCTTAAAATGCAGTAACCACCTCAGGGAGCTGTGGTCTGTCAAGATCAAGATACGCTTTCCAAACTGGTAATGATTGAAATATTTCACGAAGAATACGACCGCCAATAGCTCCTTTCTTGTGACGCAGTATCTACTTTCGGCTTTCGTTATCGATTGACCAGCATAAGCTACAACCCTCTCGCATCCGTTGTCACTCGCGTCTGTGTCAAGAATGAAGGGCTTTGCGGATTCTGGGAAAGCTAGCACAGGGCCAGTCGTCAATCGCCTCTTCAACTCGTCGAAAGAAAACTGACAATTCTCAGTCCAGACATAAGGTCTCCCTTTTTCTGTCAGTAGGTGCAGGCTAGCTGCAATATCGGCAAAACCCTTTATGAATCGACGATAGTATGAGCATAGTCCTAGGAAGCTCCGAAGTTCTGTCTGCGACGTCGGATTTCTCCAGTCGACGACGGCGGATACTTTCTCTGGGTCTGCACGTATCCTTTCCTTCGACACGATGTGTCCCAAGTACTTGACCTCTTTTGCAAATAAGCGACATTTCTTGGGCTTGAGCTTCAGGACAGCTTCCAGCAATCTGTCAAAGACCTGTCGAAGGTGATTCACTTCCTCTTCGAACGTCCGTCCAATGATTATTATGTCGTCGAGGTACACCAAACATATCTGCCATTGCAACCACGCCAGAACTGTCTCCACCAGTCTTTCGAAAGTCCCAGGCGCATTACAGAACCCAAACGGCATAACATTGAACTCGAATAAACCTTGCCTAGTTGCGAATGCTGTCTTTGACCGATCCTCTCGCTCCATTTCTACCTGCCAATATCCACTCATGAGGTCTAAGGTCGAGAACCAGGTTACTCCTGAAAGCGAATCAAGCGACTCGTCGATCCGCGGTAGAGGGTATGCGTCTTTCACAGTCACTTCGTTCAAGGCACGGTAGTCGACGCAAAACCTCGTTGTGCCATCCTTCT
This sequence comes from Margaritifera margaritifera, assembly GCA_029931535.1. NCBI lineage: Eukaryota > Metazoa > Mollusca > Bivalvia > Unionida > Margaritiferidae > Margaritifera > Margaritifera margaritifera. The sequence goes on from JAQPZY010001628.1 coordinate 2,664,317, forward strand.
TCTTTACTAAAACCACTGGCGACGACCATGGACTGAAAGACGGTGAAATTATCCTTTTCTTCAACATATCATTCACATGCTTGTCAATTTCTTGCCTGGCGTGAATCGGAACCCTCCTTGGGGGTAGTTTTATTGGTCTCGAGCTCCCCGTTTCAATTTTGTGTCGCGCCTTCGTAGTTCTTCCAAGATCAGCATCGGATTCTGCAAAGAGTGACTGATAGTTGCAGAGAAGCTCATCCACCTTTCTTGCCTGTTCTTCGGATAGTGACTCTATGGATGCCTGAGCCAGTTCTTCTAAATGAGCTGGTAGCCGAAGCTGCGACTCTCTATTCTGGAAACAACAAACAGTCGCACTTGCCTGTAAGTCGACGACTTCTCCGATGGCCTCCAGGATAGCGATGTTTGTCCCCGCATAGAGCGTCTAGTCATCTGCAGTTGCGTTCATTATTCGTATCGGCAAATTCCGGTCCCTGGTTCTGATCAGCGTCCTCGAAACTAGGATATCATGTCGTTCCCTAAACTTCTGCCGCTGCGTTACCATTTCAACTTCCGGTACTTCTGAAGATGACAACTTGTCCAATTTGCCTGGGATGATTACTTCATGCATTGCCGGGACGTTGACCGTTTCGGCGACAATTATACAAGCACATCCTATTTGCCCTTTAAATGTACATGGCAAATTATCTTTGCCAACGGAAAGGCGACCCTTTTCAACATCGAGCTGTCACAAGTTAACCTCGAGAAAGTCCAATCCCAGATTGTCAGCAACCAGCATGTTATGTCATCGACGAATTTCAGCAACCAGCATGTTATGTCGTCGACGAAACCCATATAGGCTTATTTCGAATTGTCCTTTCCCATCGACCGACATCGGTCTACCGTCTGCGTGACTGACTTTACCCCTCACAGGAACCATGTTTGGCCTTCTCTCCGGTTTAATCCTTCAGTAGACTCTTCTCGATAGGATATTCACAGTAGCTCCCGTATCAATCAGGAGATCGACGCCAAAGCCTTGAATACTGCCTGCCACATACAATCCGACATCCGCATCCAACGATCGGTTTCCAAGTCGATAAGTTGCTTTGTTCCTGATGCGTTTTCGCCTTTTATCAATGTCGTACTTCATTCGACCCGTCGACTGTGGGGTCGGTTGTGAACTATTGTTACCATTCTTCCTGGCAGGGCAATACTTCTTGAAATGTCCCAGCTGGCCGCATCCATAGCAAACAAGTTCCTCATGGTTTCTGTTTCTGCGTCGTTCTGGGACCGGTCTCAATTGCTTGGTACTCCTTACTTCACTCCTAAGTTCCGCGACCAACCTCGTCAGCTCCAACATTTGCTCTTTCAGTTCTCTGATCGCTGGTCCTTGTTCTTGTTCTCGTGTCGACACTCCACGGACATGCCTCGATAGCTATCTGTACTGCATCGTTAATCGTAACGGGTCTCGCCTGTTGTACCTTTATGCGCATGTCATAATCATCAAGGGCATCGATGAACTGTTCCTTTGCGATTGTATCGACCAGAACATAACTTGCTTCTGGGTAGGCTAAAGTCGCAAGCCGCCGTATTGCCTGTGCAAGCGCTGGTAACACTTCTCCATTCTTGCGAACCCTACTCCTTAGCTGAGCTCGGTCTGGTTCGGTGGTGCGAATCTCTGTTTCAGAGCGTTAACCAATTCAGCATAAGACTTCTTCTCAGGTACTGCCAGCAATTGCTGTGCTTGACCTCTCAGTGCAACACCTAAATACAGTTTCTTTTCTTTATCTGTCCAAGAATTTAGTGTTGAACACATCTCGAAGTGAACGATAAAATCCATCAAGGGTGTAGTCCAGTCGTACGATATGGAAGTAACGACCGGCCTCTTCAAGGTTCTCCGCGGAAGATCAGTTGCCGCACAGTGTCCTTCTGCAACTGCTCCGTCGCTCTCAGACCTCGATCTGTCTGTGGGCGCTGCCTGTACTGCATCTCTTGTTGATGTGGTATCAGCTATTTTCTTGATTTTCGGCGATCCCGAGGGTGTCGACATAGCCTGTCCACTAAACTGAATCTGTCGTCTGGGAGCGATTCCTTCTCTCGACGACCCCCTTGTCTTCCTGGTCGTTCCCGCGTTCCTATCCATAGTCCCCTTCCTTGCAGTTAGCCTTTTTTCCAAGTCCTCGCATTCCTTTGTTAAACGCCGAAACTCGTCGTCGAAGGGAATTGCTGTCTTCACTTCCGTTTCTGGAGTCAACATCCAGTCGCCGAATGTTGACCCTCCGTAAGCCATTTTGAATATTTCTGCTACTCCACGACCTATCCCACCGCTGACACCACTTGTAGCGGAACTCACTCGGCTACACTACACCGAGTTTCGCTTTCTCAGGTTCTTCAGGATAGGCCTATATATTGGAGTGATACCCCGCTGTGTCTGTCTGAAGACTGGCACTCCAGAGTGTGACAGATTTCTCCCCAGCGGGATATCGTCGTATTCCTGGCTTCTTCTTGACGCCGGGTCGCCAACTAGGTCGTCGACTGGATCACTGTCTGAGTCGCCGACTGGGTCGCAGTCGTGGTCGTCGACTGGATCGCCGACTGGGTCGCTGTCGTTGTTGTCGACTGTGTCGTCTTCCGGGTCACCGACTGGGTCGCAGTCGTGGTCGTCGACTGGGTCGCAGTCGGGGTAGTTGACTGGGTCGTCTCCTGGGTCGCAGTCGGGGTAGTTGACTGGGTCGTCTCCTGGGTCGCAGTCGGGATCGTCGACTGGGTCGTCTCCTGGGTCGCAGTCGGGGTCGTCGACTGGGTCGTCTCCTGGGTCGCAGTCGGGGTCGTCTCTCCTTCTAGATCTCAGAGAGACGAACAATGACGTAATAAAGAGAGAAGCCGGATCCTCGGTTATAATCTGTATTCCTGAGAAGTCGAAATAACAAGATTCCCGTGCTCTTTGAACGGGCCTCTACTCATTTCGACGAAAGACCTTCCTATCCTTTTAGAATTCCCTGGTCTTGCCTTTTCCTGTTTGGCGAACTGCGGCCAAATGTGCTTGTTCCGGCGAGGTGGTTATACTGCTTCGCTCAAAGGGACGTCTTCACGCTACATCACACCATACCACACCACCATCGCAACCACGGTTGACTCGTATATATACCCAACAGGCGGGATCACGTGACCAAAAACTAAAACACTAGATGGAGCTACAAAACCCGCTAACATTTAAAATCAAAACTTGAGCTTTAACGAAACGAAATTACTGTCCATGTGTTTTCTCACTACAGTACACTCATTATCTACCTGCATTTATTATAATAAATACCTCCGTTTTCTGAATTACTTTTCATCCCAAATTAACAAATCATTAATTAAATGACGAATGGTGTATTTACATAAATTGAGTTTCTTTTGTCATTATTTCAATCCCAAAATATATTGAATCTTCCTTGCCATAGGGTGACCTTAACCTCGAAAATATATTACACTAACGGCCGTCAAACAATCTGAAACTCGGCCGACCACCGTAAGTCTTGCCAGACACATTGTTTTAAACTTGATATTCATTGCCATCTTACAGCTTTTGTCACCTTTCTCGACCTTGGACACTGTTAGCGCTAACAGAGACATTGATGGATGTCCACTAATGAAAGTTGTAGGCGTATTTTTCGATTTGTTCTCTGACGAAAAAGCGCGCCGAGGGGGGGGGGGGGGCGCACAGGGTCAAGATTTGGGGGAGATAGGTCATGTGCATGTCATGCAACACTATATATATATATATATATATATAACTTGATCATATTTTCATCCTGCCACAAGTACAAGAGGAAAATAATTTTGAAGTTTTTCAACATAGTTGAACCTAAATCGATAATTGCAGAAGCAAATAAGCCAAGAACATACAAACCAATACATGTATAAATAAGATGGCAATTAAACCATTGATAAGTTTAAAGTAAGGAGTCGGCTCTGAATTTGTATTGAGACTACTTAATAGCTATACGACAATAACAACACAACATCAAGAAATTACCAGTGTGTGCTGAACCACATCATTTGTTTGGCTCTATAGCACACTATTTCCAAAATGAATTAGCCCCAGCGGTTGGTACTCCACCAGCTACTAAAAGCTATGTGTTCTCTTTTTCCTCCTCTGACCACTCTATTCTTGACAGGGTATGATCCTGCATAAAAATACATACTAGCATAGCATGTGTACAGCTGAAAAAGTAAGAAACAAAGTATAACACTAATGGGTTTTCAACATGCTACCAACAATCTTGTCTATTTGTACACCTATCAGCAGATGTGTGTGTTAAAAGTTTAGCAAAAGAAGCAAAATCAGTATGATCAACTTCTGTTTAAGCACTAAAGTCATGGATCCCATTTTAAAATTCAGCTGTAATATGTATATAATATACTAAATATTATATATATATATATATATATATATATATATATATATATATATATATATATATATATATATATATATATATATATATATAGAGAGAGAGAGAGAGAGAGAGAGAGAGAGAGAGAGAGAGAGAGAGAGAGACTGTAATATGTAATAATATACTAAAATATAAGGGTTTCATCAATACAAGTTAATCAGCATCTGGCTGTCAACATCAAAGTGACTGGGTACTGCAAACATACATACATACAAACACACACAGCTTACTGTTTAAGGCACTTCTTTATAACCTGTTTCCTCCAAAGGGTGATGAAGCTAATGGATTTCATATTCCCATTTTGCAGAAAGTTTACATATTGGGTGGTCAGTAAAATTTAATGTTATTCTTGCTTTCATGTAACAAAAATAAAAAAATAAAAATAAACTGGGATTAGCTGTGTAAATATTCACCAGCCCAACACATATTGTCATTAGTGCAGACAACTTGTCTTTTGTCTGTTGATGTCTTCAGGTTTATGGTTCACAAAAGAACTTCGATGATCTCTCTCTCTCTCTCTCTCTCTCTCTCTCTCTCTCTCTCTCTCTCTCTCTCTCTCTCTCTCTCAAACTGCTAGGCCTCTCTCTCTGTCTCTTTAAAACTACTAGGAGCTACATGTACAAGTAACCTTAATGCAATAAAAGAAAAACATTTTTTTTCTACAAACTGTGTAATGAACAAAACGGTACAATATAGCCTCTTCTACATAAGATACTATGAACAACCATACATTTTATAGTTGTGTATATCAAGCCATCAACATATAGGTTATTAATACTGATCTGCATAATGTTTAAAATCAGACATAAACAACCATCCTGAAAGAACATATAATGGCTGACATGTCACAATTCCATCCTGTAATTGGCAGCTTTGAAGGAATATGGGGAGGGGGATCCAACATGCAGTCTGCAGATAATAATAATAATAATAATAATGGTAATAATTTGTGAATCACGGATGTCTTAACGCCTGGACCTATTTGAAACTATTTAACTTTAGTGTTGCAAATAAAACACCGGAATAAAAAGACTAAGCGACGCCTAGATAAGTACAGGGTCGAGTAAAATGGTATTCACTCCCCTACTCAACATACCCATGCATCATAAATAAAAATGATGCACAGAATTCTATGAGGGCATAGCGCAGAATTTAAAGAATACTAGCATGTAGAACTCATCATTTCCCCACACAGGACACACTTTTTAGTACTCGGATACGGGAATATTTCACGTTGTAAGCCAAGCTGATCAAAATGCGTTTACTCCCCATATACATTGCGCAATTACAACATGGAGGAGGCCTTTGCTTGACCCCGCTAATGAAGAGTAACGTAGTGGAGAGCAGTCAGGGAGCCATATTTTAATAATAATAATAATAATAATAACAAAATAGTTCGATCATTCGTAACTTATCATTTAATCCTTGTTTCGTAAATGGACCAAATGATCCGAATGGCAGCTATCGACATACATTCCATGTTTGATCCGTAGGATTTACCTCGAAGTTGCGAATGTTGACACACCTCCTGCACAAGCCAATCGGAAAGTGGCGTACAAAACCCTAGGTAGCTACTAAGAAGTTAATATATACATCTAGGACTTTAGTATACATCAGTGGTTCCCAAACGTTTTTGATTGCGACCCTAAATACAATCTTTCGCGACCTAAAATGCAGTATCAGTACCCGAGGTTTGGAAACCACTGTTGTACATCTAGGACTTGAATGCTAGTAACTGTGAAAAGGAGTGACAGGTATTGTATACGAGAATGGTAATGTTACGGGTGCACGCAAACACGTGAGTTTGAAGCTCTTTCATTTTAAATGACATAAATCCACATTGATTTTCCTGATATATTTTGTTTTAATATTATCTCTATCCAATGCTGCCTGGTCTAATAAGATAATGAATTTATCCCAAAGTATTTTAAGGCTTAACGAGATGAACGTGAATATGGTCCAATTTAACCGGTACCACATCAACTTCTACTAAAACAGACAGGTGCATTCCCAGAGTTTTTGTAACCACATCGATTTGTACTGAAACATGTGCATACCCAGAGTTACTGTGATCACATCGACTTCTACTAAAATAGACAGGTGCATACCCAGAGTTACTTTAATCAAATCGACTTCTACTAAAATAGACAGGTGCATGCCCAGAGTTACTGTAATCACATCGACTTGTACTGAAACATATGCATACCCAGAGTTACTGTAATAACATCTTCTTCTACTAAAATAGACAAGTGTATACCCCAAGTTATTGTAACCACCTCGATTTATATTGAAACAGACAAGTACATACCCAGAGTTATTATAACCACATCGCCTTCTGCTGAAACAGACAGGTGCTTACCCAGAGTTATTATAACCATATCGACTTCTAAGAAAACGGTCAGGTGCATAGCCGGAGTTATTGTAACCACATCTCATATTGCTTGCACGAATTAAAATGTCTTGTTGTTTTTTCGTCAAGATGGTTTATTTCTTATATCTCACCCTCTGATATATTTTAACATCTTTCAAAACACTATTACGTCACTTGTTCAACTGCAATTTCATGTTTGTTTGATCTTTATATTTTAAAAAAAAAAATGTTCTCCGTCATTTGCCACCAGTAAGTATGGAGGTCGGTATGTATTGCACAGGCACATACTGTGAATCAATATTGAGGTCGGGATGTAGTGTACATAATGTGAATCAGTATTGCGGTCGGTATGTAGTGTACAAACTGTGAATCAGAATTGAGGTCGGTATGTAGTGTACATACTGTGAATCAGTATGGAGGTCGGTATGTAGTGTACATAATGTGAATCAGTATTGAGGTCGGTATGTAGTGTACATACTGTGAATCAGTATTGAGGTCGGTATGGAGTGTACAATCTGTGAATCAGAATTTAGGTCTGTTTTTAGTGTACATATTGTGAATCATGTTTTAGCATTATTAAGTTTTCGCGAATCCGGTACTTTTTTTTTCCTTTTTTTTTTTAGCATATTCGCTAATTAATGATGGATAAAATATTTACATTGTTTCATGTTCAGTCAGATTCTGTGCGTCATAGTTTTTACTGTTGATAATGCTAATAGTTTCCAAGCTAAATTCGCTAACATTTTTTGCTCGTAAAAATGTTGTGGTTTGAAGTATATCGGTGTAACATGGTTACATATATGCACAGACACATTCAATTCCCCAAGAAATTCCTTACTATTAGTTTAATTGGAATTCGAATATGGAAACGGATAGCTTTTCTTCACTCAATATAATTTTTCTAATTAATTGTTTTAATTTTTTTAAGCTTTTGAAAAAAAATCGCATTGGATTTCTACGGATTTGAAGTTCTGGACTAAATGAAAGTGACGACAGCAGTGCTTCATCAGATGGTGCTGAGTTTATATCTTACGTCAAAAATTAGGTCATTGCACCATCATTGTTCAATTTGTTTCTGGACGGGCTTCATTATTTTGACACGAAGCTGAATTTAAAAAGAAAAGATGTAATTGTAAATCTTCAGTAATAAGAGAAATGTGTTTTTCGCTCTTTCACACAAGCTTTGACAATGTAAAAAATCATGAGCACGAGGATTTGTATATTGTTGCCCGGATGTGTTACAGCTAGTTTTGTTCTAATTTGGATTATTTCTCATAAGTTTTTCTCTGTGTATAAAACTTACGGTAATTTTTTATCAGTTGATTCGCGAAATATAGTCTAATCTCGACAACTTATCAACACAGACAGCTCTGCTCGACTAAAAGTAAGCTGTACCCCAAAAGTAATTTAACACTATAATTGCTGCCGCAAATATTCAAGTAGACCAATGACGATTGCCGGATCCGGTTCAATATAGAGTGATCGTTTTCTTCGGAACAGAGTGAAATCAACGATCTTTACTTCGCTGGGATGTTGTTTTTTTTTTTTTTTTTGGGGGGGGGGGGGGGGTTGGGATGGATGACGTTACATAGCTATATCGATAATGGCAAAAGATATTGACGATGTGAAGGGCAGTGGAGAACAAATCAAAACAATTATAAAACTGCGTTAAGTTTCGCATATTTATCTTAGAGTCAAATTAGAAAGTTGATGCATCATTTTCATGTATTAGAGAATTCACAGACTTAATTGGGTTCGAAAACAAAACAAAAAAACAATCTATCTCTGTTCAGCACTAAGTCTATATTATTGTGCAATCCAGGTAATGATCCAAATGACCAGTCACATGATCATATTATACACAGAGCTTGAAAAAGCTAATAATGATAAGTCATCAGAAATGACAAAAGATGACCTTGTCACAGACAACCGTTGCCTGTAACTCAGCAAACTGTCACCATTAACTATTGGATTTCAAACAGATTTTTCTCAGCAATAAGTTCACGCAATGATCTAATTTGTTTCCATTTTCATCTTTCTTCCTTTCAAGCATACAACAGCAACTGTCTTTTTCTTCTTGTTTGATGAACACATAAAAAATATGAAAAAATTCATGTTAAAGAATAAAAATGAATGCAATAAAATTGAAAGGCTGACATTATTTGCAATTTTTTCCATTGGCTTCGGAATTTTTACTAGGATGGGGGATTGGTGGCGAATATGATGCTCTTTTGCAGATTTCTAAGAAACTGTGTGGGAAATGTATTAATCATGCTCTGTCGTCTATTTATGTATATATATATATATATATATATATATATATAGAGAGAGAGAGAGAGAGAGAGAGAGAGAGAGAGAGAGAGAGAGAGAGAGACAGGTTGGTGGTGGTTGGTTTTAATGGCACTTTTAACGCATTATTGGCTTTATAATGCCGAGGAAATGGGAGCTAAGTGCTTTTTCTCAAGGATACACCGAGGCAGCAGACCCGGGTGTCCTATGGTGGGTATTGAATCCGTGACCCTTGGGTTACGAGTGCGACGCTCTACCAGCATATACAGATATACATATATAACCTAATATCACTCCCCAGATTTAAGTTTTAGCTTAAATATCGTCTGGAAGTGTGACTGAATTGATTCTACCGAACCAGATTACGTTTGTACTTTATGTAAATACAAATCAAGCTGATTTTATAACTAAAAATTATCAAGTAATTGGTATACAGTTATTTATTATAGATATCATGAACATACATTTTGCAGAAATTGAACTGGAAAGGTCGTTTATAATTTCCATGACGCTCGTGCTAATATACCTGCTTTCTCTTCAAATTTTCACTTTGCTGATTTTTGCCAGAAGTTTTACTTGGTTCATCTGCTTAAGTTTTAATTAGCATAAACCATTTTGTACAGTCATGCACACATATAGGTTTATAATATAATTACTTTGATAATTTTGATTCATGTGGTAACCAAGGTAACCAGTGTGGCTATGCAGGTGATGATCCAACCATATTTTCATTTGCAAACATTATCCTAAGCTAACGATAACATTATCCTATGCTAACAATAACATTATCCTATGCTAACGATAACATTATCCTTTGCTAACGATAGCATTATCCTATGCTAACGATAACATTCTAGCTTAAGGCAGACTACGGATAATGGTTGATCTGGTTGTTTATTATTATTGGTTTGTTGTTGTTTATTTTAAGAGCACTTTCAACATATTATTGGCTATAATTACAATGAGGAAATGGGAACTAAGTGCCTTTCCCAAGGACACACCGAGGTAGCCGACCGGGGCTGTCCTGGGTTGGTATTGAACCCGCGACCCTTGGATCACGAGTCCGACGCTCTACCAGCTGTGCAATCGCTGCTCCCTGACTTTGGATAACGAGGATTATAATATGCTTTAACAAGGCTTCACGGCCATTCATATAGATATGTCGGTCGCGGTGGGGTGGGGTGGGGTTCTTCTCTTGTTCTACAAATATAAGAAATATTAACTCTGACAGATATTATGTTTCCTAATTTTCTGTGATGATGAACCTTTATCTAAATGTAACTCTACACCTATTTTGTAATACGGTTGTCGTATTGCTGTGTGGTCCAGTCGACCATCAGACGTAACCACACTTTTGTTCCTGAAAAATATAAACTCTTATTCCGATCATAACTGAAGTATTAATGGTAAAAATATTTACATAAGAAGGAGCATGACTAATCAAGGTCTATGTATGAATCCGTCAGAAATCAACGCGTGTTGTTTGTGTGCAGATGACACTGATAGAAAGGTGTACAGGATGCCGATCCATTAGCGCTCCCCTGGGGAAAACCATTTCAACGTCATTTTCTTCGGCAAATGATACAATTTACAGCACAATTAGAAGTTTAAATTAGTCTTTCCGTGGTGCAATTTGCCGCACTGCTCTCTCTCGAGGGCCGCCTTGTGCGTATCCCAAGAAAAGCAGTCCGCTATGTATTACTCCCATACTTCAGCCGGTGAGTTATCGATCTGGTACTTCTTTGGAGGCGACAATCGAAGTAGAAGCCCCGCAGTGCTTTACCAAATATCCCTTCTAAGACAACTTCTTTCAAACGACTCGAAATCCTATTTGGTTACCATAGAAACCTAATTTTGCTTGTCAGAACGTTTTCGTGTAACAGGCGTCCCGAGCTCTAATTCTCTGTCGACATCATCGACCAATTTTACAGATCCCTAAAAAAAATAATGACACAATCTACCTTGATTAGAATTGATAACAATTTCAGGCGTATGCCCTCTTCTTTTATCTCGTCATAACACGGGATTCTTCTTCTTCTTCTTCCTTTTTTCCCCCCGAAACTAAGCTAAATGGCTTTAACATGTTCAGGTGCGCTTGAAACGTATCTGGGACAAAGCGATTGTTTAGCGCTATGAACATCTCTGAACCTGAAAATCGATTAGCGCAGGTTATTTCAAACACTTACGTTAAATGTCGTCTGCTTATTTTATGTAAAACATGTTATTCTGTTGGATTGCATGATAATATAATAGAGGAAAATTAATTTTCCCTGATTATTTGAAGATAATGGATAAAACTATGCCCTTATACACCACACACACACACACACACACACACACACACACACACACACACACACATATATATATATATATATATATATATATATATATATATATATATATATATATATATATATATATGAGACATGTTCCATTCGTATAAGTGTCATCAAAGTCCTCAGGAAAGTGCACTTACGTGTTAAAAGCGTTGCAAGCTTTAGAAAATTACTTCAAAGGTAAGATAGATACCGTGGTAGTTTTAATGCATTTTTCATCGACTAATTAATCTTTATTCGGGGTACATTTGTACTTATCATTCGTAACATGCAGTACAAGGATTTAAGAATCATATTTAAGATCATCTGGAAAAATAGACGACAATGATACTAAGTTGGAATATAAAATATTAGTACACAGAACTCGCTTATGGCGGATATTCAAGGGACTGACTCGTTTTCACCGTTATGAACAAATATTCACTGATTAATAACTAGTAAAATCTATATCAATATAAATTTTAATACGATAATCTGCCTGTTAAAGGCTCCATTCCATCAAAACAAGATGTTCTTTTCGACAGATTTTATTCTCTCTTTCTCTCTCTCTCTCTCTCTCTCTCTCTCTCTCTCTCTCTCTCTCTCTCTCTCTCTCTCTCTCTCTATATATATATATATATATATATATATATATATATGAATGAAAAGAAAACCGTTTATCTAGACTGTGGTATGCAATGGAAGATATACCCAAGGGCTTTGTGGTATGCAATGGAAGATATACCCAATTGCTACAATGGAAGATACACCCAAGGGCTACAATATAAGATTTACCCAAGGGCTACAGTGGAAGATATACCCAAGGGCTACAATGGAAGACATACCCAAGGGCTATGGGTATCAAACATTAGTACCTTCTCATTGTCAAATTGATAACTTTACTATCTGTCGTCGAAACCCAAGAATGATACAAGTTCTAAAATCGTTAAGTTTTGAAGGTGTCTTTTCGGTTGGCTCTTGGCAGGATAGGCATTATATTTGTGGAAATAATGTCATTGAATATATGTAGTAAAGTAAACTCACAGCAGCATTCTGTGTTATTTTAAAAAAATAATCTGCAGGAACTCATTCTAAAGAGACATCTTGACTGTCTATCTTTGCTGAAGAAATTACGATATATCTTGGCCATATTTTTAACGCTATAATTTTTGTAGTCCTATTTTTAACTATTGTGTCTTTTTTATGATACAATAGCTTTTATTCTTTTGGATAGTAGATTGAGGAGGGGTGGAAGAGGGGCACTGCCACGCAGCCGTAATGATACCATCTTTTTTAGGTGAAACCCATATCTTTAATTTGACCCGCTCCAATACCCCCTAGTGGTTTGTCACATTCTGTTCAGACACTTTCGTTTCCAGCTTCTGAGGCTTGGTTGTTTCCAGATAAATCTGACTTTCTGAACTTGCAAGCAAGGCAAATCCCTACCCCTAATTTACGAAAGTCCCCCCTCCCCCTGCAAAGTATTGATTAATTTAGAATATCTTTGATAGAGATGTCATGGGGTTCTAATGCAACTCTAAGTTGGAGTCATACTAACAGCTGCATATTACATCTTTTCTTTTATAAGTATAATTTGTCTAGTTTTATCGAACAAAATAATTTACCACCAAGTATAAAAAGATTCGTGTTTCATTAAACCGAAGCTGACCTATGTAATTTACACAAATGATATTGTATATCACCCATACGTTCATTCATTGCTCTAGAATGATAGATTTTAATTGCAGGACATACATTTGACTGCCATGTTTTGTAGCCAATCTTGGCTATTCCCTTACTGCATCAAACGAGGAATGGCTTCACCACCTGGGACCCAAACACGGGTTTTCGAGACGAGTTTCCATGATGTTGTGATCTGATGCCCGTATATATCCGTATGGGCGCATGCTCAAATTAAGATTATGAAAAAAGGGTCCATTTTATTCATTGAAACTACAATTTACGTGAAAAACCTGGATGAATATTGGTTAAATTATTCAGATTTAAGATAAAAGGCTCTAGGAATATGGATAAGTAGTATTGGGTGCTTGTCGTCTGCTCTGATTTCACCTGATGGAAATGTACAGTAATCGATATCTGAGCTGTAGCCTTGAGGGAAGTGTCGGATTATTAATAACGATTAATTTCACATTCTAAATGCTTTAATACGTGTTTTGCTCTCAAAGTGGATGCAAGAGCAGACGTTTTTCCTCAATATGTTTTGTAGCAGTTTTGCTATTCAGTATGATTCCATGTTCATCTCTCTTGGTGGAAAGAAGTTTCAAGGACTTGTGCAGAATTGTTACCACGTCATTGCAGCCTAAATTCTTGTAATCACATTATGTCATGTAGAAGGTTAAACCTCCAAACGTAGAGCCAAATGATTTTTCAATAATTATTGTATGCACTCAGCACATAAACTACGGAATATGTTTTATTTATTCTCAAAATCAACAAAGAAGATTCGGTTCAAAATTCTGAAGTCTTCAATTGTCTAAAATCTAATCATTGACCAACCAGATGTGTTAATTTTGAGATGAGTCCGGGTTTGGTAAACTCAGAATAATATCTCATAATATCTCTTAACTGACATCCACAGCTTAAAGTTATTACCTACTCCAATAATTATATTCCTTGTATATTTCCTTTATGTTTCTACATTGTTTAAAAATCCAATGCATTAGTCTTAAGTTCAGAGGCAACAAAACTATCTTACTTATGTTGGATACTAACGTGAACACAACATATAAAACAATCATCTTAGGTTGTGTTGCATTTTGTAAAAATAGTTGCATTTGAATGAAATTACTGGAACTTTTGTGCATGTAAACCTTCCGGAAACGGACTAATCACACCGTTGTCATCCTACTCAAAAGTCTAGCGGCTGAACTTAATAAGCATTGTATTTTCTATTTACACTTTAATGCTGCTTCCTATTGAATGCAAGTAAGATTTTTCACTATTTATAAAATCTCCAGGAAAAATTAGAGAAAACACAGTAATTCTGGTCAAATTAGTGTAGTGATACCCAGTTAAAGTTCGTTTGTTTGTTTGTTTTTATAGTTGCCTTCTCAAAGACTATGTTTACATATAAGTTGATTATTTTCCTTCAGCACAGAAACACACCGGAAAAACTGACTAGCTAATCTTGCTGAGATGAAGATACGCAAGTTTACCTTGTTTTGTATCCTTGTTTTTTATATACCGTTTTTATCCTTGTTTGTTTATATACCGTTGTGGAATATCATGTGCTATATCATACCTTATTGACCACGACAATAACCAAAATAACTTCACAGGTCGCTAAACTGTCAGTCAACGTGTTGTCCAAAAGTTTGGTGAGAATGAAGTAACTAAATCGTTTAAAATACAAAAAGTAGATGAAAGTTCAGTCTTTATTAGCAAAATTATGAAGAAATACTGTTTTAGCAGATAGTCAGTATTCATGTTGTTCCTATTTATCAATTTGGTTGAGAATAGGTCACGTTCAATGAAATAACCAATTAATCGATTACCATCAGTGTGATCAGTTTGGGTAGAAATTCAGTTCTGCGTCATTCCCAGTGCTTGGTACTTCAATCTATTTCAAAAAAATACCCCCGGTTTTGGCGCAACATCATTTGGAACAATTAATCGATAATTAATCGATCATTGATGAGTTTGCAGCAAATGATGATCGATCATAAAATGTCATCCGATTCCCAATTGCACCACTAGTCACTATGGGGAGAATCAATGGCTTAGATGCATTATGGATAAAGTCTATGATCGCTCTTTCGGCGATAAATTTGCCATTGTTTTTTAACCCTCGCAAACACATGATTTAATAGTCAGAAGCTATTCTTCTCAGGTTAATTTGTTGCATAGTAAGTTTTTCTAAGCGGCGCGTTACTACTAACATTTTAATTTCATAATTTCAAAGAAATTAAAGAACAAATATAAAAATCCCAAACAAAACTAAATAATGATGTCGGTACATTCAGAATATATATTAATCGGATTCCTCATAGCGTTGTTTATTATGTAACTAAGAATGCTTCGTGGACTTACAATAGATACTATAAGTAAAATAGCTAATTATATATATATATATATATATATATATATATATATATATATATATATATATATATATATAAGCACTCGTTCCATGAACAAGTGAATTGCAAGAGTTACTCGTCCCTGTCCTCATACTCGACACAATGCACTTCTCTACTACAATGCTTACACTTTTACTAAAAAACCATAGGTACCTGATACTAAAATGGGTAAAAACCATGAAAATATTATGTTCTAATACATGGCTCCTTAGATAAACATATAATAAGATACAAGGTTTGTAAATCGAGAAATTGCAGTTGCATACTTAGCCCCTGATTTCTTAGTGATTTTCGCGTTTACACTGAAACGTTTCAGTAATCTAGGTGTCATCATTTTCCCTTTCAATAAGCTATCACACATCTTTATGAGTTAGATATGGGAGAAGTTTAGGGACAGAGAATATCAAAATTTTATGATTTTCGGCAGACATTGTTACCCTTGCCCTAGATCACCTGTATTTTCAAGGCTATGCAGCTTTATTAATAGATTGTAACGCCAAAGTAAAGACGCCAGCATATATTTATATAAGCATGTAATTACTTTTCACAAGAAAGATATCAGGAACTTGTATTTAAAAGAAGAATTCCAACAGTCTCAATTTTCACCAACTTTCGCACTAAATGATCCATTTTGGTCAAGCCTCCATTCTAGAGAGTTAAACACAAGCGCCAGAAAAAATAAGACTGTTGATTGACCAAAAGAATTTTAACATTTATAGGTCATTACCCCATCTAGATTTCGACCAATCAGCTATTGTCTCGACATTCTCTGCTTTATAAGTAGATTACAACATCATGCATTGTGTGAAAGTTGGTGGGAATCGGCTGAGACCCTTAAAATACTAATTTCGAATGTAAGTTGGCAACATTGTTCTTGTGAAATGTAAGTACATGCTTACAGAAATATCTGCTGGCATCTTCCCTTTGGCATGACAATGTATCAATAAAACTTCAGTATTGAAAATACCGGTGATCTGGGACAACTGTAACATTGCCTGACCAGATTAAAAAAATTTGACATTCTCTGTCTCTTAATATCTTCGAGTTGTGTTATAAGCTCGTTGAAAGGGAAACTTTCTCCACATCAAAATGGCGCCTACATTACTGAAAAGTGTTACTGTAAATACAAACACCATTAAGAACTCAAGGACTTAGTGTGAAACTGCTACATAATATGTTTGTAACATTTACCCATTTTATTATAAAGCTTACATCCGGTAACTGTGTTTAAAAAAAAAAAAAAAGTCGTTTCCATTGCAACGTGTTCTACACTGACAGCAAGTAGGCAAATTAGACATAGGTTATTTATAACTGACGCATGCCACATGTTAAGCGATGTTGAACTTCAACGCTTATAAAGGGTAGAAAATTTTACTCGGATTTATTCTCAAGGTGCGAATCTGCATCTACACGGCCCAGGGACGAGTACGTAGCAAAGTTTTACTCTGCACAGCCAATTTTAACCCAGTCAGGACGAGAGGACGAGTGGTATTCCTGAACCTGATATATATATATATATATATATATATATATATATATATATATATCCTAACATTTGACATAAATGCCATTTTCTATACTTATTGCCTTCGTTACAACGCCAGTTGATTCTGCCAGGCATTAAAATCCTCTTTTAGTCTTCTAATGTCAAACAGACATTGCATTTAGTAACTTTGTGTATTCTTAGCATAATTGGCTTCTGCCTTGATGCTAGAAAGACATTTCATATTTGAAAATAATAACAAGTAGCCAGCATCTCCGTGACCTAAATTCCTCGCAAAACTTAAGATTCCGTGATAAGTAGACTCGTGTCAAATACATTTCTGAACATTCAATTGCAATATTTCAAATGATTCACAACTTTGATTTGAGAATTAAATTACTGAAATCATACAAAAATAAAATTGCTTCACTCATAACGAAATCAAGAATCACAAAAAAGATTGTGACTTTTTAAATTTACTGTCCAGCGACATGAGCTTCTGCAATGGGAATAAATTGACGTTTCCTAATTCCATTCGCGGGTTACGGCACCCATCGCCTTACCTGTAAGCACCAACCCCTATACCATTTCGGCCATGCACACATCACCAAAAAACGATGCTACAAAGTCGGTCGTATAGGGGTTGGTGCTTACAGGCAAGGCGATGGCGATGGCTGCCGTAACCAGCGGATCCGGGTTCGAATCTCCATAGAGTACGAATTAAAAATTCTCAAACCTGTATGATAATATTATTTTTTTTTTCGTATTTAAAAATTCTGTTAATTTTATCAAGCATTCTTCTGTTGGATCCAGGGATAGCACCTTCCGCTCTGTTTGGTGATTATTTGTAACTCTCTGTCTCTCTCTCTCTTTTATCAAGCATATATATATATAGCAATGATACCAATGGCACATGCTTGGATTCTGCGAGATGCGCTGGAAAAATTTCGGAGAGAGATCAACAGATGACGGACACGTGATCTACTTCAGTGGGCATGAGAACAAGCATGAACATGGAGTCGGGTTTATGGTACACAAGGACATTGTGAGTGCAGTCATGGGTTGTCGACCAGTGTCGAACAGGATGATTACAATCCGCGTAAGGGCATCTCCCTTTAACATCACTATCATACAGGTCTATGCCCCAACATCTGACCATGATGAAGAGGAACTGGATGAGTTCTACGACCAGCTTCAAACTCTCATAGACCAGACACCCAAGAAGGATATTCTGGTTATTCAAGGAGACTGGAATGCTAAGGTAGGAGAAGACACACAAGCAGACTGGCGAGAAGCTTGTGGTCCATACTGTAATAAGCAGACCAATGAGAGAGGACTCAGGCTCCTGGACTTCGCCACATACAATAAACTAGTGCTAACGAACACCCTTTGCCCCCACAAACTATCCAGAAGATGGACTTGGCACAGCCCAGACGGAAAACATCACAACCAGATTGACTACATCTTGGTGAGAAAGCGCTTCCGGTCTAGCGTAAACATTGCCAGAACACGCAGCTTCCCAGGAGCCGATATAGGAAGCGACCATGACTTGCTGATGATGACTATCAAACTTCGTCTGAGAAAGACCAATAAGCCAAGACAAGTTAGGATCAGGTTCGACCTTGAAAAACTTAAAGATCCGAGCGTGGCACAAGCATTTGAAGCATCAATAGGCGGCAAATTTGCACCACTTACAATTCTGGGACATGAAGAAATAAACCTAGACTCCTTGATCATCACCTTCAACAAGGCAGTAATAGACACAGCCGGAGAGATCCTTGGCAAGCATCGTAGAATAAAGAAGCCTTGGGTCACAGCAGATATCCTCGACCTTTGCGATGTGAGGAGAAAAGTGAAGAGTAAGCGAGGAGACCATGAAGGAGCAAAAAATACAATGAGATTAACAACAGGATTAAGAAGAGCATAAAGAAAGCAAAAGAAAGCTGGTTAGAGGACCAACCCAAGGAAGTCGAGAAAAGCCTAAACCAGAATGACAGTAAAAGGTCATACCAGTTGGTGAAAGACCTGACAACAGAGAAACAGGGGAGATCTAATACGATTCAGGACAAGGCTGGTAACAGTCTGACAGCAAACCAAGACATTCTTAACAGATGGACGGAATACTGTTCGGAGCTTTACAACCAGGAGACTTCTGGAGACCAAGCTGTACTAAACGTACCACTAACCACAACAGAGGTTGACCACCCGATCCTCAGTGACGAAGTAGAGGCTGCAGTAAAGGCGCTAAAGAAGGGGAAGTCAGCTGGGGTAGACAACATACCAGCAGAACTTGTTAAAGCAGGAGGAACGTCCATGATAGATGTCCTCACAACAATCTGCAACCAAATCTGGCAAACAGGAGAATGGCCCACCCCATGGACCCAGTCTCTGATCGTGACTCTTCCTAAGAAAGGGAATCTACAACTATGCCAGAACTACCGAACAATCAGTCTCATCAGTCACCTAAGCAAGGTTATGCTTAAGATCATCCTCAATAGACTGAAACCCCAAGCAGAGCACATCATTGCGGAAGAACAGGCAGGTTTCAGAGCAGGACGTAGCACTACAGAACAGATCTTCAATCTCAGAATCCTCTGTGAAAAATATCTCCAGCATCAACAGAACCTCTATCATGTCTTCATTGACTTCAAGAAGGCTTTCGACAAGGTATGGCATGCAGCCTTGTGGGCCACCATGCGGATATACAACATAAACGCAAAACTAATCCGCACTATCGAAACCCTGTATGACAAGGCGACTAGTACAGTTCTCGTCAATGGCAACATAGGAGACTGGTTCAGAACGACAGTCGGAGTCAGACACAGGTGCCTTCTCTCACCCACTCTCTTCAACATCTACTTGGAAAAGATCATGTCCGACGCCTTGGAAGACATGAGGGCAGTGTCAGTGTTGGAGGCAGAACAATCATCAACCTGCGCTTCGCTGATGGTATCGATGGCTTAGCAGTAGATGAAGAAGAAATGGAAACCTTAGTGAACCGTCTCAATCAAGCATCACTAAGATATGGGATGGAGATCAACGCTGAAAAGACAAACCTAATGACAAACAACCTTAGTGGCATCCAAAAGGAAATAAGAGTGAATGGACAGAAGCTGGGCGCAGTAACAAGCTTCAAGTACCTAGGTGCTATCGCCTCTGATGAAGGTTCAAAACCTGAGGTTCTTTCCAGGATTGCGCAGACAACAGCTGCTCTGGCTAGGCTGAAGCCTATTTGGAAAGACAGCAACATCACGCTTGGGTCCAAGATCAAGCTTATGCGCTCCCTCGTCATGTTCATATTCCTATATGCATGTGAGACATGGACCCTAACAGCAGAACTATAGAGAAGAATCCATGCCTTAGAGATGAGATGTTATCGAAGGATTCTGAAAATCTCATACTTAGACAACGTCTCTAATGCGGATTTGCGCACTAAAATCCAAGGCGCAACTGGACCTTATGAAGATCTGCTCACCACTGTAAAGAAACGCAAACTAAGATGGTATGGTCACGTCTCACGCTCAACTGGCCTGTCAAAGACAATCCTGCAGGGCACAGTGAGAAGAAAGAGAAAACGAGGCACACAGAAGAAGAGATGGGAAGACAATATCAAAGAGTGGACAGGCATGGACTTTGCAAAGTCCCAAAGAGCAGTGGAGAACAGGGCGAAATGGAGAGAGATTGTCGCAAAGTCATCAGTGGCGCCCCTACGACCAGCAAGGTTACGGGAGAAATGAAATGAAAAAAAATATACACACACACACACACACACACACACACACACACACACACACACACACACACACAACTTAAAAATGGCGAGAGAAAGATTCACACAGGCACGCACCCACGTGTGAGGTTAATAATGAACAGCTAGTATGTCAGCGGCCATGTTCTCAAGCCGTGCTAGTCTGCTTCTGTGGTTGAGATGGCCCTCGTACCTATAATCATCTCAAACACTAAGAGTTGAGCGTTGGCAGGGGCGGATCCAGAAACATGGTATAGTATCGTTTTGGATGGACAACGGGTTTGTGAGACGAAACCACCAGTGGGGGACATGGGGACCCCTCGGAAGCTCCTGCATTTTAAGCGTTTCCAGGGCATAATTTTAACCATTCTAAATGTAAAGAAAACTTACTGCATGAAACGTTTCGCCCCTCCTTGGTTGGGCATCCGAACTTGGGACCCAGACTAGACTATGTGCGATCTTAATGCAAGGTCGCCTGAACTTAATTTTCTATTCCGACCCGGTCTTAGCTCTTTTTGGTGACAGATTCACTATTTAATTTCTAAAAGATGTTGTTGGCTTCTGTGAAGATTTGATCGTAGAGCAAACAATTCTTTGATATTGTCTACATACTATCCGAAATTGCTGTTAATTATAATTTCGACTCACAGAAAGTTTTTTTTTTCTCCTTTACTATTGGTTGGAGTGATCACAAACTTAGGATGATTCCTGTCATATTCTGCAGAAATCTAATCGTTTTTCCCCTCGAGTAAAAATATATGTGCAAGCAACTGTATATATCTTTAAATTTAGTTCATTTGCTTTTAATGTAATTGGATGAATAGTCAAAATGTTTCCTCGTATGTTCTTTTGAGAGGCGTCAAAAGTTAATGAGATTGCTACTTTACTCTCAAGTAAAATTGGTACTGAATAAGTGCGCATTGATCTATTTATATTTCGAAATAGTACCTGGTGATTCATTTTGCGCGACATATAATCATCCCAATCTGCATCCCCATTGCAACTTTGGCGACTAGAGTTAGTATATATTATAATTTCAGCTCGGACGTGAATTTTTAGCAAGTTTATAAACTAGGTTATAATAACTCAGTTATGGTGTGCGATACACATTCAGTTCAAGATGCATCCACACTGGTGTCGATAGGTTTATTGACAGACGGACGCACGCACAAATAAACGGACAAAGTAGTTTCTAAATACGGCATGTTTTTCAAAGCGGGGTTATAAAAAGAGAATCTGATATATGAATATGAAGTTACCAATCCGTTTCCATGTCCGAAACACGTACCCGATTACCCTCCACAAGATTTACCAATCCGTTTCAATATTCGAAACACGTACCTGATTACCTTCCACAAGATTTACGAATCCGTTTCCATATTCGAAACACGTACGCGATTACCTTTCACAAGATTTATCACACACTATTGAAGAAGATATCAGTGTATCTTCCTCGTTATTGAATTTAGAAGAAAGTTTTAAAAAAATATAAATTATTATTTTTATATACTGCAAGATACTCAAACACTGCCGAGTAAGGTTTTAGTCAGCTTCTCTAATTAAGGAAATTTTGAACCAGTCTTATATGTCTATCTCTTACTGCTGCATACAATACTAGAAATTCACCTCAATACGGGACACTTATTACCTTGGCTGAAGTATATTCAACATACCAGTCTACACGTATTAAGGTGAAAACTAAAACAAATACGTATTTCAATAACATTTAGGATCACCAGATGCTAATGTCCTTAAGACATACGTCCATGAGAGAGCTAAACTATTTTCTGTCATTCATGTCCAATTGATTTTGTAAAAAAAAGTCTCTCTCTCTCTCTCTCTCTCTCTCTCTCTCTCTCTCTCTCTCTCTCTCTATATATATATATATATATATATATATATATATATATATATATATATACATACATACATACATACATACATACATACATACATACATACATACATACATCATCGTCAAGATCAAACACTCACGAAATAAAGGCATCTATGGGAGTTGCTGCTTCAGAGTTTTCACATGTTCAAAATGTAATGATAACATTTTTTTTCCTTAGCCGCCTCTCATTACACTGTCTCCATGGGCAGCGTTCGTTTACGCTGTCTCCATGGGCAGCGTTCGTTTACACTGTCTCCATGGGCAGCGTACGTCTTGGTTCATCTGTACAGTAGCGGACTTTATTTGATGCTTGCCCTTAAAGGGAACCGCTGTGGATAAATGGTTAGCGTGCCGGACTCGCGACCAGAAGGGTTCAATTCCATCCAAGACCAGGCCGGGTCAGCCGCCGTGTTGTGTCTCTCGGCAAGACACTTTATGTCAATTCAAGCGAGATTCAAACGGAAAATCCCACTTTTCCCTTTCGCACCTTTACTACTATTATTAGTACTGCTTCAATTACTAGTACGCTTGCTGCTGCTACGACTACGACTACGATTGCTGTTGCTGCTGCTACTCAACAACTACACAGCAGCAGAAACAACAAGTACAACAATAACTACTACTTCTATGACAAGAAAAATGCAGAGTAGGCTCTGCAGAAGGTTCAATCATTTGTAATCTTATTCGGCTTACATTTCTTTCTTCAGCGAACTACTATCTGACCCGCACCTGTTATAAGGATAAATGCCTTCGAAACCATATATATGCCAAGAAAATGTACAGATATATGGACAGCAAAAGCGGTATATACAACTCTACCTGTCGAGACTACTTCAGGGGAAAGCGGTATATGTTTCGTTTTGTTTCACCGAGATCTTAAAGCATGTCTTCTAAAAAGGTCAGCCTGATTTTGTTAGTCTTTTTTTAAACAACGAATTCTAACTTCACCTTGAACTGCTAACATAGTCACAAAATCTTTAGTACAAACTGAGCCAAAAATTAAGGTTTATAATAAATGTTCAAAAACGTGATTCAGAATAAAGCATGAATTCCCAATGTTCAGAAAGCACTTGATATGTTGTCATTTATATTCTTGCACGATTTCACCGAAAACTGTAATGTCTAGCTTTGAAGTCTTCAGTTTAATTTATGTGCTAGACTGTTCCGTGACAACAATGCCTGACTAACCAAGTTATAAAATGCAGAATAGACAGACATGTGATATCAAAAATGTTTCATAATAATTGACTAATAATGAGTGTGTTAACGTAGTAACAGACTGCATAACACAACACGAGCTGTGTGTTTAGAAGGGAAAATCAGTTACATCTTTCTTGACATAATACATCTGGAAACACGTAAGCTATGTACAAAGTATCTAAATTTATAGACTTTTCGAAAATAAATCAGTGAACCAGATTTAGAATAATTGTGTTGAATGCAAATATATAGCTTTACTCATTAAGTTTCAACTACTGTTCATAAATAGTGACTTTGCCAACAAAGAAAATAACGAAATTAAAAAAATAAAATAAATAAAATGAAAATGAAATGAAAACCGTATTGACCCTAATATAGAGGATACTGACATATCTTTTACGTTTGCTCCCACCTTCGCCATAAACTAATAGAGATAGAACAAGTTTGAAACAAAAGTTCATATAAATCAGTTTAGAATCAACAGTGTGCCACAACGGCCGATTTATGGAAAGCATTTTGTATGTTTAGAGATTCAAAGTATAGCACAACGAGTGGCTGCAAGTGAAAGATAAACAACAACAAAACAAAATGTCCATACACGACATTCACTCACGATATTGGTCACAGTGACCTATTTCACAATAATTGTGTCGATTTATAGACATGTATCCTTTTATGAAATTTAAGGTCTTCATCACAGGCAAGGATGGAAAACTGGACCATAATGATTGATCACCTAATCAAATCTAAGCAATAGTTTGGCAGAAATATGCATAGAACCCAAAAATTCATACTATTCGTTCAGTTTGGAGGCATTAACAAGCTGACTTCTTAAAAAGAAAACGAAAAATAAACCAAGTGTGAGTAGAGTATACAAAGAATTTACTAGCATGCTTTGTATGTAATCGTATATCCCTGGTTTATCACTGGTTTATCACTGGCTGCAATAGATTTGAAGCAGTTACTAGACAAGTAATCCGTAACAAAGTTTTGTTCAACACATGGAAGAAATGGTCTATTAGAGACTGGAATGGAAAAATAGGTTTTGCAACTGAACAATACTCTTGCAAGAAGATTTTCCTTAATAGCACAGATCTGTCAACTGTAATACTTCTCTTGTAGACTGGTCGAGCTCATTGCTGCAAAAACAAGGCACCGTATAGTGTTGTAAAAAAATCCAGCAAATGAATAACATTGTTCCGGAATATCAACGCTTTTCTGTAAAATATCGAGAATTTGACGGGTAGCATTGCTGGTTACATGGAAACGATACTTCTTCACCAGAGCAAGTCCTGCAGTGTCATAAATTACCTACAAAAACTCGAACACAATGGTCAGAACCGAAGTTCTCACCAATAAGTACCGTACCTATGAATTCTTGTGACTTCCAGAATATGTGATTTTAGTTGTTAAGTACTGGTTCAAAGCTAAAAGAAAACAAATATGGAGCATGTTGGATTTGTCAGTTGCGAGACTTTTAATCCTCCACTGATTCGTGGATTTCCGTGAGTAAACATTTCCGAATCAAATCGACTGCATACATGCCCCCATCTCAAGTATTATAGTGTGAAAGAGATACGACTATCAAATCAAATGGATCAGGAAGTCATACTGTTAGACAAAAATTAAGGCTAAGAAACTCAATTGAAAATAAATTTACTGTACTAACGTTGCTGTATAAATTAGTAATCTGGTACACCAACTTTTATTTCTTTCGTAGTTCGTTCTGTTGCGAGGTTGTATACAAAACAAGGTCATGATACCAGGCCTTCAAACTCGATTTTACAAAGGACAATGCCCTGTATCGGTTTTACAGGGCCGGTTTAACCACTAGGCAAACTAGGCGGTCGCCTAGAAGTGGAAGGTTGGAAGTGGAAGGTGAGAGAGGGGCGGCAAAAAACTGAATGAATAAAAAAGAAAGAGAAATAGCGTAAAATAAAAGATACTACGCGTCTAAAAATAGAAGAAAAAAAAAACAGAAGGAAAGAATAAATGTGTTTGTTTGTGTGTGTGCGTGTTCGTGGTGCGACATGCTTTGTCTTTGACATTGTATTCGTCTGGTCATGTCTCTTCACGATCTTAGTCATTAATGGGGGGGGGGGGGGAGAGCGAGGTTGAAGGTTTGCCTAGGGAGCCAAATACCCTAACGCCAGTCCTGCGGTTTTACAATCGTTTTTCTGGACCAGCGTGGCTC
This sequence comes from Margaritifera margaritifera, assembly GCA_029931535.1. Classification (NCBI taxonomy): domain Eukaryota; kingdom Metazoa; phylum Mollusca; class Bivalvia; order Unionida; family Margaritiferidae; genus Margaritifera; species Margaritifera margaritifera. The sequence goes on from JAQPZY010001628.1 coordinate 2,690,335, forward strand.
TTACATTGTAAAATGTACGTGAATCAACCGCAACTGAAAACACATGTTACACAGAAATTTTACCGAATGTAAACAGGTCAATAAATGGAGGGGTCCTGCATAGGTACGGTAAATATCTCGAAAGCAATGGTTTTAAAGTATTCGGCACCAAATCGTTGGGCGCACGGAATGAACGAACTTTCAGTTTTAGCTGGTAACATTTGGATATCTGTTATCATCTTTGTGGAAAATCGACTACACTTCCACACGTACTTGTGCGATGACCCGATTCTTACTCGAAAGCCCGAGAGATTTGCTTAAAACAATTTCTACTTTTCCTTTAACGCTATTCGGCGGTGTATCCCGTACAACAGAAACAGTGTAAGTGGAACAGGGAGATGCAAATTACGTAAAGTATTAGCACAAACTCCATTACAACGTCCTACACAACGCTTTGGGGGCAACGTAAATACTACGAAATACACTGAAATAAATAAAATGGCACACCCAAACTCCTAAATTTTATTTCTCACCTACATTATACCACATTGATTCAGATCTCAAGGACCTTCCTAGGTATCATTGCTGTTCCGAGGAGTGCCGCTTTCTGTTGTAGGTCTGGTTTTTGTGCTCTTCGTAGCTTTTGTAGCCAGTCTCCTAATTTGTATGGTATAACTCTGAGCGCTCCAATCATAATTGGTTCGATCTCTCTTTGTATTTTCCCAACTTTCTGAGTTATATATCCTGGTAATTTGTTCTTGTTCATTTCTTGTGACATGTGAATGTCCTTGCACTTATATGTCTATGACATAGGTCAGGCTCATCTCCTTGTCTACCAGTACTATATCCAGCCTTCTGTGCTTAATCATGTGATCGGCCTGGATGTTGAAATCTCAAGTGATCTCTGCCTCACTATCCTCAATTACGTTTCTGGTTTGTGATCGTACTACTTGGTGGCCCACTCAAGCCCATATTTCTTAGACAGCCGCAAGTGAACTGCTAAGGGTAGCTTGTCTTGCCGATCTTTTTACTCACACTGGAAACTTGCTGCGCTCGCTGATCACGTAACTGACGGTCTCATCTTTTCTGTTGCACATTCTGCACAGTGGTGAGGCGTCTTGATTTTGTACGCTTGCTTTCACGTTGTTGACCATGAGTTTCTGGTTCTGGGCCCTTATGACCAATCCTTCCGTTTCCGTCTTAAGCTCTTCCAGTTGGAGTCATCTCCATGTAGCTCCTTGTTATGTGTCCCTTATGAACAGAGAGTTCATATGTGTTCCCTCCATTCTGCTGTACTCTCGTTAGGCACTCTCTGCGTGTTATCTTTGTTAGGTTGGTTCTCTTTGAAAAGGTCATCTTCCTGGAATAAGGCTAGGAATTCTTTATCACTTTCTCTGACGTATTTGGCTAGGCATGGAAACTCTCCATGTATTGATAGCCGCGACTATGATAATACCATTCAATTTCGAGCCTAGTACTTTTTTCATCCTTCTAAAGTACTCTTTTCTGATCTTACTATTCATTTCGTCATGTTTTACACAGTCTGCCTCAAGAACACATAAGTATTTTTTTTTTCTTCTTTTTTTTTCATCTTCCCCTGGTTGCTGTTTCAACCTCTGGTGCTCTGGGAGCTTGATACCTTATATTTTCTCATTTTGCCACGGTAGCTCATTTTGTAGAGCGTCGGACTCCTAGTCCAAACGTTGCGGGATCGATACCCGCCCAGGTAACCTATGTCGGATGCCTCGATGTATCCTTGGGAAAGGCACGTAGCTCCTATTTTCCCGGGATGATATAGCCAATAATATGTTGTAAGTGTTCTTAACAACCATCAACCATCTATTTTGCCACGCTTGATGCTTACTACCGTGCATTTCCATTTCGATGTCAGCGGTTACATTTCTTACTGTCTAAACCAGATAACATACTTCCCGCTCTTTTACTCATAGCTTAAATTCTTCTATGAACAGTAGGTGATTTATTTTTGTGGAACTCTTCTTAGGCTGGTATCCTACCTTATGATGTATGTGCACTCTTGCTAGTGGACTCAGTACGATCACAAATACCAGTGGTGACAGTGAATGTCATTGGAAGCTACGCCTTTTGATTCTGATATCCCCGAGTATATTACCCCGACTCGTGAGTTGTGGTCTCGAAAAGATCATGCTATAAGCAATGACTGCTTTGCTTTTGGTTATCCCAACCAGCTCTAGACACTTCAGGATCTATGTGTGTGGAACTGAGTCGTAGGCCTTCTTGCAATCATTCCGTGTCATGCACAAGTTCTTTTTCCGCCTTCTGCAGTTCCGGAACACCATTTTATTGATCACCAGTTCTTCTTTTGTCCATCCGACTTTTGTTTACAGCCTTTCGGCTATTGAGCGAGTAGTCCCATTTTCATCTAGGTTTCATCATATACCATATCTGCAATTATTCCAATGAGTAAGTTCCATACCATAGCAGGTTATTGGTCTGTAATTGCTAACTGTTTGAGTTTCTCCTTGTCTTTCATCATGAAGACAGTGCGACCTTTCGTCATCCAGTCAGTCTTGAAACTGAGCTGCAAATCTATCATGGATGTTTATGAATTTCATGAGCTAGAATCCACGAATCTCGTCTGGGCCAGGGACTTTCCAGGTGGGTAATTTTCTTAGCTATTAGCGTAGGGCTTCTCTAGTTATTATTATTATTATTATTATTATTATTATTATTATTATTATTATTATTATTATTATTATTATTATCATTATTATTATATTAATTTTATCATCATCGTCATCATCATCATCAGCATCATCATCAATGACTTCAATTTTCCGCGAGCTCCCTGGTTCTTTATTCGGTATTTTCTACAAATGACGCAGGAGGACAGAGGGATTTTCCAGACAGAAAAGCACCTATGAAATTTGCCTTAGTATTTGTTGATAGTGATCAACCATGTAGAAGAAAGTGACCTTGTTGAACGACACATTGGTGAAAAACGCCTTTCTATGTATGTCCTCGCGGGTCACGATAATTTGATTACATTGTCGTCTTTTTGAAACAATGCCTTACTAAAACCACATTGTACACGGAACTCTGCAATGTCTAAGAAAGTAGTACATCAACATGAAATTGACCTGTTCCATATAGAGTCCGTATAGATAAAAATGTCATCTCGCATCAAACCATCGAATAGCCTTTTAAAATAATGTGTCACAGAGAGGTTTACATTTTTTAAAGGCGCCTTTCTCATACTGAATATTTGTTTTTCTTCAGTTGGACACTTGTTTGTGACTATTTACAACTACATTTCTTTTGAATCAGCACAGAACTTATAGGGGAAAAATCACAACTGTGACCAGCCTATCTATCATCGTTTCTCAATTGCTAGGTGTTGGTACACATTCGCGTTCTGTATTGAGCAACAAAGTGGTATACATTTTTAGTGTAAAACGCAGTTGACGAAAGCAAGGTGAAAAAAACGATGTCTTTCAGTGAAATTGTATGCATTTGTATAAGTCGGTTTTTTATATTAAATGTTGTCCTTGTCACAGTAGCACAGTTTGCTTTTCATGGTAATGGGGGAAACTAGTATTTCGTGAAATCACAATAAACAAATATTCGTAAAGTTCACGAAGAAGGGGAGTTTATTGACAGTAAATCAGGAATATTTTTTAAAATTTTTAGAATGGAACAAGCATGAGTAACAAATTCTAGCAAGAGTGCAACCGCTGACCTTATCATGAAGTCCAAACCACTATTTTGTTGTTACAGATAAGCTGAAACTCCGCCAGTCTATGTGAGCACCACTGATTGCAAACCATCTACACTGTTAACTACAGGTCATCATTTAGAGGAAGATTTTTTTCTTCAGAAAATATCAATCACAAAGACTAATGTGTAGTTACATTACATCAGTGTTATTTTCTTAAAACATTAAAAAGATTTATATTTGTGTTTGGAAAGAGGAGAATCGTTAAAGGGAGGTAACTTTACCAAGTACAAGAAGTTGTAGAGATTTTTTTAAAAAGGTTGCAGAAAAGCTGCAAGAGCATAGATGTTATAAATATTTTACATTTGAATTATTACTGAAAAAATGTTTTTTTTTTATTATCTGAGATAAAATCAAATGAGATGATTATCAGACCATTGTAAAAATTTAGTAAATATTTATCAGCATGAATGTTTTCAGGAACTACTTGCTTGTAAATTCAAACTGATATTTACACTTGTAAGAGAGCAAAAAATGTTTCGCTAACGATATGATTCTACCATGTTGTGTTCCTAGGCCTTGAAATTTAGAATACCTAATACCTGAGTCCACCTCAGTAAGTAAGGTTTTGTTTTGAACAGGGCATGATAAGTTTAAATGACGATTTTATTATGGAGATTAACCACGCTAATGTTAAGCCATACATTCGTGATAATATTACAAAACAAACTGTAAGGCAATACAGTTTGTAAGAAATGTTAGTTTGTTACAGGTATATACTTTCTTATTTCTTTCTGCATGATACTTATTTTTTAATGGCTACGGTAAATTTATACATGAATACATTATCAGTTGTTTAGCTTAACCAATACTTTTCAGATATGACATTTCATCGAAGTTGGTATGATTTAAGTTGCATTTGTTTTATCTGAGAGAAACAAAAGAGGTGAAGTTGTTAATATCTGGCTACCTCTGCCCTCTTGGAGAACAAAAAGTAAAGAAATTACATGGCACACAGTGTCAAAAATGTTTTGTTGTTACATCCGGTAAGCATTTTGCTGGAAACCCACACACGGAAAAAGTCAATGCATCTAGACTTTCGTCTGACTTTGCTCGTTAAACGAGTGTTCGCTCGTTTTGGAATCTAGCTCTGGCTTGCGTACCTGTGACAAATGTTTCACCTTTTTCAAAAGCGTATAGCAGCGATGGACAGCTGATAGTGGTAAAGGCGTTGTTTTTAACATTGTTGACCCGTTGATTTCCGAAGCATCATGTCTTCGAAAACTTCAATAGTTTGTCATCGAAAGATTGAAATTGAATTTACAAATAAAACCGTTTGTTTTCTCAATATTTAGAGCTCTTTACTAGGCTGAGACTTGAGATTGGACTGAGGTTTAGTACAACACAGTCATTAATGTCAGACCCGTTGCGCTTTATACACAAAACTACATGCGTTCTTTGTCCAAATCGGCGGAAAGAACGAGTTTGATATGGCGTATGGATACGGCTAAGCTGTTAGGCCGAGACGTATTCATACGCCGTATCAAACGAGTTATTTCGCCTGACTTGTATTTATTATATGCCCTCTCTTGTACGACTTCCATAAAATTTTCGGTATAGAGTGTGAATGGAATTTAAAGCAGATTGGAATTTATAGAAGTTCGATTCGGTGCAGCTAATACTATCAACACGCGGAAGTCTGTGAAAACACCAAAATCGTTCCAATCTGGGTGTGCGATACAATAATACGGATTGAACATTCGTATTGAACGCTAGATCAGTCATATAGGATTAAATGGATATGTAATACAATTTAGAAAACAATTTCGCTTGTGAATAAAACTTCAGTATAACATAATTGCTTTATATTGGAAATTATCTGGTAAAATAAGTTGCTGTGGGCTTTGCCTAAAAGATTTATTTTCTTTTATGTATAGACGACCCATTAAACATTTTGAAAAGAAGCATAACAACTTTTTAAGTGTTAATTGTTGTAAAACACCAGTGCCACTGGCGAAAGTAGATTTGAGATAGCTCACCTGGATGACATGTGCAAAATGGCTTAATACTGCAAGAGCAATTGGCCGAATAATCTGAACTAGTGGGATAATTATTGTCCAGTTTGATATAATTCTCCTAAGCGGTTTCTGAGAAGTTATTTACAGTTTGTGTTGGGTTTCTAATTTTAGTAATAGCAGCCATATTTGTAGACCGAGTTTCCTTTGTCTTGGAAATCGCTTTTTTAAAATTATTTTGCAATTATTGCTCATTTCTACGAACGAGCTTGTTGCATATAACTCATATGCGGACAGGTAAAAAATTTGCCAGCGTTTTTGATTGGCAAAAGTTTTCAAGGGCTTACTTCCATATGTTTACTATAAAAGTAGTAGTACATAAAAGTCAGACATCGAATGTAATGACCCGTGGGATCTGTGAAGTGAGATCGGAAATAAACTTTAAAAGTACAAGTCATACTGGTCATGTAGGCGTTCAGTACCAACTATTTCAGTACTGTGTTCATTTTAAAAAAATTTGATTACACATGCCTTTAAATGGTGATTATTCACTTTATTTCGATCCTCATACAGCCATATTGGTTCGAAGGTCATTATATACACGCCCCGAGAAATGCATACGGGAAAATAAATGTTAAAAGTACGTGAACATTTTTGGTGTGATCCAGTACAAAGCGGATTGAATGTCGTGTGCTGTGATGTTACAATGAAAGCTGCGCGTGTTGAAAAAAAATTGAAAAAAAAAATCATACTACCCTGTTGTTTGTTATGATTAGACCCAGCGTCCTCTTTCTTGTGTGACCCAATTTAGTACCTGGCCACCATAGTAAAAGTTCACAGCGATCAATAATTTTCATCTGGAAGTTTTTTTCTTTCTTTTCTTGTTTTGACATTTAAGGTGCAGAGCATTCAATAATCAGGATTGAATAGATTTTGGTTAAACTATATTAGTATTAAATTTTAGAACAACAAATAATATTTAATTTAAGATTAGTAAATGCATCTACATGACCACATTGACATACACTTTAGTATTAGTCACGCAATAGAATTATCAAAAGACACTGGCAAGTCTGTTTGGGTAACTGACTGAAAAAAGCAATTTGGCGAAATATTCTCGCTGGATTAGAACGATAGCTGTCTGGAAGTAAAGATGTATGTTCAGGATAGACTAATATGTAATATTTACCTTCCTAAATGGAGGTTAGCATGTGAAAACGTCTGCCATCGAAATGCTGGCGAATTTCATACTTCACACATGAGTTACATGTATCAAGCTCTATCTTGGAATTGGACAGTAATAGCGAAATAATAAAACGCAATTTCCAAGACAGAGAAAACTTGGACTAACATATTTGATGGCATAATTTGTACGGTCTTGAAAGGACCTAGTTCCAGAAAGCTTCTTCTCTAATTTGGTCAATATCAGTCCAGCCTCTATTAATAATCCTTTTTAATGTTTACTATTCTATGTAACAATGGTAATATTTTATGAAAAATCAACTTTATTTATAAAACTTTTAAAGGTTTTTATTTCAGGATATTTTTCATATTTTTTTAGTTGGCAATTTAGGCCAATACTTTTTTGCTGATTTTGAGAAGATATCCTGAAAAATGTGTTCTTTTTAAATTTTTTAAGAGAGGTATTTTTTTTTTATGTCAGATTGGCATCATTTGCATATAACTGAAAGGTCGTTATGCAAGGATGATTTTTGTGATTTTGTCAAACTCTGCCAAGAAGTTTTTGCGTGGAATTGATATAAAGGTATTTTTTTTATTGAAAGCAGTTGTGGAAACATACATTTGTTAGTGTATCGGCATGATTTGTACAACCTTGAAAGAACTGCATGCAAATTTGCTTTCTGTCTAATTTGGTCAAATTCTGCTGAGTCATGTTTTGAAAAATCTTTAAAACGTTTTTAGTCTTTTTTGGATGAAGTCTACAAATTTGATGTTCTATTGATCTAAGTTTTACACATTTTAAAGGTATTTATGTCACTATGACTTCTGGTTAAAAATTCTGCTGGTCGGTACATGAGAAAATTCCGTTCATTTGTTTTCCTTTTTTCATAATTTTTGGAAAGGCGGGTATATTTGATTCAGTATCGGCATAATTTGTATAAAGTTGAGCAGCTTCTGTGCCAGGATATTTTCCATACGGACAGGTGAACCATAAGATTGAAAATTGTTCTCATTATTTTTGGACAACCACAGACCTTTTTGTTGTTGCAAGAATCATCCATTCTTGCTGATTAAAGTGTACACGTTGCTACGACTCTAGGTCTTACAATAATGTGACAGAAAGAAAGTGAAATCAACAATGTAAGTAAAATAAAAAATCAATTATATTTCTAGACAATTAAAGTGAAAATTCAAAAGACATTTAAAGTAACGTGAATTAAAGTCCAAATAATCCAAGAACCCTAAGTGTCCTAATCACAAGTCCTAAATATAGAATGTTGCGAATGAATTCCAGTAGCCTTGAATGTCCTGAAGTGCCAGAAGTCTTGAATGTCCTGATATGCCTGAATGACGTAATCCAGAATATCTTTGAATGAATTCATATAAATCCCAACGTCAAGTATTAATCCAAAATGAGAATGAGCACCTTTGGTAATTCCAATTTCAAATAAATAATTCCTCTCTCTGAATTTGCTATGCTTTTCACAACTGTAACATCTGATTACTAAAATAAATTCCTTAATAGGCTGATCTTAATAATATGAAGTTTAGTATAGGAATGAAATCTTGTTTATCAAACCTGTATAAATATAAAGATAAGTCACCTGACAGAATATTCTAGACTATGAGTAACTCTAATGGAAATTTCATATGTGTACCTGACTTTTCTCACATCAAACATTGAAAACTCCAATCTAATTGTTAAATGCTATGTAAACAAGACTAACCTTGAACTCAAATGCAGTAAATATGTTGTTTACAAAATGACCACTAAAGTACAACTTACGTCATGGACACATATTATAAATTCAATATACTTTAACAGCATACATACACACACACACACATACATACATACATACATACATACATACATACATACATACATACATACATACATACACACACACATACATACATACATACATACATACATACATACATACATACATACATACATACATACATACATACATACATACATACATACATACACACACGCATACATACATATATACATACATACATACATACATACATACATACATACATACATACATACATACATACATACATACACTCTATTCGTACCTCTTTAAGTGCAGTGTTACGAAAACTTAGAGGATAATCAAACAAAAACGTATCATCACCAATAACTGATACGCATCCGGATCTCTTTTTAGAAAGGTTTTCAGACTTTTCTCTTAACTTGACATTCCAGTGTCGGATCATAAAAAAATTTCTCATTGTTGCAGCTCAGAGCTTATGTTATATGATTTGTTCTCATTTGATTCATATCAAAGGATCTACAGGTTCCTCGGAATCCGAGTCCTGTATAAGAATACAAATGTTTATCTTATATAGAAGGTCTAATATATGTTGTCTTCAAAGAGCAAAATAAGTAAAATGTACGTTGATCACAAAATGTACTCACAAGAAATCACCACGGGAAAGATTTATGTTATGCACATACGCGCCGATGTATGAAATACAATACAATCAGGGAAAAATACGATTCCTTTTTTTTAAGAGCCTCTGTGATTCAATGGTTAACGTGCCGAACACGCGATTGAAAGGGTGCAGGTCTGAATCCTACCATCGGATCAGCCCAAGTCTGCTATCGTAGTGTGTTCTTGGGCAAGGCACTTTGCTCCAATTTCCTGGGTACTAAAAAGTCTATTTGTGTTGCTGTGCCGTACAACACTAAACCAAGCCAATAATTATGACGTTAGTGATTACTTCAGTTAGAAACACAATACTACCACATGCTGTCCGTAGACAAGGAAATTATTGCCGCACCATTTACATTTTTTGTGTAAATTTATGAGCCTAAATGATATCACCCTAGCGCACTTTTGGATACGTTTTATATAAAAAAATTTACGAATTGCATTTATTATAAATTTGAGGAAATTATTTGACTTACGATACCTTCCTTTGTCACTGTACTAATTCATTTACATGAACGCCAGGAGGAATTAGTGTTTTAAACAGTTTACAGTGAATATCAGTTACCAATTTTGAGACAAACATAAATAATTCCCGGACAATATTGAATAACATCTAGTTATAAGGAACACTGACTAAGAAGCATTTTTCTATGCCGCTATGTAAAGAGCAATTACGAAATCATTTTTAGCATGTACAGAAACAAAGTTATCGTCACCTGTCAGTCCAACATCAAGTCATCTGAATGGGGATAAATTTGAGATTAAATTTTGCTATAATCAACGATACTGAGGATAAATTATTCACCTTGTCTTGATTGCATATCTTCAACTATTTTCTCGCCAAGTAATCTTTTGGACCTAAGAATGACAGAAACCAAAACACGTCGGACCCCCTGGTAAATATACTGACGTCCTTTTCCTGTTACTACGTGACTTATGACGGATTATATACAGGGGTCACCGAGCATACTTTAAATAAAGAGAAAGTTGTTTCCCCAAAGTGCAACGTACAATTGATATAACGAAGGAAGTATAATTCCTATGGACAACATTTCTAGATTTTAAAACGTGTACAACTTTTGTAAAATATAAAAATGACCAAAATTACAAATATTTGAAAAGGAATACATTTCGAGTGAGAAAAACTAATTACTGTCGGATTTCAAACCCACACACATTACTATGGACCGCAAGAAAATATGACGTAGCGCTTATAACCTCTCACCCACTGGAATCTAAGCAGTATATCAATGCACTATTAGTAACTATATATTTATTTTCCCCTAATTAAAACTATATATAGACAAATTAAAATATAATTATGCTCCGCGTTTGAGCACAAAGAGCGTATTCATTCACATTTTTACTTCCTTTTCCACTTCCAGTAATCGTTATATATATATATATATATATATATATATATATATATATATATATATATATATATATATATTCTTTTCTTGTGCGTGTCATATTTGAAAGGTTGTAATTTGCTTTTCCTGAATCAAAACAATATTTAAATCATTTAACAGGTCATATTTTTTGAAAAGCCATTTATTTTTGAGCGCACTGCTTGTGATACTTGATCTTCAATTGTGCAGTCATGGCGTTTTACTGTGTATCGTAATATAGAAACATTTTCAGAATAAAACTCGTACCTGATCAAAGGGTATAAAAAAAGTTGGGGGTTTTAAATGTATTTGTGCTACTACACGTTCTTCACATGTTGAACCTCTCGATTTTTCATATAATCTATCAAACAAATCTGTAGATTTACGTATCATAAATCTAACCTCGTTCAACGACACTCTCGCGTGTATATGTGAGATCTTCGCCATACAAAGGTATGGCGACATCAATCGGAACATCCTCGGCCTTATCCGTCAGGTCGAGAAAGGAACATCGGATGCCGCCATTTAGAATTATATTCGGAACTACTTTTGTTCACATGGCACAATATGGCCGCGGAAGGAGACAAAGTCACAGCCGGAATATTGTAAGCCTTTCCTGTCGCAACATATGTGGTGTACTCCGCCAGATATATGTATTCCTACAACTATATTCGAGTTTTTTTCTTAATTTGACGGAAATGGCCAAGCGATGTTCCGATTGATAGCGACATGCAAGGGACATCTCACGGAGCCACGCGAAAGTCTGGTTGAACGAGACCAGCCATAAATATCGCCAATACTCTACCTTACGAAAGTTGATGTATATTTTAAAAAAATAATCTTAATTATTTGCATACATGTAACGTCAAATGCGATGTGCTATTTTAAAAGAATATGTCCAATGAATTTCGTAGGTATTCTCTTTCATACGTCATCTTTAGTGAAATTAAAAAGGTAATGTGATCAAATAGCTGAGAGGCCTAGTGGTCTAAGGCGCTCGCATTTACTGATCACTCACACATCTCATCTCTGTCAGCGCGACTTTGAGTCTCGGCTTGACCAACGTGGGTATGTGAGAAAGCTTGCCAGTAGCTTCCCTTGGGTAAATGGTTCTTCCCGGGATCTTCTCCGGGTTCTTCCTCCACCAAATATACTGGCCGCCATGTATAGCCTATCATGTGCTGAAAAATGGCGTTAAACCCCACAAAAACAAAAACAAAACAAAAACGTTTAAAAAAAATCGTTTAGAAGATTCAAGTACTCATTATAGTCCTGAAATAACTTCGTAATGTTATATTCATGATCGTCTACTAAGTGGATGATAGACAACAGAATAGAAACCCCAACAAAAACCCGTTTCTGGTCAATTCACCCAAACACTCGTCTCAAGTAGTTTTGAATCGCTCTGCTATTACCACGTGAATTAAAAACCTATATCGTGTCACCTTTTTTTTATTATACTGATGTAACTTTCAGACATTCATGTGTCAACTTACACAGGAACATACTATTCGTGCTTCATCCTTGAGATTTCTCGTTCACACTGATTTATCCGTGTTACATAACTAATTATGCGTCTCTGTGCCAAAATCGCACATGTAAATGAAAATAATGCTCCTAATAAATGAACATAAAAGCAAAACGATACCCTTAATCAGGGATCGAGTTTTAGGAATAGTATTTATTGACACCTCTAAACACGAAATGTTCGTGCTTAAGTTTTGCTTGGTAAAGAGAACTCACGCAAACGATCATTTTTAAGGATGATCTTTGGTGTAATGTCTCAGCATGTAACTTTTTAGAAAAATGGATATTTGACTCACTGAATTATCCAAAATATTCCAACCAACCCCCATCCCCACCCCATAAAAAACAAAACAAAACGCAAAACAAAACATGGAAAAATGTGTAGATTCTTACGCATTTTGTAGCGCTATACTTAGTTAAATATGTATTCCATTGTAAAGGCCATTACACAGAAAATTATTCAAAATGGCACACTGTTAGCAAAAATTATGGTCTTAACAACAATAGCTAAATGAGTATTTGAAAATTCATCAAACTTGCACTAGCTGAAGATTCTATTTTATTCTCATCAAATTAATCGAGAAAAGTGTACGCTGCTGAGTAAATGCTTATTTACCACACCTATGGAAATCACATCAAAATTCAGAAAAAATCAGGTAAACAAACATCGTCTGCATCATCTATTTTTCATTAGATTGTTTAAAATTTCTACCTAATATCTGTTTATGATATGATTTGTCTAATGAGCAGACGATGTTTGTTTACCTGTGGCACGCGTCGGCTCCCATAACGTGTGTTAAAAAGGGACTTTTCCATAACTCGAAGACAAACATGGCGGATTATAAGTACACACATCACTCTTGTTCAGCGTGTATCAAATCATGGTGTTGCTCTGTATGTAGATACAAATGGTGTTGAAATCATTCCTGCGCGAAACGATTGCGGTAATTTAGCTGCATTGCGAGACGCTCATGTGAAAATTCACTGTTCAACAGACGACGATATCATTCGCGATTTTGAGCTGAACGAACGATAATACTCCAATCGAACCGTTCTCGGCCTTTCCGTCGCATGTTAGAAAAGAATCTCAGATGTAAATAGTGGCCATTATGAAATGCATTCATTTTAGTGTTCTTTGTTCCTATCTCTGATTCTTGTAGTAATCCTTTTTTTTCCCCCACCGTTTGCAGTATTCCTTTATACAGAGTTTGCAGCAAATGTTACATGAAACTCAGTTATTACTTTTTCTGTTCTGCATTTTGGCATCTCTTAGTATCCATTATTTATATTTTACTATTTCATTTCCAATGAATGTTTCACAACTCAGCTTGTACAACTGTTACTTTCGACATAATTGTAAGACGAGTTAAAGTCAATTTTAAAGCTACTTTAAATATAACTGCAAATAGTCTTTCTATCACTTCGTAGTTAAGTTCGGATACATGAAAGATAAGTTTCACATCACCTACAAATTAGACTAAATTAGACAGAAGATTACTTAAATGATTGTGCAGATTAATTTGAAAATAACATCAAAAATCACATTGGTATTCACCTTATAATATCTTTGCAAATAAATGAAAGATAACCGAGATATATTTTTAAAAAACGATTGACAAGCCACCAGAGAGATAACCTCACAAAAGAAAGATACAAGTAGAGTTGAACTTAATTGGAATTTGGAAAAATGTTCACAGGAACTCAAATGTTCCAAAGCAGAGAGTTCAAGACAGGAGCAAGAGAAATTAAAGTTGCCTCAAAGTCATGTTGAACGTCAAACTAAAACAAGTCCAGACAAAATGTATTTTTGGGTGGAGGAATAATTCTTTTTTAGGAGTTGCGTTAATGTAAAACAAAATTCATTCTCTTTCAAAACCTGTCCAAAATTGACCAGTTGAATTAGTTACCGTGCCAAAAGAACTGCTAAATCTATTTCTAAAAATATTATGAAATTTCACAGCAATAAATGGCAAGTGAGATAAACAACATAACTAACATTTGTTAATCATGCAGAAATAACTTAGTTTAGACAGTCAGTTACACCATGCATTTGAAGATGTTGAACTTTACAATGGGTCCGCCATCTAACATGAATGTTGATGAAATCATAAAATGATTATTCCAGTTTCACTGAGCCTGTTAAACTTGATTACGTGATTGCACACAGAATCCTACCAAACAAAATCATTTAAATAGCGCAAGCCACAATATGAGTACCAGTGGACTTTATCATAATTAGAATTAAATGTTTAAAAGCAAACCAAAGAAAACTATTATATTTAAAAGCACCGAGGATCCACCCAAAAAATAAAAGCGTGATAAATATGTGACAATTCCTGAATCTAAACTATTTCCTACATATAAATAGGAGAGACAATATTATCTGCACCACCTTTGTATCCTACATTGCGGACAGACGCTGGTATTTATTTCAGGTTGCATATGATAATAGACATTCAAAATTTAGAGAGATCGAACGTAATATTACAGGGGTGTTAGATAGAAATAGATAGTATACAATTTTGAACTGGGTAGAGGTTAGCATTGCTAACGTTTCACGAGGGATTAGGACCTGCATGAATAGCAACAAAATTTATTATCCCTCTGGCTTTCAATGGGTGCATCTTTACTGATGTCTGTGGCTAAAGTTTTCAAAGAAAAGTTGAAATACAGCAAAGTTTAAAGGCAAGATGAGATAGTGTTATCTGCCATATGTAAGTTAAACAGTACCGATGTTGTGGTGAGTAGGTCAATAAACTATGATGAAATCAATCATGAGGAATTTAATTTTATAGTTACCGAGTACAAACGATACAAGGAAATAAAGAATGCAATAAGGAAGAAATACTAGTCGCTAACACAAAAACTAAGCCAATAAAGAGCTAATAACGATTTTTTTGGGACGAGGGGAAATGATAGAGAAAGAGATTTTGGAAAAACTCAGAGCAAAGAGGAAAAATAAAAGACAGAAGAGGATTGAAAAGAAAATCTGTAACTTTTGGTTGTATACATTTCTCCTATACAAGTAGAAAAGCTTTATCACATATACTGATCACCTGATAACAAAATCTAATTTACTAATCCTATTGATAACAGAAATGATAAACTATTCATTTCATTGAACAAAATAAATTGTATCGGTTATTACACAATTTATAATAAACTGGAACACAACGTATTCTGTTAGATCAAGGACAAGAATAAAACAATGACTGCTGAAACTCCAGATGGTTTCTTTAACCTTTAAATGTACACGAACAAAGCCAAAGAAGGTATGACAGCAAATTACCACAAGTATCGGTGTAGTACAAACAAGTATTGACGAAACAAACAAGACGATAAAACGTTTGAGAAAAGATCTAAATGATTTGGAATAAAAGTTTACAACGGAAATAGTTTCGTACAAAGCTGAAAAAGAATTTTGTTTTTAATCTTGCATTAAGCGGTAGCATTGTTTCAATAATAAAAAAAATAGACAAGAACAGAGACATTCAAACTGAATTTAACACGGAAATGGATATAAAGAGTCTGGATATCTGAATTGATGAATTAACCAGGAAATCGATAAGCACAAAATGGAGCTGAATGACAAAACCAGACTGATGAATGGGTATAGAGGGCCTTTTGAGTTTAAATTACAAAGTTAGAAATATCCGGATGGTATCATGGCTATAAATAGCATCAACACTACCAACTTATCATTGGCCTACTATAACAAAAACGATCAAATAAAATTATGGATGTTTTTTAGACGTGTTTAAGTTTGCAACTACACTCCAAACATTATCTACTTGTTATAGTTTTAACTATGCTCTTTAACATTTGCTGAACATAAGTTACAAGAAGTAAACTATTTTCAGCGGAACGTCATTCAACCAAAGTAATTGGATTGGAGGTAAACAATCAATGTGTTGGTCATTCAATAGACGTAAAAAAAAGACTAAGATAATGTTTATAGTGTTAAAGACTAACGGACATGCTATTCAGAAGAAAACAATGTTTTTTATTTTCGCACTTCAACAAGATATTCCTGATAATGGTGCAATAAGCATAATCCAAATGGAAAGCAGTATCAAAGTTTGTTACCATTAAATAAATCAATGGCAACAGCAGCAGTTATCATTGGTATTGCAATAGCTAATAAGACACGATAATAACCTGTAAGAATTGCATAGATAAACGCTAGAGTTCAACGAGAACGGAGGAAAGCACCCGACTGCCAGCATGAAAGATTGAGAGAACAAGGTTTGGCTACTCAGTTGTTGAATAATTTGGATTATGCTTTTGCTTTATATTCTGCTACTTTAGAAAACCAAGACGACCTCAAATTGATATGTTTTATTAAATAAAAACTATTAGTATGTGTATATATCGCCCTTACAATGAGTGTTAGCGTTTACGTTGATTAGAAGCTTCTTAGAAACCTCGCTTGATTTTGTGACCATTAAATAGCAAGGATGCCAACGTATGACAAATACATAGGTTTTCACAAACAAGATTAAACATCTCAACCCGACACACCATTGTAATACACACACTCACAATGGTATTAAGCCTCAATTAAAGGTGCAAGTGGCAATACCTAAGTTAGGACCAAAGTCTTAATTAAACCTGATTTTTTTTCATATCATTTGATGTAAAGGTGCAAGAATATGCTAAAACCTCAGAGGTAAACAAGTTATGAAGAATGCTGGCTAAAGTCCTAATCATTTCTTATGTCGGCGACGATCTTTTCAAGTTAAATAACAACACTATCTTCCTGATATACAAAGACGTGTGGCTATCAGCGTCTGTGAGAGCACACATAATAGCGCAATGTATCACGAATGCTAAATTTAAAATGTTAAGATCAGGAGCGGGTAATGTACAAAACACTGGTACAGAAGCCATTCAGTTCACAGTGTATGGAAAGAAACAGATTACAGACTGACAGATAGAAACAGATCATTGTCCATTATGTCCTTTTGTTTAGCCTCGTGTGATTGGAGATTTGACATTACATTGGCAAAATCTTCAGAAGTTATAGAACTTAATAACCAAGACTACGAATTGCAATATATTTGTCTCCAGTACGATACAATTACATCAGATTTTAAGTTCTCATTTCGTTCATAATAAATACAGGAATGCGATTTCTTTATTCTACGACTATATTACTGTGAGAGAATTATTCACGCAGCAGTTAATGCGACTTTAACAAATGTAATACAGGATTCACCACAAATTAGGTGAAAAGAAGTTTTAATATTATGTAAAAAAAAATAAAATAAAAAATAAAACAACAACAACAAAACAAACAAACAATGAAACTAATCCAAAAGTTGTAAATCCAGTTATATAAAAGAAAATACTTACTGTGGAAAGATTACCCAATATGATTTATTCTCAAAGTTACAACCGCAAACAACAGTTTGAAGAAACTTTAACGCATTTCTTTGACAAACAACAAAAACACATGGAACATGTTCGTTTAATCAGTTTCAACACGGATCACCCGTGTATCTGGCTTGGTTTGAGATGTACACGTTATAATACATAGAGTGGTACAGGTAGTAAATTAGACAACGTTGAGCAAGGTATACCTTCAGATAAGCAGAAAAGCAAATGTAGATGCACACAACATGTTCATCTACTTTGTGTCTGATGCTCAGTTAAAGATTCTAAACAACAAAATAAAATATATAATGTTTTAAAGGACGTTATCGCAAATAAATGAATGATGTATGTTTTAAGATACTAGTATCAGATAGAGGCATATTTGGTGCATGTGACAGATGTCACATGAATTGTGAAGTCGAGCAAGAAGGTATTAAAACGTGTGTGATAGTGACTTTGAAATAATTACAAAAGTCGAAGAAAGACGATAGAACATCTAAAAACTACAACAAGTCAACAACACATTAACACATCTGAGAAATGTATTAGGAGAGTTATTATACAAACTATACTCTTGTGAAATAATGAAGGATATTACAGATGCGATGAAAAGTGATAACAACAGAATCCGATATAAAGTTCGACCTAAATTCAAAACAGCTGAAAGGTCACTGTAACATAAAATACTACAAACTGGTGCATGATGTGCTTAACAAGTTAAAGGGCAATTAATAACTAGAAAGAATATTGGTTTAGTTGCTGAGGTATTTAAGTTATTTGCCAGTTTATTGAAAATCAAACACAGTGATCAAAGAATAAACTATTTCTTCCTTTAAGACACAAGCTATTTGATGTTTGAATTATGCACATCTGTGCAACACTCCAACACAAAGAACTGCTGTAAAAGAAACCACAAGCAATTAATATGGGAGAAATTTCTTTATTACTTCAAGATTAACAACGAACGAATTCTAATACATCCTATACGATAGCGAGATAAACTAGCACCATTTTCTAAACCAACACAGAGATTAGTCAAAAATGTAAATGATATATTTGTAACTACCTAAGATTATGATTATATGTGTTATTAAATATTGTGCAAAGACAATATTTGCACTAAATTAAATTGAAACGGAATGAAGGCACATCTTTCATTATGTTATCACCTGTCTAACCTATTTTTTGCAACCAAACTTACAGCAGATTACAATATAATTGTGAAGATCCTGATTATATATAAATTAGACAAATTGTTAAAGATACTCATTGTTGTTTTCCAGGGTACTAATACTCTGTTTCTGATAGATGATTGTGTCAACTTTGAGGATGCAAAAAAGACGATAAATAATCTATGTTAGCATTCAGTGGTAGAAATTATGGAATATTTGTGCGGATGATAGTGCAGAAGAACAACTCGATAGTGAAAGAATTCAGAGAGAATACAAGATTCCTCATTGACTTGTTTTCGAAAGACGAGACAACATTAGACAGCATGTTTGAAGAAAACCATGTCATGTCTGATTGTATGAAAAATGAGATAGTTTACATTTTAAAAGAGAACAAAAGAAACAAGCTGATTATCGTATTGTACATTATTTTACACAACATGTTGGTCTGTCTTTAACACCTGAAGATAATTGTCAAAACATTTAGTATATTCTTTATGCTTTTATTCCGTTTAATTTAATCTATTTTTTGAAATGCCTATTTGATAATTCCTGCAGTTTGTCAGTTTTGACATCTTAACCTTTGACACTTTAGTTACATTGTTCCTGCTGTGTTGTCGCAGATTATGGTTAAAATCACACTCTTGAATTAGCATACAGATTGAAGCGCTCTTGACAAAATGTCCTACAAGGAAACACACGGTGTACCCGATTAAACATTTTTTACTTCTATGAAACATTTTTTATCTTCTATGAAACATTTTTTAACTTCTATGAAACATTTTTTAACTTCTATGACAGGAACCGAACCTACACTGTTAGAGAGTAGCTAATATCGGTATTCGAAGCGTTTTACCCCTACACCACCGAAGTCAGTCCTAAAAATAATAGATAAGATCTTTCATTCTAAGCATAAGAACTGAGTTATTTAACTTAACGTATTAATCCAAAAGTCAATGAGCACTATTATATTTCCATTGAATATTGTAAATAAATAATTCTTCTCTAATTATTTCTGATTTCAACAACACAACTAAAATAAGATTCCTTACAGACTGATCGTTTAGAACCGGAATTCTAGAATAAGAATGAATTTGTTTACCAAAATCTGTATATAAATACATACGCCTACATGACCTATGTCACATCACAATATGAGTATTTCTAATGGAAGAATACTGGCCTACCTGACATAGGTAACAAAAGTCTGATTGCAACATGCCTATGAAAATAATATGTAACCAACTGGACAAAAGTTAAGTAAGTATTTTCAAATAACCATGCAACTTACAATCATAGACAAAAGTTAAGTATATAAACATCATACATAACACCTCCCCTCATAAAGAAAAGGAGAGATTTATGCAATAAAGCATACTTTTAAATATGCATATGATACTATCATAATCAGAATTACGTAGAAAAATGTCCTATGAATGATACTCAGCTGAAATACACCAAAATATACACAAAAAAGCAACATGGTACCTCTATAGTGCATCTGCAATCACATTGTTTTTCCCCTCGTGTGTCAATTGTCAATGTTGTATTCTTGCAGCATTAAACTCCATCTGAACAATCTCCAATTTGTGTCTTTCATTTTGTTAATGAACATAAGGTGATTGTATTCACTGAATACAATATCAGGAGAAAGATCCGAGGTAACATACACTTCTAAATGTTGTAAAATCAATATAAAAGCCAAACATTCCTTATCAATTGTGGAAAAAATATTCTGGGGCTTGTGTAGTTTTTTTTAAAATAAAAATAGCACATACGATGATCCACACCATTTTTGTCTTCCTGAATCAATATTCCACTAACCCCTACATCACTTGCATCAACAGTCATTGTAAATAATTGGCTAACATGTGGTGCAGAAAGAACTGGTGTATTCTTAAGCATGGCCTTTAATTTATCAAAGGATTCCGGACGCTGGTCAGATCAATGAAACTTAGATTTCTTACTCAACAAATTTGTCAAAGGTTTGGCAATTATGGAATAACTTGAACAAAGTTTCCGTTAATATCTAGCCATATCTAAACATCGCATCAGTTGCTTTTTACAAACAGGCACAGGGAATTCAGAGATAGCCTTGATCTTAGCTTCTATAGGTTTAACTTGACCTTGTCCCACAATATGTGCTAAATATGTGACACAAGCATGGCAAAACTCACATTTACTTTAATTAATCGTCAAATTTGCATCACTGAGTCGACCGAAGAATTTCCGGATGGTTTCCAAGTGAGTTTCCAAAGTGTCGCTGTAGATGATGACGCCATCGAAGTACGCGTTACAGTAAATATAGACTAGATGTTACCATGTTCATAAGACGCTGGAATGTTGCCGGATAATTTTTCAAACCAAAAGGCATCACTTTATATTGATAAAACCCATCTGGATTTACAAATACTGAAATTTCGTTTGCTCATTTCGCTAGTGGAATTTGCTAGAATCCTTTTAAAAGGTCAAACTTGGTGACATATTTCGCATTTCCAAGTTTATCAATGCAATAATCCATTCTTGGCATTGGAAATATATCCGTTTTGGTGACACTGTTGACTTTTCTTTAGTCAGTACACATGCGGAATGTATTATCTTGCTTAGGCACAAGAATACACGGTGAACTCCAGTTATTTTAACTTGCTTCTATAAAATCATTCTCCAGTAAGTACTGAATTTCTTTTTTCAAATATTCCTGTTTGGGAGGATTCATCCTGTAACGATGCTGTTTCACAGGTGTACAATCTACAATTTGTGTGACAAAGTTGTTTCTGTTTCCGCCTCGCAGGAGTGTTAATAATATAATTTAAGTCATTTACTTTCTTTTCAACTGTATAAGGACCATACAATTTAGCCCAAAGAGGATTTTGAAGAATGGACAAGAGAGCCAAAACTTTTTCACCAGACTGAAAACTCATTTCCTGTGTATTTCTGTCACACCTTAATTTCATTTTTGACTGAGTAGTGTGGAGATTAGTTCTTGTTACTTCACAAGCCTTTGACAACTTATATTTGCAATCAGAGACGTAGTCAAGAAGATATATCTTTGAATCTTCATTTGAAAGAAAATTATCTTGTAATAATTGCAATGGTTCACGGACATTATGTCCAAACACCAGTTCAAAAGGACTGAAAACTAATGATGTTTGAACTGATTCACCAACAGCAAACAACAACAAATGAACACCATCGTCCCAATCTTTTCCTGTACCAAAGCAATATGACTGAATCATATTCTTCAAAGTTTGATGAAATCTTTCCAAAGCTCCTTGATTTTCATGGTGATAGGCAAAAGATTTAAACTGTTGGATGCCTAATTCATGCATAACCTGTTGAAAAATTCCAGACATAAAATTTGACCCTTGATCAAACTGGACAGATTTGGGAAGGCCAACAAGTGTAAAAAAAAAACTTTACAGATGCTTTTACAATGGTTTTAGTTTTTTTTTTTTTTCTCAAAGGAATTGCCCCTGGAAATATTGCAGACGCACACATGATGGTCAACAACTATTGGTTGCCTGACTTGGTTTTATGTAAGGGACTGACACAGTCTACCATTAGTCTGCTAAAGGGTTAATCAAATGCAGGAATTGGTTGCAGATGAGCCTTAGGTATCTTCTGATTGGTTTTTCCTACCATTTGACAATTGTCACAAGATCTACAGCATTTAGAAACATCACTTTTAAGCTTCGCCCAATAAAAATGATTCAAGATCTTGTCATAAGTCTTTTTGACTCCTAAATGATCAGCCAATTGAGTTTCATGGGCCAGACTAAGAATTTCCTGTGGATATGACCTCGGAACGACAATTTTATAGCTAACTGACCAATCATCACCAGCGGGTACCTCAGGTTGTCTCTGTTTTCTCACAAGGACCACATTTTTCACAAAGTAACAATCTGGGACTTGTGTGGCTTCAGTTTCACTAATAGTCATCTGAAACAAACAGGAGATTTCAGGATCTTGATCCTGTGAGACAACGACTGATTGTTTTTTTTTCTACCCCGATTAGAATAGATTGAACGAGTTGTCAAAAGAGGAGCACTGTGATCAATACATTTTAATTGCCAATATCAGGAGAAAAAGTGCCCTCGTCAAAAGACTGACCAATAAATGTGTCAGCTAAAGGAATAATTTCCTGATCAACATCATTCTCAAGAGCTCTTTGTGTCATAGCTCTGGTAACTGCACAAGCATGATACAATCAGGGATCTCAATCTCAATAGGATCAACTCTTTGATCCAAACAAGGCTTGTCAGTTACAAGTGGATTGACCACGACCTTATCTCCAGCTAGGTCATTGCCTAGTAACAAATGGACACATTCTATAGGTAAAGAAGTCACTGCCCTAACAATCTCAAGTCCGGAGACTAAGTCTGATGCCAAATAGACACAGTGGAGAGGAATATTTACATAGCCACGCTCTACTCCCTGAATTAGTACACTTTCGCTAGAAGAATACTTTTCAGACAAAGGCAAAGTACCTGATAAAAAAGACTCTGTCTGAGGTTATCGTAACCTTGATCAACCTTCTTGGCTGAGCACCACCTATTTTCCCATGCAAATTCGACATGAGTTTATCCAGTTTCTTTTCTACAAATCTTAAACCGTCGTCGATATGCCTCAGCTACCAACACATAACCCTTCAGGATGTACTTCTTAACCACATTATAATCATTACTTTGTTGTACCAACAGTGAAATGTAGACTTCACGAGTTTTGCCAATAAGTACACTTTATAGTAACAAAGTCCAATGCTCTCTGGGCCATTTCAAGTTTTCAGCAATTTTTTCAAAGTGAAGAAAGTATGTATCTACTTCTTTTTATTGAAAGGGGGGTACCAACCTAATATATATGGTAACTTCAAAACCTGAATTTGTATGCAAAGTAGAGAGAGAGAGAGAGAGAGAGAGAGAGAGAGAGAGAGAGAGAGAGAGAGAGAGAGAGAGAGAGAGTGTGTGTGTGTTCCGCTTGCCAGTTCTAATTCTTTTATTCTTTCTTGCATTTCCCTTTCTTCTCTTCGCATCTCTCTCTCTCTCTCTCTCTCTCTCTCTCTCTCTCTCTCTCTCTCTCTCTCTCTCTCTCTCTCTCTCTCTCTCTCTCTCTCTCTCTCTCTGCGTCTGCCTCTCCATCTCGTAAAATTTCCCTTGCTTTGCTCATGTGACTCGACTTGAGCGTGCCTGGATTTTGTCAGCGGAAACTTTCAAATGAGCGAATGAGCGGAAGTCGCATCGGATTGGGAGCTGTATCTGATGGAAGCCGCGAACTTAGAAATGGACACAAGAGGTAGGGTTGTGTTATTGCAATTGGATTTACAAGTTGTCAAATATTGGATTTGATCCAGAAATATTGTGTACATATCGCCGAAAGGATCCTTCAGCCGACCGTAACTTAAGAGCCGCGAGAAATACCCGTAAGTGTCTAAAATGTACACCGATATGTTGCGGACACATTTGTCTGCATAAATTGCGCGATTTAACGAATAGGTGACATCATCCCCAAAAACAGTTCATCAGTATCAGCACAGGTTTGGAGGCTCGATTTATGGGACTAGGTGACAGCAAGCGTAATTGACACACAGCCAATTGAGAACGACAAGTCGTTCCGTGGTAAGGTGGCAGATTCGGCGTACTGCCAGTTTACATGTTAAATCATCGTATGTTGTCAGAGCAGTGGCGGCGCGACGGAGGGTCGGGGAGGGGGCGCAATTGACCCCGTGCGCCTAGCGAGGGGGGGGGGCGCCGTCGGGAGTTTTTTTGGGGGGGTTGTAACCAGGGCGTAGATGGGGGTGGGTTTGGAGGTTGGCAACTGACATAAAAACTGGTCTCTGTGGGTAAGTAGGGGCGCCACTAAAAAAAAATTGCCCCCGGGCGGTTCGAGTCCTGGCTTCGCCACTGTGTCAGAGAGACTATTAAAGACTATTAAAGCCAATGTATAAAAGATTACAATTATGGTTGGAAAAAGTGCATAAATATATCTGGAAAATTAGTCCATATTTTCTTTTATTTGTCTATATTTTCGCCGTCACTTCCACACTACGACAGTCACTTAAAGGAACAAGATGTGTTTGTTGGTTGTTTTTTCAAGAAAGTTCAAAATGTGTTAAACATGGGACTTTTTGAAAGAAACGAATTAACAAAATTAACCATACCAATTGTCTTGTAACAAGTAATGCCAGATGCCGGGGCTACACAAACCTTTCACTTCATACTGGTATAAATTACAGAAAGTCAACACTGCCTCGCCAATTAGATTGCAAGAAATTATACCGGAAAGGGGCCATTTAATTGTCAAATAATGGGGATATTGGTTTACTTTATACATAACAGTCAACAACAACAACAACAACAACAACAAAATAACATCGTAAAGGTGAATTTCTCTTACATTAATTCAAAAACTGTCATACATACTATGAAAAGATCAAAAAGATGGCATTGATTAAATAGCCCAAATGCATTGCAGTGTATATATGTGCGTGAGTTTAAATATGCTCAATCATGATTGTATTTCCTAAACAAAAAGGTCTTACGAAAGCAGAGACTATTTAGATAGTAGTTACTATGCCTACTTTTATAATAGTTGGTATAAGGTGGTAAATACGTATATGGCTACTTTTATAATAGTTGGTATAAAGTGCTAAATACGTATATACCTACTTTTATAATAGTTGGTATAAGGTGCTAAATACGTATATGCCTACTTTTATAATAGTTGGTATAAGGTGCTAAATACGTATATGCCTACTTTTATAATAGTTGGTATTAGGTGCTAAATACGTATATGCCTGCTTTTATAATAGTTGGTATAAGGTGCTAAATACGTATATGCCTACTTTTATAATAGTTGGTATAAGGTGCTAAATACGTATATGCCTACTTTTATAATAGTTGGTATAAGGTGCTAAATACGTATATGCCTACTTTTATAATAGTTGGTATAAGGTGCTAAGTACGTATATGCCTACTTTTATAATAGTTGGTAAAAGGTGCTAAATACGTATATGCCTACTTTTATAATAGTTGGTATAAGGTGCTAAATACGTATATGCCTACTTTTATAATAGTTGGTATAAGGTGCTAAATACGTATGTGCCTACTTTTATAATAGTTGGTATAAGGTGCTAAATACGTATGTGCCTACTTTTATAATAGTTGGTATAAGGTGCTAAATACGTTTATTTTGGCGAGAGATTAGGATGTATATTCAGCCTTTTATCTAAAAAAAATAATAAAAAAACAAAACAAACAAACAAAAAAAAAACCCCAACAAATACACCCATATCTCTCTTTAGAAGTGTCAAACATTTTGATGCAAATGACTCAGCTCAGAAATCCTAAATAAACATAATGAACGCATATATGAGAGCTTTTTGTTTTCTTTTGTTTATTTCAAACAAATATGTGGTATGTAAAGTGGAGAAATCCCAACATTGGAGTCATAATTCTTGGGTCAAAACAAGGCAACTCCAAGAATTTAGATCCCGTGGGCGGGATACCCTATCCCATATCGATACATATGATAGATTCTATTAATCTAGCCCAGGGTAAATTTCGGGATATTCTTTTCATATACAAATCGCACGTGCTACATGTATTACTCTCCCGTGTGTAATGGGTTATTTTGTTTACTAGGATTTTAAATAATTTACTGGTTTATTGGGCGGAGGACCATAATGTATTTTGTATAATCTCAGACTGGTTGTAGAAAAAAATATGTCCACAACTGATAACATTTTTACATTACCTGGATTAATAACTCATTGATTTATTTCAAGTCAAAATTGTTTTGTGCTTTTGTTGATTTTGATAAAGCGTTTGATTATATTGTAAGGGATATTTTATGGTTCAATTACTTAAATTAGGAATAAGCAGTGAAATATTTAATATTGTACATTCAATGTATGAAACTGTTAAAAGCAGAGCGCGAGTCAATAATGCTTCGTCACAAGAATTTGTGTGTGTGTAATTGGCCTGCGTCATGGAGAGTGCATGTCGCAGTTTTTATTTTCCATGGTTATACATATATGAACAGTGTTGTTGAAGATGTTGACATAGGTATGCTACAACTGTTTATGATTTTATACACAGATGATCAAGTTATATTTTCTGAGTCAATACATGCTCTGCAAAATGACTACTGCTCTCAGTATACAATGTGACAAATTGTGACAAATTGTGCAAAAAAAAACAAAATTTATGGTTTTCATTAAGGGAGGAGGAAGAGCATATTATAATTTATTCTTCTAAAAAGGTTTAGAGTTAGAGTTTGTTAATACATTTGCGGATCTTGGATTTGTTTACAATAGAGGTTCTTTTACACTTGCTCAACAAACAAACTTCAGTCAATATTTGCGCGGAATAAATATTTATACAAATTTGGAAATGTGCCCCAAAGGTTAAACGTGAAATATCTGACACACTCATTTCTTATTTATGGATCAGAAGTGTGAGGATTTATTTACGCAAATCCTGTTAAAGGGTTGCACTGAAACTTTGTTTAAATTCTTCTATAGGTAAAAAAAAATCTTACTCAGAATGATTTGTAATTGAAAAATTAGGGAATACACCCTTACAGATCAATATATATTACCGCATTCTGAAATACTGGACTTGCTTATCTGCTCTGGTAATAGAAAAATATATATATCTGTCATATATAACCTAATGCTTACTGACATAGATAGCCTTACTGGAAATAACAAAATTGGATATCGTTAGTTCAGGATTTATTAAATAGCCTTGGTTTGGGAGAAGTGTAGATAAATCAACCTGTTGGGAACATAATGGTTTGCCTATCTTTGGTCAGAGAATCTTCAAAAGCTAGATTGTATAGAAATTTGTCAACAAATTTTGGCTAGAAGGAGTATTTGGATATAGTAACAGTGACAAAATTGAGAAAATCCCATTAAAATATGTATATCTGTCCATTCTTTAAAGATTGAATCAAGCAGATGGAAGAGATGACAATGTACCCCACAAGATCAAAGGATCTGTATTTTATGCAGTGTGCTGGAAGATGAGTATAACTGTGCATTAGAATGCCAGTGTTACTAGTATTTGCCGCCAAGAAAGATGTAATGTAAACTCTTATTTTTGGTAACGTCTGATTCTGTTGTAATTAATTAAATCAATAAATTACCAAATTCAACGAAATCGGCCGAGGTAAGAACTTTTTGAAATTATATTCATTAAGTACTAATTAAACGAATGCTACATAAAAATATATTGTTTTGTTTGTTTATTATTTATTTATTTATTTATTTATTTATTTATTTATTTACTTAGTTTGTATTTAAGGACACGCATGCGCTTGAACATACATAGTCTGGTGTTTTTTATAAGTCACACATTAACATGTGTTGTATATTTATGCTGTATAATAATATCCATATATATATATGTGTGTGTGTGTGTGTGTGTGTGTGTGTGTGTGTGTGTGTGTGTGTGTGTGTGTGTGTGTGCGTATGAATAATTATGTGGATGTGTGGATCTATATTTAAGTATATTATAATATTTTATTTTTTGTACTGATTCAATGTTTGTACATGAGATAGATTCAATTTTATTGTTTTGTAGGTACAGAACGTGCCACCATCAATTTCTGTAACAAACTTAAATGTATATAATTGCTTATGACCAACTGGCTGAATACGAATAAATGTCGTACATATGTAAAATAATCAAAATATATGTTTCCTTGTCTGTTCGTTCGATATTACAAATATTGCATTTTAATATTTTGAAAGACAGCTATTCTTAATATTAAAATGTACTCTAAGATGGATGTCCTTCTATTTTGAAAAACAGCATTTATGTCGTCGTGTATGTTGTATTTTTGGTGTAAAGAAGCTAATGAACTTAGAGGCAGACAGTGACTTATTAAAGATTCATTTAGTTGTGTAAATTTTGTATAAAATCATGCATCAGACATGAGTTCAAAATATATTTTGGTAATTAAATCACCTAGTTATAAAAACAAATTGCAAACTTGACTTTTGGCCCATGATAGTTATTAAAATAAAGCCACGTAGACGGCTAATAAGGCTTTATTTATTTTGCGTCGATAGAACAGAGATGCTTTTTTTCTTAAGAACTCAAACGAACATATTGTAAATGTCCAAATATAGGCTCAAGTTTTGAAAATCGAATAGACTTCAGTAATAAATGTCAGTGTTTGAAATGTGTAGTGTGTACCATCTAAAATAGATATGTCAGTGTTTGAAATGTATAGTGTAAACCATTTAAAATATATATGTCAGTGTTTGAAATGTATAGTGTATACCATCTAAAATAAATATGTCAGTGTTTGAAATGTGTAGTGTATACCATCTAAAATAAATGTCAGTGTTTGAAATACATAATTTTACAATTAGATTTTTACATAGAGTAATTCAGAATGTTAACTTGTATGCATACAGGATATTTACTAAATATCGTAGAAAGCTTTTTTTCAAAGACAATTTACTTTTGAGGGTTAAATGTCGTAATATATATATATATATATATATATATATATATATATATATATATATATATATATATATATATATATGTGTGTGTGTGTGTATGTGTGTGTGTGTGTGTGTGTGTGTGTGTGTGTGTGTGTGACACAAATATTATGAAACAGGTTAGAAAGTTATAATAAGTTCTAGGCTGGAATCAAACCCAATCAAACCCATGCTGCGAGTAACGGCACCTATCGCCTATCGTCTTGAAGTCTTTGCAATTTATTATATGTGCACGGACCATGGTAATTTGCAACACAAATATTATGAAACAGGTTAGAAAGTTATAATAAGTTCTAGGCTGGAATCAAACCCAATCAAACCCATGCTGCGAGTAACGGCACCTATCGCCTATCGTCTTGAAGTCTTTGCAATTTATTATATGTGCACGGACCATGGTAATTTGCAAAATCTAAAAGAATATAACATTTTATATGTTGTTTTTTTCTCCCCAATCCACAAAAAAATATTCTTTGGGTTTTTTATTTTAGAGTTCAGCAACACAAGTAGGTTTTATAATGCCGTGATAATTGGAGTAAAGTTAAGTGTCTTACCTAAGGACACACCACAGCAGCCGACCCGAGCTGATCGATGGTAGGATTCGAAACCCAAACCCCTTTGGTCGCGAGGCTTGCACGCTAACCACTGAGCCACTGCGGCTGCTTAATTTTATAGGTAAATAATCTGTGTATTTTTATAGTTTAAAAACAAAATAATAACAATATTTCCTCTTCATCGTATTATTGATTTAATTTTAAAGCCCTTACCTTTTTAACTTGTATAGACCTCTTTTAGTATATAATAAAAGCATTATGAATACAATTAAATCAGTCACTGTTTGATTTTCATTGTAAAGTAATACTTTAATGAAATAAAATAAACAGAACAAAATGGAATCAAATTTAAAAGAAAGAAAAAATAAATAAATGAAAAGGCAATAAAATTTAATGAAACAGCTATTACTTGGGCCAATCATTGACAAGATGAAAGAGTGAGTAATAAAGAAGCGATGTTAATTGATTGTAGATGTACTGGTAGAATTATTATTAAAATTATTATTATTATTATTGTTATTATTATTATTATTATTATTAGTAGTAGTAGTAGTAGTAGTAGTGTATTTCGAATGTCGCAGTTTCCCTTGCCAGTTTGATCATTATTATTGCAATGTTTTGTTTATTTTATTTTTTTTTGTGTTGGTTTTTTTTTTTTTTTTTTTTGTTTGGGGGGGGGGGGGTGTATAGAAATCGTCGGAGATAATGTAATACCTTCCGTCTGTGCTTCTATCAATATGTCTGTCTGTCTGACTTGCCGTCTGCCGACACTAACGGCCTTGGTATTATAATGTGATTCTCAAGGAAGTGACGCGGTGCGAGAGAAGTTTAATTTTCACTGCGTCTTCAGGGATCCCAGGGAAGGATGCCACTCTTGAAAAATGGCCATGAGATCAAGATCCTGGTGTCAGGGTGGCATTGCAATACTCTAGTAAAACGTAATTCAAAGAAATCTTATTTTCCTAAATTCATTTACTTTGAATAACAAGACAAAAGCACTCGAGTCTTGTCTTATTTCTTATATACTTATATCACTTTAATGCTAGTTATTTTCAATTTGATGGAAAATGGCCCTTGACACGTGGGACCATTTTCATTCTCATAACTAAAGTGAAAATTCTGCTGCATTCACAAATGCTGCATATCCTGTAATTCTAGAAATATACATAAACTGCAGAGCTTTCTCCTTATTTTTAGCTGCTTTTAAATTTTTTTTGTTGTTGCTTTTTTAGACATGATATTGAATATATATATATATATATATATATATATATATATATATATATATATATATATATATATTAAAGAGATTACATAGATAAGTAGATTATAGATAGATACATAATGCAATAATTTACTGACGAAATAACAGTGGCATGTACAAAATCTTGACATCATAATTTTTTCTGTGTGTTTGTCCTTTTCTCCCTCTGTCTTTAAAAATTAGAATAAGCCTAGAAATAAGTTTATTTTAGCTCCATGACTGAATGCTTGCTGGCATATCTGTAAATGTAAAGGGGAGCAACTATAGTTAAATACAACTTGATGATATGCGGTCTAGTGCAGCAAAACGATCAATAATCGTTGTTCATATGTAACTCTTTCTTATGCATTTTGTTTTGAAGTTGATGATATTGTCGTTCCCTACTTCTAAGAAGGTGAAAACACATTAATAAGAAGGCCAAGACATTCATACGGATTTTTTTACTGTGAGTTTCGTAAACGAAGCGGATGTAAAATATGTCATTTGATACCCATTTGAATACACATTTTTTAGGTTGATATGCAGAGAAATTAAATCAGAATCAATAGTAAAAAGCAATGGATATTTTCCTAATATATTTAATTTGAAAAATGATTTCATGCAGAAAGGTTGTTTCATTTCTGTAGATGTTGCACATTTAAGAAAAGCATCTCAAACGGGCAAAAAAATGTGTATATGCTATTGTTTAAATTATGGTTCAAAAAATTGTTTACGAAAACAAAGCATGCTGCAAATTTATAAAGTTAATTTGTTCGTAAGTACAATATGTAAGTGTAATTTTCGTGAGCATGATAAAATATAACACGCAAGTAGTTTTAAGCTTTTGGTACTTTATGGAAATAAAAGTCGGATAGCCTATTCTCGTGGCTTTTATAAAATGAAATGTTCTTCTATCTTGTAATAGAAAAAGGTAGGCTCGTAGTAGACATTCAATGCAAAAAAATAAAAAAGAAAAGAAAACAATATTTGCTGAAAGAAAAAAAGAAAATTACACATTGTTTTCGGAAGGAAATACGATACAGGTGTAGAGCATGGTAAGTGTTTCGCATCGTATCGGTATTTTTTTTTTTTTTAATTTATATATTTTTTTTTTTTTTTTTGTGCAATGTGCACTGCCGTTTTGTGCCCCTTGTCGACAATGACGTTACGGTATTTTCAGTTGTTCTGGGTTTGAAGCGCGCTAGGTGTGTTAAAAACTCGCTGGTTATCGCAATGCTGTAGAAATCTATACGTCGGTAATTACTATTTTCCGTTGACAGGTGTCCGATAAATTATCTGTTTAGCACTCCTCTTTCCCTTTTTCAAATCCCTCCTGCCTATGTTTCACACTGGAATCAAATCAAAGCAGGATAATGCATATTAATGAGTATCTAGCGCGCGTGACTTCTTCGATGGGACAGGCGAAATCCGTGGCTCTGATTGGTCGATACCTTTGTCCCAGCAACGTAAACGCACTAATTAGGGCGAGGCGCGTGCTGCTGTATATTTATGTCATTCCTGGTAGAGAGTATTAGGATTTCTGTACATCCTATTCACAAACTCTGAGCTGAGCCCGACTTGGAATAGTGTTTGTCCTGAGTAGTATGTGACACAAACAAAATCTCAATAGACCGTTCTACGAACGTTCAACCAACAAGACAATTTCTTAGAAAAGAAATCATTCTGGGTCCAAAGTAAGTTTTATATACAAAAACTAAATACAACATAAGTATGTCTAATGTAAAGGAAGAGAATGAGACAACAAGTGGGGCTATATCCGAACAAACTAAAAGGGAAATGTATGAAACATTTAATGCCTGGGCTCTTCAAAACTATGGTGACAGCGGAAAGACGAAGACAGTCACACGGAAGAAATATATGCGGATAGTAAACATCCTTACTGGCGAAGAGGAATCTTCCACGGATAACTCAAAATTCAGATTCTGGGTCAAGGCGAAGGGATTCCGGTTAGGACCTCTGAAGGGAGCTAAGAATGGAGTCTCTGATCAAAAAGTTCTTTACGTTCCTTCAAAACAAACGGTAAGTCAGCTTCTCTAGTTTTCAACACACAACTGCTTTTCTTACAGAGCGTATCTATCTATCTGTCTGTCTGTTTATCTGTCTGTCTGTTTATCTGTCTACCTTGAGTCTCGGATCAAAAAGTTTACGTTCCTTCAAAACAAACGGTAAGTTGGCTTTTCTAGTTTTCAATTCACGACTGCTTTTCTTACAGATCGTATGTATGTATGTATGTATGTATGTATGTATGTATGTATGTATGTATGTATGTATGTATGTATGTATGTACCTATCTATGCGTCCGTCCGTCCATCTATCTAGCTATCTGACTGCATGTCTGTCTTTCTACCTGCCAATCAATTAATCGATCAACCTATCTGTCTCTCTGTCTACCTGCCAATCTATATATTTATATGTCTGTCTACCTGCTAATGTATGTATGTATGTATGTATGTATGTATGTATGTATGTATGTATGTATGTATGTATGTATGTATGTATGTATGTATGTATGTATGTATGTATGTATGTATGTATGTATGTATGTATGTATGTATGTATGTATGTATGTATGTATGTATGTATGTATGTATGTATGTATATATGTATCTGTCTGTCTACCTTCGAGTCTATATACTATTATCTATCTATTTTGTTTGTCAGTCTGACTGAATGTGTAAATGAGACAGTAGATTTATATGGTAAAATAGCGTTTCCATGGGCATCGCTTATTCAGACAGTTGAATTCAATAGTTCATGTCTATGTCAGACATTTGAATTTATTAATATTTTAATGAAATTATACAGTTTATTCTCGTTTATCTGACGAAGTTCGTTTCACTAAAATTATGGGATAAACGCAACTGTCAGATAAACAGATTATACCTAAGATAGAGTTCATTATTGGACAAACCTGCTTTGTTTACATATTGCTGTTCGTGCTTAATTATGTCATAGATAATTATAATACTCATGGACCAATGCATTACACACCTGCTTTGTTTACATATTGCTAATCATGCTTATTATGTCATAGGTAAGATAAAGTTCATTATTTGACATACCTGCTTTGTTTACATATTGCTAATCGTGCTTAATTATGTGATAGGTAACTATACTCCTCATGGACCAATGCATTAGGTTAATGTCAGCTGTTTATTATCGTGACTTGGAGGCATATTAATCAATGCAACTCACCGTACATCAGACTGTTGGAACAATTAAGCAAAGGACAATTAACGATATATATATATATATATATATATATATATATATATATATATATATATATATATATATATATATATATATATATATATATATATATATATATATATATATATATATAAACGGAGGTCGGATAACATCGGGTACAGAATATACGTTTCCGTGATGTCAGTTTAATGGAATAGTGCAAACGTTTAACAAAAAATTAAACATTTTTAATTGACGGCAGTTAATATTATTCCCCTTCGCAGACCGGTCAGCCTTACGATATTACATAATCAAGAAGTCGGTCTTATTAACTGTAATAAAATAATATTGTCATAACCCGATATAAAACTTTTCACTAATAAGCAAGCAAAAGTCTGTACATGAAAAAGAATATATTTTTAGCCTAATAAAGGATTAAAGACTCGTGGCGTTTTGCTCATAATATATTGTATTTATTTTACAAATTATCGATCGCTTATGCAGTTCAAAATGAGCATGTCTCATTGTAATATGGAGAGACCGCGCCCTGAAATTATCCTCTTTCTTTATCAGTAAGACTGCAGGCATTTTGGAATTTTACTTGAGGATCAGTTCTGCTTAGAAGGGAGAAAATCAAGTTTGCAAATCTTCCCTATTTCGTATCGATTCTTGTCTAATTCCGTATCCCTAGTCTTCTGGGCCTCATAGTTCCCACAGCCAGTCGGCCCTAAATCGTACATGTACTTTTATTAGTCGCTGGCCATGATATCAACCCACCAACTTAGTACCGAGTAGAAACAGTTTTTGTAATTTCCACTGTCTTTAGTAATGATAGCCTAAAAAAACCCACCAGAACCTTCTTACCTACCTAACGTAACTCCCACCCAGGAGCTAGATACAGGAGCGATCAATAGCAATTGGAAAAGCGTCTCATAGACTTAGTGTAAACATATGGCGTATGCTCGATCCTATTTGCTCGTCTTGTTGCGAAATATTGAACCTTTGGTGATTTCCAAAGCCTCAAGCTTTTGGCCAAAGCAGCTGAAACAATATTCAGATCAAATTTTGCACGAACTCTAAAATAATGTTGAAAGAATCCACAAAAGAACACCATGGATCACAACTGCAAAGAAGATGAACGAAATACAGTTACAAGAGTGTTTTTTTTTTTTAAAAATAGTTTCTGCATAAGAATTTGTCATTGACTGACATGATTTGACAGTGGCGACCTTATGATATATTTTGTGGCAAAATGACGTAAATATTGTATTTTGGAATAGAGACTCGCTTCCCACATCTTTCTGCGTTCGATTTGTGTTAAAGTTTCTTATGCAAAGAAGTAGAAGGAAATTTTGAAAAGACAAACAAACAAACAAAAGCTCGAAATATTAATAAATCAAATATTAATACATGAAATAATAATTTTTAATTATTAAATTAAATTAATAAATAATTAATAAATTAATATCGAATAAATTAATAAAATAAATTAGTAAAAACATTAATAAATCAAACAAGAAAACGTAAATACAGCTGATATATGCTCGACCCCCCAAAATAAATAAGTACATTTTAATCCAAGTAGTGTGTGAATATAAATGAATAATTTGTTGTTATGAATAATTTATCGCTTTTGTGGTTTGTTTCTTTTTTATATTTGCTTTGAAGAGAAGATTTCACACGTATAGTATCAAGTATTTGCTGTGGTGAGGAGACCACACATATAGTATGAAGTATTTGCTTTGGTGAGAAGACCACACATATAGTATAAAGTATTTGCTTTGGTGAGAAGACCACACATATAGTATGAAGTATTTGCTTTGAAGAGAAGACCACACATATAGTATAAAGTATTTACTTTGGTGAGAAGACCACACATATAGTATGAAGTATTTGCTTTGGTGAGAAGACCACACATATAGTACGAAGTATTTGCTTTGAAGAGAAGACCACACATATATAGTATAAAGTATTTGCTCTGAAGAGAAGATTTCACACATATAGTATGAAGTATATGTTTTGACGAGAAGACTTGACGCATATAGTATGAAGTATTTGCTTTGACGAGAAGACTTCACACATATAGTATGAAGCATTTGCTTTGACGAGAAGACTTCACACATATAGTATGAAGTATTTGATTGACGAGAAGAATTCACACATATAGTATGAAGTATTTGCTTTGACGAGAAGACTTCACACGTATAGTGTAAAGTATTTGATTGACGAGAAGAATTCACACATATAGTATGAAGTATTTGCTTTGACGAGAAGACTTCACACGTATAGTGTAAAGTATTTGATTGACGAGAAGAATTCACACATATAGTATGAAGTATTTGCTTCGACGAGAAGACTTCACACATATGGTATGAAGTATTTGCTTTGACAAGAAGACTTGACGCATATAGTATGAAGTATTTGCTTTGACAAGAAGACTTGACGCATATAGTATGAAGTATTTGCTTTGACAAGAAGACTTGACGCATATAGTATGAAGTATTTGCTTTGACAAGAAGACTTGACGCATATAGTATGAAGTATTTGATTGACGAGAAGATTTCACACATATAGTATGAAGTATTTGCTTTGACGAGAAGACTTCACACATATAGTATGAAGTATTTGCTTTGACAAGAAGACTTGACGCATATAGTATGAAGTATTTGATTGACGAGAAGACCACTCATATAGTATCAAGTATTTGCTTTGACGAGAAGACTTGACGCATATAGTGTGAAGTATTTGCTTTGATGAGAAGACTTGACGCATATAGTGTGAAGTATTTGCTTTGATGAGAAGACCACACATATAGTATGAAGTATTTGACTGACGAGAAGACTTCACACATATTGTATCAAGTGTCAAGTTGTTTACAGTGTAACAGCTGATATGTAACCGCTGACATGTATCCGCTCATGATTGTGCCTCTTAGTATTGTGACAGTCCTCTTGAATGAAATAAAACTGTTGATGTTGCATGCTCCGGAAACCCAAAATTGTGAGCCTAAGTTTTCATTATAGCCAGTCACACACACACACACACACACACACACACACACACACACACACACACAGACACACACACAGACATATATATATATATATATATATATATATATATATATATATGTGTGTGTGTGTGTGTGTGTGTGTGTGTGTGTGTGTGATTTTCAAATTTTCCTGACATTGCAAATTTGCAAATGTAAAGTCCTATGATACTGGCCAGGCACAAAATGTTAAATTCGTACTTCATACTCATATAGAATTCTAGATCTGGACCTGAGAAGAAACTTCCTCATAAACTATCGTCTAGGAATGAAATAGGAGTTATACAAAGTTCTCTTTATTCGCTGTGAGATGATATTGTATTTATTGGCATCAAAAGGAATTAATACAGTCTTTTAACAATGGAGCTCACGTAAAATATCATGTATCACTTTTTTATTCAGTTAATCTTTCGTGGTAGATGTATTGCTAATTTATAGTTGTGTATCTCTGTGTGTGTGTGTGAAGAAGTACCGTGGTGTGGATTTCATGTTCCCTTTGTTGGTACCAGGAATTTGTGGCATAAATTATCATATAAATCATCCTTTCATAAAGTTGATATCTAAAAGAGCGAAATATTAACCTCGAGCTTGCAGAGAAAAAAAGTCTCAGAAACTCTAAGTCGAAATCAGCCCGGTATTCTCGAAACCTTTTGAGCATAAATTTGAACTGAAGTTTTAAATCCTTGATTTTGATACAGTATCTAGAGTGTTTAAAAAATTAGCATCCAATGAGAGGCATCAAAGTGGAGATAGCGTTGAAATTTAATTTTATTTTTATTCAGAATAATGTGACAAAAGTCAGTTTTGGTTCAAGCCTCGTACTCAAAAAGGTTTAAGGATATACGACCAAACACGTACAGTTCCATAAGCTTGATGCCCCCCCCACTCCCTTTTTGTGGGAGGGTGGGTGGGTCTTCCGCTCAAGGCGTCTGTACTACCGTTGAGCTTAGAAGTATTTGTGGCACAATTATATTTGAACCCCATCAGGCGATACTTTAATCATGTATGCCGAGCAGATGTTTTAGCGTTCACTAACTGAAGTTCAAACTTCCCTTATGTCCAATTTCTTAATCGCATCGTATCAGAATGTGTCCCATTTATAATCATAATTTATATAAGTAATTTTCCAAATCAGCGCGTGCCAGTCCTCAGCTAAATGTGGGCAAAACGATAGGCCCATCTAAATTGTTACCACTGGGAAATAACCTAAATTATTCGCTTAATTGCTGCATTTGCATGCGGGCTGTCCCAAGGCTGATAAACTGGTGTCAGATCAAAAGCATTATTGATGCATTCATATTTTCAAATTGAAGAGTTGTAATCGTATCTATATTTGCATCCTGTGTGCGTTTTAAAGGAAACTACATCCTTGCTAAAAGAGAATACCGTATAAATAAAAGCTACATGAGGGCGGATATATTCTTGAGTGGCGGATACAATTACTCATATCGTCCCATCGGTGGAATGGTTCAACATAATGTTTGCACTGCAGACATTACTATCTTGTAAATTCACACTCTCGTTCATGCATCGTCCTTCGGGACGGAAAGCTCTGTTTTCATTGAAAATCAAATATTAGATCAGCTAGTGATAATAGATGTATCGTTTGCAGGCATTAAGTTATTTTCCATAAGGGGTTTCGCAAACCGTCCCGTACAATAGTTTGGTCTTTAGGGACGCAGAAGGCTAAAATTGAAATGAAATTCACGCTTCGGAAGTCTAAATCTATTAAGCAAGAGTGCGGGCCTGATGTAAAATATTGTTCTGGGAAACCCCGCGGAAAGCCCATCGATTATTTGAGAAATAATGAATTATCAGGACACACTTAGAGAAAAGAAGCACGATGCAAGGCTCTAGAACATGGCACTCAAGTACCTGAAGGCTTGGAGGGAAAGAACATGTGGGTCCCACTGCAATTATCCCTCGCGAAGCAATGTCTCACTGCTGGAATGTGTCTGTTTCCGCAGCAAGAAGATGGCCCAGAGGGGTTTTGTCGTTACTGTTTGCTTCCGCTGTTTTATTTTCTATGTATAGCTGTTGCAACTATGCATGCAATAAAAAAGAATACAGCGACGGACTCGTAAGGTTAGAACAACGGTGGAACAGAGGAGAATGATTTAATTTTAATTTTTAACAGAAAAAACCCTCCTGAATCTTTATATATGTGTGATACTATAATGACTAGTAATATAATAAGTAAGCGCTTTATCATTTTTTTGCATAGGTGAGTAGAGCAAGCATACTTATTACTAAAATATATATTTTTTTATTTTGTTTGTGGTAAAATCCATTTCAGTTGAGAAGATAATCAGTACTTACGTCAAAAAATAAGTGAAAATTCAAGGAAGTGGAATGCTAAATCAAATATAACAAAATAACTTTCCTTTATATTGTATAACTATAAAAAGCCAGGCAATGTTGCACACTGAGCGCGGGCTCGCGGGTTTCCTGCAATTTTTGGTCCTATGTCCCTCAAATCTTGACCAAGTGCGCCCGCTCCTCCCCCCTCACCGGGCGCGCTTTTTCGTCGGAAAAAAATCGAAAAATACGCCTACAGCTTTTCATTAGTTGATGTCCATCCATGTCTCTGTTGCCACTAGCAATGACCATAGTCGCAAAAGGTGATAAAAACTGTAAGATGGCTATGAATATCTATTTTAAGACAATCTATCTGTCAATGAAAACATTCAAGGTTTATGGTAGTCGGCCGAGTTGCTATGTAAAGTGTTTGACGGCCGTTAGTATAATGTATTTTCGAGGTTAAAGTCACCCCACGGCGAGGAAGAAGATTTAATTTATTTTGAGGTTGAAATACTGACAAAAGATACTAAATTTATGCAAATACACACTTTGTCATTTAATTCATGATTTGTAAGTTTGGAAATAAAAATGATTCAGAAAACATAGGTATTTATTATAATCAATGCTGGTATCTAAATTTAAATACGAATAAGATCCGTAACGGAAAATGATGCAGCAAATTTCAGATTAACCAGAAATTCAAAACATGTTAAAGTTTTTATGAGTGATTTGAACACATGAAAAAACTTTTATTGCAATAATGTAAGTGTCCAAGAAAATTATGATATTACAGTGCAGACTACAAGGTTAAGGTGGCAAAACTGTCAAAGCAAGTAGGATTATCTAATTTTTATAGCACTATTATGTAGTATTATTTTCCTTTGTCCCTCTAAAATGTTGTGTCCCCCAAATTTGGAGGGTGGGGAACTCATTGTCCCCTGCCCTTGGGATAATATATGCAACACTGAAGCCTTTAGAAAAATGGTTCATACTTAAGAATGTAAAAAGGATCTAAGATTGTGTTACCTTTGCACTACTTGTTTTGCATCTTGAAAGGTGCAGGCCAGTCTTCCAATACTTACATCTGAAGGTATCACTCCACCATTCATTAGCAATGCGGTTTTCGGGTTCGTGTCTACATTTTCTCAAACCCCTTGTCGTAGGGAGAGTATTTTCTATAGTTATATTTGTCAGTGACTGTGTATTTAAAAAGTTTGACAACATAAGTGATAAAAGTGAATGCACGCATCAACTTTCATGACCATACATGCTACAACGTCTAGGAAATGCAAAAAGAATATCAACTTTCATGACCATACATGCTACAACGTCTAGGAAATGCAAAAAGAATATCAACTTTCATGACCATACATGCTACAACGTCTAGGAAATGCAAAAAGAATATCAACTTTCATGACCATACATGCTACAACGTCTAGGAAATGCAAAAAGAATGCAAATATTCAGTGGAGCCCAGCACAATGGGCTACCGGGAAGAAAATTAGTAGCCGAGCCTAAAATGAGTAGCCCAAAGAGGGCAAAGAGGGCAAAGAAGACACAGAAACTGTTGCGTCAAACTAACTTAAAAACTTAGGAACTTAAAAACGAGAACAATTGTTTTGTTTCATAGTTTATGCAAGACAAGCCAAACTCTTCAGAGCACTGAATGCAGTGCTGCGTATGCTCAGCACATTTCCATTCAGCGTGAAATACCGAAAGGATTTTTCGATCGTTCTACACACTGGGAAGTTTAACCAGGGTATTCATGTCGGGTACACTGTTCTCTTTACATCGTGCGTACCGGATACACATTTTTTCTTTTTAAGTCAGTCTTTAGTGTATGCATCTGTGAAAGACAGTCCAATAAGGAAGTACTCTTAACTTCAAGAAATAAAAACAGCCCCAAAATACCCGTATCAAATGTAATAGAGAGGACGTTATGGAGTCTTCTAATTAGAAGCCTGATAGGTAACTTTCTCCAGCCGAAGAGTTTTTGGCTAACCATATGTTATTTGGTCATGTACATTTAAACTAGTGGTAATAATTTCAAGCCAATCAGTCGGAACGGTTGAATTATTATTCCGAAAGTTGTAGTAAACTGTTAGATTATGTGATAATATATTATGAAACGCAATGGTGATTAAATACTTCTGAGATTGCTCTACAACTGAAATGGCCAATCACACAAAATGTTTAGTCTTTCATTTTTGCCTCTTATTTGCAGAGATATAAATGATTCGACTGAATGCAATGCGTGAATAGAATTTTGTAGGATGTCAGGTTTATTTGCATGAAAGTGTCCATAAGTTGAACATATGGGTTAAAACCCTGTTTCTAGTAGGTAAAATCATTAGGCTGAGTCGGATCTTATTCACATTTCGGTGTGAAATTCTGAATATGAGTACAGTCTGCATTGTTTGAAATAAAAGTCAGGAAATCTTGAAAATAAATGCCATCATTGCTCTGTTTCCACTAACACCCTAAAAATTGAACATTTAACCGATTTCGAAAGTAAGCCGTCCAAATCTTCTGACGTTTTGCTCTTGAATGTTTGCAATCTCGAAAAGAAACCGTCCAGTAGCAAGCGCAGCTAGAGCGGCTTTAAGTACCTCTCGCGAAGCGAACTCTTATAATAACGCGCATGTCTATATATAGATTTTTATTAGTGTATACTTTTAAATACAGTTTTGTCAACCGCAAATTTGACTCTTATACTTGCTCTGTTACACGTTTAAAAAAAATAGCCGTTTTGAAGTTACAAATTAAACTATTATTTTTGACATTATTGTACCGTATTACGCGAATAACCCAATACCAACTGCAAACTGCATAGACCCAGATCTGCCGTCGCAGAATGCACCGGCAGATCTGGGTCTATGCAGTTTGTAAGGACTA
The DNA here is from genome assembly GCA_029931535.1 of Margaritifera margaritifera. NCBI lineage: Eukaryota > Metazoa > Mollusca > Bivalvia > Unionida > Margaritiferidae > Margaritifera > Margaritifera margaritifera. The sequence continues at coordinate 2,732,883 of JAQPZY010001628.1, forward strand.
ATCAGTAAAACAAACAACATAGACCCATAATGTGCCGGCAGATCAGAGTCTTTGTTGTTTGCATTTGGACCTGAATTATTCGCGAGTATATACGGTACATAAACAAGAAATTGTAGATGTAATAAGTAGTCTTGACCTAAACAAAGGCTCTAGACCCCGTACAATTATTCATAAACTGTTAAACCATATAGTTTAAGAAATGTATGTGCCCTCGCAAATATTATTTAATAAATCACTGGAAGCCAGTGTGTTCCCCTCACAGTGGAAACTAGCGCACGTCATGCTGATTTATAAGAAAGGAAACAACAAAGGAAACAAAACACTATCGTCTAATTATAGACCAATTTCTCTATTGAGCTGTATGTTCAAGGTTTTTGAAAGAATTATATTCAAACATCTATATAATTTCTTGCACGAAAATGATTTGATAAGTAAATATCAATCTAGATTACGTCCAAACTGTTCAACAACACATCAACGAATTGAGATTTATCACAAAATAATTTTTTTACTTCTCTTGATTCGAAATTAAATCACGTGTTTAACATTCCTTGATGTCAGTAAAGCTTTTGATAGAGTATGAATGAAAGTGTGAGTTTATAAACTTCAAAAATAAGGAATTGCCGGTAAACTTATATCATGACTCAATAACTACTTAACAAACCGCTATCAGAGAGTTTTCTATTGAAATTCAGTATCAACAAATTGCCAACTAACTGATGGGGTTCCCCAAGGTTCCGTGCTAGGCCCTCTACTATTTCTTATTTATATCAACTATATAACAGACAATTTGAACACGCTTGCGAGACTATTCGATGATGATACTTTTCTTGGTACTTCTTCCAAATGCCCTTTACAAGTACAAAGGATTACAAACAGTGATCTTGAAAAACTTCGTGTACGAGCAAACGACTGGCTTATTACTTTTAATACTTCGAAAACAGGCATTTGATTAATTATAAACAGGCCAACTGTTCTTTCCTTTCTGAAGTTCTCTTTCGATAATATGAATTTGCTTCCTGTTAAAAATCATACACACCCCAGATTAACAGTATCTTCTGTTGCTAAAGGGACTAATGATATTGGTATGATTATTCAGAACGCATCTAAATATTTATATATGTTGCGCCCGACTAGAAACTCTTTTCACAGAACAGCTTTATCTTAATTATATACACTATTCATACATCTGATTTTAGAATATGCCTCTAAAGTCTGGGATATTGGCTCTATTGAAGAGTCGGAAAGACTAGAAAAAATTAAAATGTAAGCTGCACGAATCGTTACAGGGCTGCCCATTCACTGTTCTAGAGAGTCTGTTTGTCTGTTTGTGCTTTGTGCATACACCGGTTGTGAAACTCTGGCACAACGATTGGTTTTTGGAACTCTCTCCCTGACGATATCCGAAATTCTCCTGATTTTTTATTTGTAATAAAACGTTTATCTAATTCAACTAACGGGCCACCAGCGTATTATGATATTGGCAAACGTTACCATAATATCCTACATACTAAAGTTAGAGAAGCATGTAGTCCCCTCAAATCCGATCTTTACAGAGTGAATTTAGTTAACACTCCCATGTGCATGTTTGTTATGATAATGTAGATGTTGGACACTATTTGTCTATTGCTCCTTATTTAATATCCAAAGATCCCAGATCTTTTACCCTATCTTTCAACACACTCCTTGTGTAACTATATTTATTATGAAAAGGTGACATCAGACTAAGTAATGAAACAAACTCTGTAATATTCCTAAATGTTCATAAATATATCCACGAAACTAGACGTTTTTAGTAATTACAATTATATTATAAGCTCTAAATCTATAAAGTAAACGAAATGGACAACAGTAACTGTAACCAATGCAATGTCTTTTCTCCCTCGTCCTCTCTCTCTTTCTCTTCCTCCTTCTATCTCTCTCATGAATTGCTTACTTACTTACTTATATACGTATATGTTTCTTCTGTTTTCATGTGAAATGCTATATATCTTTTACTATATGAAATGCTAGATATACTAGATTTTCTGTAAAATGAATGTCATCTTTGGATAATTTTGTATGTTTGTGAGAGGGCCTAGATGAGTTAGACAACTCATGTCCAATCCCATATTGTTTAATACAATGGCAATAAAATATGTTTAAAAAATAAAACAAAAACAAAAAAACAAAAATTTGCTGTGAATCGAAATAGAGTTGAGCGTTGGAAAAGAGCCGAAGGTCTCAATTCAAGTGACTGATCCCAATCTCTCGTCTCCAACAGAGCAATACCGCATACCTATTTTCAAACCAGTGAAAAACTTTGGAATAATAATTATTATTTTTGACGTAGAAAGATCAACATTTATTGAAGAAAAAAAATATTCCACGCAACTTGGTGTTGTTTCTTTTTGCACACGCCAAGAACACTCTTGTGTTGCAGTGGGAGAAATCTCCAATGGAAGATGCATTGAAAAGTATGGATTTGAAACTTTGTCCGCATTCTTGTAATATACTTCAGTAGTTTTTAATTACACAGAAACTAGGTTCCAATCGTCTACCACTATTTTTACTAAAACAAATACACCTATCTCGAAAGCAAGGTGTCCTTGAAAATAAGCCTAACAAAAATTACTAATGGTCAGTATCAGACGCGGTTTATTTTCGAGTTTTTAGGTTATCTCCCATAATCAAAATAAATCATCGCTGCTTCCAGTTTGTATTTATCTTGGAAGTTTTAGGGATAATTACCAAGTAAATAGGTTTTTCAAATGAACAATTATAGACTTCTGATTGGCTGATGCGAGCGAAGACGTCGATATCAAAATTATGGATACTTTGAGAGGCTGTACTTCAGACATACGTAAAGTGACATATTCAACAAACTAACTCCCTGCGGGAACGGGGATGTAGAATAGAACTGTAAGAGGCAACTGATGGTGACAGGAGCCACGGTAGCGCAGTGGTTAGGGTGCCGGACTCTCGACTGAAGGGTGCGGGTTCGAATCCTACCGTGGCGTGTCTTTGGGCAATGCGTTTTACTCATATTGCATCGGCATTAAATAACTGACTTGTGTTGCTGTGCCGTAAAACACCAAACCAAACGAAACCAATCAACGACCTAAAAGTGACAGACAAGTTGAATTATGAACTGCAGGGTATATGTGTCTTTATCTAAATAAAATAATCTGATAGTCCAAACAGCATTAAAATAAATGGAAATTAAAAATTTTATTATTTAAGATATTTATCGTAATTCTGTTTACTTGGTGCCTTTTCGTAATATTTATGAATAAGTAATGATGCTTTTTTAAAATTACGAAATGTGTTGCTCTAATGCTGTTAAATTTGATCGCATAGTATGGTTTGGTTTGGTGTTTTACAGCATAGCGACAAAAGTAGGTTATTTAGTGCAGAGGCAGTCTAATCACGTCATAGTGTTGACTTATATTTTTCTTGATGGATTTTATGCGGAGTGGAGATGTTCAAAATTTTTTGATTGGTAAGGAGGAGTTTGTTTAAAAATAAAGACTTAGGGTAAGATATTCGTGAACCTTTCGTGACTTCCGATCCAGACAGTTACATGCTAAAAGTGTTGTCCTGCTGTGAAGTAATTTGATCAAATTTCTAGCCAAAATAGGACTCCTCTACAAGTGAGTGTTTTCTGAAAACCTTTTTTCGCAACACATGCATCTTATCCATCAGTTCATGAATATACCAAGTAACCTTCAGCCCCAGGTCTGATGAATCAATGTGTCAAATAATGATGCTAACAGGAAACTGTTTTTAATACAGACAGGACCAATCATTATCCATCTTGCCGGATCACTTGCTCAGTTGGGGATAGCGCAAGCCTAAGTCCCCAGTTTTATCACCTCCAAGACGGAGATTCACCGAAAACTCTCTATCACTTATCACTTTAGGTCAAAGAAATCAACTTTTTACTCATTATTTTAACATGTTTGAAATATTGTTACACAACAGTTTGTATGCATTAAAAAGTGGCTGCAGCTCAAAATATAGATTCTGCTTAGTAAGCATGATCTAGCATCACAAAACACAGCATGTGATGCAAACTTTTACTGCAGCGACTATCAATGAGCTACTAAAAGATGCTAAAATTAATTCAAATTTTACGCAAGCTTCAACATTTTATTCACAAAAATAAAATAAAATTGTCTTTATGTCTTTTTGTCTTGATTATTGAACGTGATGTGATATGTATATATATATATATATATATATATATATATATATATATATATATATATATATATATATATATATATATATATATATATATATATATCAGTGAAAGAAGATGTTTTATGAAGTTCCCAAATTGATACATTTGGCGAATAAATTCGTTTAATTAGTTCACATTAGGGCCACCTTAACCACCTTGATTTTCTTGTAGGGTGTGGCTTTATGTAGCATTGTGACCAGAACTGTTGCGATAACGTGATACATATTGGGACTATTGAAATTTATATGGTGATACTATATCTTGTATCGTCACCCCGTATCACGATATCAGCGCTGTAACATGAGAAATAAATTATGCAATTTTATAAACTTCCTGAACTGCTATTAGACAAAATCAATGGAGTTACAGACTGATTCAATTTTCATACTGTTTTAGACTCTTATATAATGCACAGCACAGTTATACCCATGGATGGGGAACGAGTGCAATGATATAATGCACAGCACAGTTATACTCATGGATGGGGAACGAGTGCAATGATATAATGCACAGCACAGTTATACCCATGGATGGGGAACGAGTGCAATGATATAATGCACAGCACAGTTATACCCATGGATGGGGAACGAGTGCAATGATATAATGCAGAGCACAGTTATACTCATGGATGGGGAACGAGTGCAATGATATAATGCACAGCACAGTTATACCCATGGATGGGGAACGAGTGCAATGACATAATGCACAGCACAGTTATACCCATGGATGGGGAACGAGTGCAATGATATAATGCACAGCACAGTTATACCCATGGATGGGGAACGAGTGCAATGATATAATGCACAGCACAGTTATACTCATGGATGGAGAACGAGTGCAATGATATAATGCACAGCACAGTTATACACATGGATGGAGAACGAGTGCAATGATATAATGCACAGCACAGTTATACTCATGGATAGAGAACGAGTGCAATGATATAATGCACAGCACAGTTATACACATGGATGGAGAACGAGTGCAATGATATAATGCACAGCACAGTTATACCCATGGATGGAGAACGAGTGCAATCATGATTCAAATATTCTGAGACATGCAACAAAGTCAAGCTTCCCATAAGACAATACAAAAGATAACATAACATGTGTATCAAGATAGTATTGTATCGAGACTTCTGTATCTTGATAAGTGTCGTATCTCGACGTTAGTGTCAACACATAGTTCTGACCTTGCCACTTTCTTACCATCCATTCACTGGTTCCATGACTTCTAAATTGCAAATTACAAAGCTTCTATCGTTGGCCATGGCTTTACAAGGATGCAAAACTGGTCTGTTAAGTGGATTGTAGCAGTGCATAAAACAATTAAACATTGCCACGCACTTAAAATGCATCAATACTACTACTATTACTACTACTACTACTATTATTACTACTACTACTATTATTACTACTACTATTACTACTACTACTATTACTACTACTATTACTACTACTATTGCTACTACTACAACTATTACTACTACTATTACTACTATTATTATTACTACTACTACTATTACTACTACTATTACTACTACTACTACTACTACTACTACTACTACTATTACTACTACTATTACTACTACTATTACTACTACTATTATTACTACTATTACTACTACTACTACTATTACTACTACTACTATTACTACTACTACTACTACTACTACTATTACTACTACTATTACTACTACTATTACTACTACTACTACTACAACTATTACTACTACTATTACTACTATTATTATTACTACTACTACTACTACTACTACTACTATTACTACTACTACTACTACTACTACTACTATTACTACTACTACTACTATTACTACTACTATTACTACTACTATTATTACTACTATTATTATTACTACTACTACTACTATTACTACTACTATTACTACTACTATTATTACTACTATTACTACTACTACTACTACTATTACTACTACTATTACTACTACTATTACTACTACTACTACTACAACTATTACTACTACTATTAATACTATTATTATTACTACTACTGCTACTACTATTACTACTACTACTATTACTACTACTATTACTACTACTATTACTACTACTACTATTACTACTACTATTACTACTACTATTATTATTACTACTACTACTATTACTACTACTATTACTACTACTACTATTACTACTACTATTATTACTACTACTATTACTACTACTATTACTACTACTACTAGTATTACTACTACTATTACTACTACTACTACTACTACTACTACTATTATTACTACTACTACTATTACTAATAGTACTACTATGATTATAAATAATAATAAAGGGCATATTTTTTTTTGTTTAAATTCAACTCCCCCACCTACCTCTACCCCCATCCAATAAAAATGGTACACATCCAGTGTAAACACAGAAATATAGCTATATTAAGGAAAAACGAACCAGCTCTTTACCAGGTGGAACCCCTTGGAAAAAATCCTGGATCTGCTCAATGTAATAATAGTGAATATTTAATTAAAAACAAAAGAAGAAGAAAAAATTAGTATGAACTCTGATACTTTACTACTGCTATGATGATACTTCTTATAATGCTTCTGTTATTATCATCACCACGACCACTACAATTACCACTATCTCAGTCACAACTTCTTTTTTTCTCTGCTACTACCAGGGACGGTTTATTCGCTCGGCAAACTAGGCGGTCGCCTAGGGCGGCAAAATGGGGGGGGGGGGGGGGGGGGGGGGGTGGCACACAACTGAATGAATAAAAAACAGAAGAGAAATAGCGTCAAATTAAAAGATAATAAGCGTCTAAAAATAGAAAGAGAAAAACAGATGTAGAATTTTTATTCATACTAATGCACAATATTCATTTTCGAAAGTTAATTGTCGGGGAGAGAGGGCAACAAATACCCTTGCGCCGGCCCTGGTTATTACAACAACTGCTAGTGTTACTGCTGCTGCTGCTACTACTACTACTACTAATACTACTACTGCCATCACCAACACCATTGCCACTACTGCTCGTAGAAGCAAGTTATTACGTTGGCGGCGGATGTAGCAGCTAAGACTGCAATGTTTGCCGAAATTTGTAAACGTGTACACTGTAAACAATAACCGAAACGATGCCGTTTAATCGAAACTATAAAAAAAACTCAACCTTTCCCCTGATTTGCAGAGCAGGCTTACATCTAATACCTATGTTTATGTGAGGATTCGATTTTGAAGGCATGTCTTTGATGAATATATCTGACAATCTAGATAAAACATCCTTAGAATCCTCATGAGGATGTCTCATATTGCCGCTTATTTGTATATGATGAAAAAAATTATAATACAGCCGTACGTATACTGCCTTGGGCATCCTTATGTGATCCCTTCATAGGATCTACAATGCCTACAAGAAACTGTAGTGCAGTGGTGGCACGAGGGTTCGAGGCGCCCGGAGTCAATGTTCTTTAGTGGCGCCCCTACTTTGCCACAGAGAACAGTTTTTATGTCAATTGCCAACCTCCATCCTCCCCCCACCTACGCCCCGCTTACAGCTAAAAAAAAATGCCCCCCCCCCCCTCGCCTGGTGCTGTAGTGGCAGTGACGTAGCAACGGTCCAAGCAACCCTGGCAACTGTGGATGGGGTGGGGATAGGGGTCAAAAATTCCCATCAAACAACTATTTTTCTTTTTATTGGGAGGGGCCCCATAATTAAGTTTTGCGGGGGGGGGCATCATTTCTTGCTACTGTGAAGTGGTTTACAAATTTGAAACGGTGTTTCTTTTCAAAACAAAATGTTACTCATCAAAAGGTTCATTTAACAAATATGTTTTTCAAACATAAATAGTTTAAAGAAGTTTTGGTCAATAATATCAGGAAATAAAACTGATGTGTAATATTGTGTAATATGCGGTGCAACCAATTCTCGTTAGTTTGTTTTGCATTTTCGTAGTGATGACCAGTTTGATGTGAAAATCATCAATACTTTAACAAAAAAAAGTTACAGAAAAATCTTACGATGTAGAAATATATCAATCGGAACGGGTAGTTCCTGCGTCACTGACAAGCACGCACTAATTCATTGATACGGTTACCGATTATGTAAACGTTTTACGGGTACGAAACTAAACTAAGCCATTTACACGTGTAATCGTTTTACGGTTACGAAACTAAACTAAGCCATTTACACGTGTAAACGTTTTACAGGTACGAAACTAAACTAAGCCATTTACACGTGTAAACGTTTTACAGGTACGAAACTAAACTAAGCCATTTACACGTGTAAACGTTTTACAGGTACGAAACTAAACTAAGCCATTTACACGTGTAAACGTTGCAGCCTTAATAGAAATAGCCACAGCTACAACAGAAGTACCGATAGTAAATGATGAAGTAGTACAGTAGTAGCAATATTAGTAGTAGAAGGAGAAGAAGGAAAAGAAAGAAAAAGTAGTAGTAGTAGTTGTTGTTGTTCTTGTTGTTGTACTTTGAAAGTCGCTGAAACAGGGCTTAAAGTTGCCCCTCGGAGACATGATGCATTATCATTCCCTATCAATGCTAAATTTTTCATACGTATTTATTTCTACGTAATGCATATTATCTGAATCTGGTCAATCTTGAATTAAGAGAAATTGATTTGAGAGGTGCGGGTTTCTTTTCCATCACATACATCAATTTGGCCTTAAGTAAATCTGGGAGCAGATCTTAAAGAAGACAATTTGTCAAAGCCAACCTTGAAGAAAGCAAAACATTCAAAGTTCAATAACACTTTGATCACCATTTACAAATAATGGAGAAAGATGAAAAACACGTATGTTCACGCATTTCCGCTTCTTCCGGGATGATTAAAAAGTATATGTTCTATTGTGCTTTCAACGCATTCTTTACGATGTGTTTCACATTTAAATACAAAGGTTGATTTTTTTGTTACAAAACTAAACAAATCTCGTCTTGATATCGTTTTCTTTGCTATTGCCTATGATAACCCACTCTAACATATTCAATTTAAAAATGTTTGGACTTTTTACCACGATTAATGTCGAAATTACATCATTTTAATGTATTTCAATTTTCCTGACTTTTTGTCTGCTTTGACGTTGTTCAGTCTTTCATTTTGTCTCTCCTCATGCATGTATAGTGACATATTTCAGTCTTTCATTTTGTCTCTCCTCATGCATGTATAGTGACATATTTCAGTCTTTCATTTGTCTCTCCTCATGCATGTATAGTGAGATATTTCAGTCTTTCATTTGTCTCTCCTCATGCATGTATAGTGACATATTTCAGTCTTTCATTTTGTCTCTCCTCATGCATTTATAGTGACATATTTCAGTCTTTCATTTGTCTCTCCTCATGCATGTATAGTGACATATTTCAGTCTTTCATTTGTCTCTCCTCATGCATTTATAGTGACATATTTCAGTCTTTCATTTTGTCTCTCCTCATGCATGTATAGTGACATATTTCAGTCTTTCATTTGTCTCTCTTCATGCATTTATAGTGACATATTTCAGTCTTTCATTTTGTCTCTCCTCATGCATGTATAGTGACATATTTCAGTCTTTCATTTGTCTCTCCTCATGCATGTATAGTGACATATTTCAGTCTTTCATTTGTCTCTCCTCATGCATGTATAGTGACATATTTCAGTATAAGCCGACTAGGCCCAGGCCTAGAGCAGCAACTTTTACGCTGAGGCAAAATTCGCTGCAGCATTAAAAAAAAACAACAAAAAAAAAAAAACAACGCTGAAGTGAATAAAAATATGTAGCGAACACGACACTAATAAGCAGTTTTTGAAAATAAGATTAGCGATTCGAGACCCTTTTCTTGCCGCCCCTCACCTCTTTGGTTATGAGCGGGGGCGGCACTTTCGAATGGGCCTAAGGGCGGCAAAAATCTAATTTGTCGCTGTGTATGTATGTATGTATGTATGTATGTATGTATGTATGTATGTATGTATGTATGTATGTATGTATGTATGTACACTGCACCGTTTGTACAACGTACATGATGGATGTTCTTACCCTTTTCCAATGACTCATGAAAACTATTTCTAAATGAGCTCTTGCAACTGTAGTTCAAGATAAAGGATAGTGAACATCAGCGACGTCTAAAATTCAGCCATAAACATTCATCGTTGATGAAAGTTTTGTACACTGACTTACAGGTGGGATATATTTATTTTTGTTGTAATTTAAGATGGATATTCTCAATCCAATACCAGCACTGGGCATTTCTTTAACGTATAGCTGTTAACAACTATATATAAGGGCAAGCTCTACGTTGTTTTTCTTCTTTTCTTTCTTTCTTTCTGTTTTTGTTTGTTTGTTTGTTTGTTGTTTTTTTTGTACCTAATGATGACGTAACAGTCAGCGGTACTTGGGTTAATGCCTGGTTTGTTACAGCTGAATGTCGATATTGCTATGCTGACGCTGTTGTTGTTACCCTTGCTACTGTTGCCGTGTTGTTGTTGTTGTTGTCGTCGTTCTTGATACGCAATTATCAGCTGTTTTTTGTTTTTGTTTTTGTTTTTTTGTTTTTTTTTAATGTTTAGCTAGCGACAGTTTTCTTTTTAATTTGGGTCGTCAGCAGGATTCCGTGACAATTTGGATCCAACGTTCATGTGTTTAGGTCAATTGCCACTTGAAATTTTGTCTTCCTCTAAAGTTTATAATTGCTTTCGTCCCAACTTCTAAGCGGTTCTGGTACACTCCTATAATCTTTTTTCAATTATTAAAATCTGGGTCATTAGTAAATATTTATTGTACAATTAGTTACTCATATTTGTAATTTTATAAGTTCGGAGTGGATTCTGTGATCAGATTTAAGGATTTTTACAAGCACATATATAGTGAGAGAACACGCTGTATTGTGTAAAATGTAACGATCAGCCTTGGGTGGCTTTTTTAAAAATATATAACGATTTGCTGAAAACATACACAGACAAACACACGCGCGCGCTGAAGACAAACAGCACGTGGAAATATTTATCAGTTGATGAGCACCGAATGACGATATTAAATCTGTAAAAAGGTTTGTTGAAGGCACACCATACTTACATCAGTATTCGTGTATTTACATCAGTATTCGTGTACTTACATCAGTATTCGTGTAACCCATATGTACCATATAAAACATATTTGATGTACGAAACCATTCTTATTAAAATTTCTAAAATACATATTATTCAGTACTTTTAAAATACAAAGTAACTATTAATCCAAAATATCATCAGGAAATAAACTATATCACCATGTACACAAATATATACTTTATACGCACAGGAATAGAGAAGCTAGCTTATAAAAAAATAAATACAGTCAGACAGTTCTCTGAAAAGTGATACTAGGCATTGTAATAAGAACGGATATGACCTAATAGCATTATACGATGGCCCTAATTAGCTCCACTCGCTCCAACTAAATATTAAATAAACGAAACTTCAATTTGAAGTTGAAATAATAATAATAATAATAATAATAATACCATGAACACATTTGTTTGCAGCCATTTTTCTCGCTGTAAAGGTATAATTTTCAGGACCTATCGTCCTTGTCTTACTATTAAATCAGCATGTATAAATGAAAAGAACGAATCAGAAACATACATTTTTAATTCATATATTTTGTAATATGAATTTTCCTACATTTAAAACCCATTTTTAGAAGTAATGTTTATATATCGCACATTAAAAGGATATAAGATCTGGAAGCTGAGTCAAGTTTTAATATACAATATTGTTCTATTTTATTGCTTATATACATATGAAAGCACCGTCTATGCCGTGCAATTTACATACACTGACAATCAGGTTCGTTTTAGCTAGTAATACAATATCTTTTGCGAATAAAAAAAAATGCAGTTTGCATTGACACTACTACATTATTAAAGAAACGATAAACAACGACAACGATAATAATAATAATATAATAATAATAATAATAATAATAATAATAATAATAATAATAATAATAATAATAATAATGATATTATTATTATTATTATTATTATTATTATTATTATTATTATTATCAAACTGCTTAAACCAGTACGGATCAAGATGACGTTACATTTTAGTTTTACTAGCTGCAGTCAAAGCATTAACTCTACTTCTATAGGTAAATGGTCCATAACGTTTACAGTGACGTTAATTGTATATACTTTCCTACGTTTTGGACAATGTTAAAGATTCACAGTTAGCCTTTCATAATAGCTCTTTTCTGTACTTAAATTTTGAACTTCTGCAATTGGATGCATACATGTACTAAGATCCAACATAAATACCCCCTAGACAGTTTGAAACCTAATTTCCTTCAAAACCTTCTCTTGCCTTCACGTATTGGGTGTTTCTTGCTGATTCTAAGCATTTATCCCGGTGTTATTTTTGAAATACGGAATAACCACGTCAATAGTTTCGTCCATTACAAAAATGCACCTGGCTTTTTGTTCATGAATATCAGCTCAGGTTAGCAGCACTGGTCACGTGGTCGTTAAACAATTTGGGTACGGTTCCTTTGGGGCAGCTGGAAGGTCGTTGAAGGGCTTGTTCAATATTAACTAAGGATAGCCACTGAGGCTCATTGGTTAGTATGGCAGGCCCAATATCCCATGTCTGTCACCGTGGTTAGTGTGCCGGACCTACAAGCCTGGGTCTGTCACCGTGGTTAGTGTGCCGGACCTACAAGCCTGGGTCTGTCACCGTGGTTAGTGTGCCGGACCTACAAGCCTGGGTCTGTCACCGTGGTTAGTGTGCCGGACCTACAAGCCTGGGTCTGTCACCGTGGTTAGTGAGCCGGACCTGTAAGCCTGGGTCTGTGACCGTAATTAGTGAACCGGACCTACAAGCCTGGGTCTGTCACCGTGGTTAGTGAACCAGACCTGTAAGCCTGGGTCTGTGACCGTGGTTAGTGAACCGGACCTGTAAGCCTGGGTCTGTGACCGTGGTTAGTGAACAGGACCTACAAGCCTGGATCTATCACCGTGGTTAATGTGCCGTCCCTACAAGCCTGGGTCTATCACCGTGGTTAATGTGCCGTCCCTACAAGCCTGGGTCTATCACTGTGGTTAAAGTGCCGGACCTACAAGCCTGGGTCTGTCACAGTGGTGTATCCCTGGGCAAGGCACTGTATTCCATTATCCTAGTACTAAACAGTCTTTCATGTGCTGATATGTCGTCAAACACCAAACGACTAAGGTAATGTGATCATTTCAGGAAATTCATGTATATGTAAGTATCTAGAGTGACCGGGAAACTCTGCATTAAAAAAAGACGACCATGGGGATGATTGAACTGTCAAACCTTTTTAACGATGGGCCAGATATGTACGATGGTATACTGTTTTTGCAAGTCATAGATGGGACATAGAGCCGGTGGTTCTTATATGCACGTGATTATCATGGAGCAATTTTAACAGTAAATGGTGCTGCCCTGGTGTAATGAAGTGCATTGTAGAATAATACGTTTCCTTTACTTATAACGTCCAATAGACGGTACTACGAATCATCGGCGATATCCTGTATGTAGTGGTTGGCCCGCTCATAAGCGCCGAAGCAGGAAGGAAGTCTCTTAAAACGCTCTTCGGTTACTTCTGATCCGTCAAGACCGGGACACTTATAAGACCTATCCGGTCGCCAGGGAGACGCGGTCTAAACACGAATAATACAGGCCGGACCTACATTAGCCTAGCAATTAGCGGCTTAAGAAGGCAGACAATTTTGCATATAAAGTAATATTTGACACACGCAGATCTTTTTTTGCGCACATGTTTATGATACACAACGCAGGGATTCGGAATGCCCCGGCAACATCCGGAAGTAATTTATCTTCCGTGTTTTGAATAGTTTTGAGAGATCAAGGAAGAAAGATCTCTCATACTTTGTTTGGGATATCTACAACCAGTCTCCAACATATATTTACTGTATTTAGTCAGTAAGTTATTTGTCTTAATGTTTCATGTAATCAAGCAAAAGTTGGGCATACTGAACCACACTGGGTATTGTGATAAACGGAGGTACTTAAAACGCGGGACTCAACTTCGGCGGATAAGCGAAGGTATGGAACCCTGATTATTACATTAACTTTTTTGGGGAACGAAAACTATTTATTGCTAAGTACGGTTTTGGAAAGAAAAATAATGATATCAAGGGGTCCTTGGCTAAGTTTACCTAGTGTAACTCAAATAATGATATCAAGGGATCCTTGGCTAAGTTTACCTAGTGTAACTGAAATTATGATATTAAGGGGTCCTTGGCTAAGTTTACCTAGTGTAACTCAAATAAGGATATCAAGGGGTCCTTGGCTAAGTTTACCTAGTGTAACTCAAATAATGATATCAAGGGGTCCTTGGCTAAGTTACCTAGTGTAACTCAAATAATGATATCAAGGGGTCCTTGGCTAAGTTTACCTAGTGTAACTCAAATAATGATATAAAGGGGTCCTTGGCTAAGTTTACCTGGTGTAACTCAAATAATGATATCAAGTTTACCTAGTGTAACTCAAATAATCGATTTTAGGCTTTAAACTCTGCAAAAACAAAACTAACTTCAAACATACTCTAGATATGTAACAAGGAACTAAAAGAGCTGTGACAGAAGGCTTCTTCGTCTCACAGTCAGGAAGCTTTAGGCCAGAAGGTGACTATGATATGATAATAGATATCCATCGTGGACAATTTCATCAAGTGAGATCGAAACATAATTTTAGGTTAACAAATCCGAGAATCGAGCTGCTTCATGACACATTTTGTTATTAAAGCCATGGTCTGACGATGTACAATTTACTGATTTATAATGGTTATGTATACATCGGTTATTTGAAAAGTTCAGAATATTTTGTTCTAACTTTTTTGCTTCTTTGAACCTGTCAATAAATTTAATGCCGATCAATAGACAAAATAACGTTCTATAAAGTTATCTGCAGCTGCATGTGCAGCACGCCTGATACCTGCAGATATATGCGTGTGATGAAACATAGGTAAATGACAGCGACATAAAATATCGAAGGAGAACAAATCACTTACCGAACAAAAAACATACTGTACAATTTGGTCTGCTCCTAGGGTACTCTCAGACTGATATCCCGGTAATCTTGGATAAAGTTTACGGATGTAATTTTCTGTCATAGCCTACACTTTTGATGTGGTTTCATCGTTTTAAAGATGGTTGCAAATCCATGGAAGATGACCCACGTTCTGGAACACCGTTAGTTGTTGTAAGAAATTACCACTACATATTAAACACAAACAATTTATGACATCTATTTCTTGCATATGAAGCTGCAAAGTTGTACAAAATAAAATAAAATAAGAAAACAAAATAAAATAAAATAACCAAGAAAAATAGAAACTCTTCAAAAAATGTTTTTGATGGGTGGGGGGCGAGAGTTTTCGCCGAATGCTTCATATAGGTAAGTAACTATTCAGAAATATACACATTGTTTTGATGAAAATGCACGCTCTTTCACTGGACCAAAATGTTTAGCTAAATCTAACCAATTAGATTTTTCCTCCAAGCAGGTAGAGAATATATCAAACAACACAAACATATACAAGCACATCACTCTTGGAATCGGTTATTATTAAAGCAAGATCATTTTTCTCTCAATTTTACGCAACACAGTACGGGGATTTCATGAAGTAATTGTAGTTGTTGGCCAGCAGGAACGAACAAGATACTTCTGCTCTCCACTTATTGTATTGAGCGCATGTGAACTGCGACGTCATGACTGCACTTTCGGTTATCAAACAACAGCAGTCCTCTGTCGACAATGAAAACGTCTAAATACCTCTTTGCAATGCATCAGTGCATAATCTAAAGTTTACAACGTGGAAAGAGAAATACTATATCCATGATTCCCAATCGGGTAAGGACTCCAAACATATTCAGACACTGGATACATAAATAGGGACCTATAACTTCTATTAAAAAAAAAAGCCATGTTAGTGGCATCTTTTTTCCACTGAAAATCTCAGTATATCGTTAAGTATCTTGTGACGTCATACATCGCAAGGAGAGACTACCCCAATGCTCAAGAAAGACCGCATTGACAGACAAGATGGTGAGAATCTGTGGTCAATGATTTTTAGTCCATATCTATTTTGTCTACAGAGCAAACATTTTAAACTTTTCAGCAAGCACGATGAGTAATATTGGAAATTCATAATTTAATATGAGGCTTAAGCAGTGGCGGCGCCAGGGTTCGAGGTGCCCGGGGGCAATGTTCTTAAGTTGGCAAGCAGGAACGAACAGTTTTTATGTCAATTGCCAACCTTCAACCAACCCCAACCCACAATCTACGTCCCGGTTACAGCTGCAAAAAAAAGGCTCCCGACGGCATCCCCATCGCCCGGCACCCGGGGAGAATTGTCCCCCCAATCCCCAACCCCTCTCGAGCCGCCACTGTACTTAAGTTTTGAATTTCCCTTTAAGAAACTCTGGAAAATAAGTCACAGTGACCTAAAGTTGGTGTGCTACATATGTTCATCCCAAGACGCACTCAAGTGCAAGTTTGGCGAAAATATGTTAAAAGGTGTTGGAGTTAGAGCCTGGACATTATCCTGGCAAAATAAAAGGTGACAGTGATTAAGAATTTATGCACGAGGCATGTACATTCCAAGATGCACACATACCAGGAGGGCTGCACAGATGGACAAAGTGAGTCTGATATACTGCACGCTTCTTAAAGTAAGAGCATAAAACGTTTTGAATTTTAGGTTACATTCTACTCAGACGCTCCATGAAATGCTCGAACTGTTGTACCACACATGATTATGGCGGTATGTTTGAATCGTGCACACAAATGTTACCAAAGTATAATATTATCTTTAAAAACTTGTTTCATTAAGCCAGTCCAGTTGGTGGCACAAAACAAATGAACCACTCTCGTGAACATTACACAAATACAGGCTGTTATTACTTTAAAAAAGACATATACACACCCCCAACAACAACAACAACAATAATAACAAACAAACAACCGTAACCTAACTGTCGCTCAACAAAACAGAGAACAATATCTTTTAATGCTTCTTAGGTACATAACAAGAATTACCTTTATTTCGGCTTTACAAAATTGTTATAGTTTAACACCCCCGTCGTCGCCCACGTGCAAGTGTATCTAGGTTTGAGATTAAGTATCATATAGCATGACGTCGTGATAGATCATGCTTATGAATTAAGTTTTGATGCTGTTTGAGATTAAGTATAATATAGCATGACGTCGTGATACATCATGCTTATGAATTAAGTTTTGATGCTGTTTGAGATTAAGTATCATATAGCATGACGTCGTGATAGATCATGCTTATGAATTAAGTTTTGATGCTGTTTGAGATTAAGTATCATATAGCATGACGTCGTGATAGTCATGCTTATGAATTAATTTTTGATGCTGTTTGAGATTAAGTATCATATAGCATGACGTCGTGATACATCATGCTTATGAATTAAGTTTTGATGCTGTTTGAGATTAAGTATCATATAGCATGACGTCGTGATAGATCATGCTTATGAATTAAGTTTTCATGCTGTTTGAGATTAAGTATCATATAGCATGACGTCGTGATAGATCATGCTTATGAATTAAGTTTTGATGCTGTTTGAGATTAAGTATAATATAGCATGACGTCATGATAAATCATGCTTATGAATTAGGTTTTGATGCTGTTTGAGATTAAGTATCATATATCATGACGTCATGATAAATCATGCTTATGAATTAAGTTTTGATGCTGTTTGAGATTAAGTATCATATAGCATGACGTCGTGATAAATCATGCTTATGAATTAAGTTTTGATGCTGTTTGAGATTAAGTATCATATAGCATGACGTCGTGATAAATCATGCTTATGAATTAAGTTTTCATGCTGTTTGAGATTAAGTATCATATAGCATGACGTCGTGATAGATCATGCTTATGAATTAAGTTTTGATGCTGTTTGAGATTAAGTATCATATAGCATGACGTCGTGATAGATCATGCTTATGAACATTTTACAGTAGAAGCTTTTTGCTTTTGATTATTTTGAATTGAACATGAAGAATATTTTAAAAATCCCCTAACCCATAAATAAAAGACATAAAAAACATTTTTTTAAAAACTGGACATAAGAAATATTTTTTAAAAAAAAATCAACCTTTAACCCATTAAAAAAAAAAATTGGCGTAAAAACAAAATCTGTTTTGGTCACCCCTGCTATGATTATAACACGTTTGTGTGTGGTCACCCCTGCTGTGATTATAACGCGTTTGTTTTATCAATAAGAACTTTATCTCTGGACAATTTGATATCTGTCATTTAGCCGATATATTGTAATCGATCATATCCGTCCGTCCATCAGTGTCCGCATGACCGTGCGTCCGTCCGTGCGTCAGACCGTCAATCGGGTTTGCTTCTATCATGAATACTGTCTACATAGATTGAGAGAGGGTGATTATGTTTGGTATGAAGTTTTACATGGATGTTTACATGACAACAACCGTATCGGATCATATATGCGGCTTCAGTTGAGATGTAAGGGTTGAGGGCAGAGAGCGGGTGGGGACGGGTTTTGGTGATCTTAGCTCACATTTTTTGAGGATATTGCCAAGGCTTCCATCTCATTTAGTTTTTGAAGGAAATAACTTTGAATCGTATGCCCACATGCTACTCTATTATGCTTCCGTTTAATGGTGAATTTTGTTACTTTGATGTAATTTTCATCCTCGTTACATGCATCTACTTCATGTTGTTTGCTCGAGTTCATTTTCTGACATATGAATCTTGTATGTAAAGAATGTAATTTACCTATAGAATTTCATGATAAAAAGATCATTGCAGAATACATATGTCGAACATAACCGATAGTGTGACCGTAAACATGTAGGATTTCATGACAAACATCAAATCCGTCACAAAATCCATAACCTGAGCATTGTCTATAAAGTATCGTAACTCTTTTATAATAGAGCAATATATTGCCCGGGTTAGGATATTAAACCTCCGGCGTATGACTTATGGATTGAAAATGTATAGGCGAAAACGAACACTAGAATGAGCTTTGACTGGTGCCGATCCCACCTGAATCTCTTCATCAAAGCAACATAATAGGGCAATGTTTCCATATGATAGCCCCGTTTCCATGGTAACAGTTCGCTATGAAAAGCAAATTCCTATAATGAGTAGAAAATTATTCCAGATTTTGATGTCTAGTTACGAGTGGGTCCCAGCCAGGTAAAATAAGACGAAACCATAAGACATGACGCTCGAATTGAGAGGTGTGCTATTTCATTTTGTATTGGAACAACTCATACCTAAACAAGTGTAGCGGCAATCTGTCTGTCTGTCTGTCTCTCTCTCTCTCTCTCTCTCTCTCTCTCTCTCTCTCTCTCTCTCTCTCTCTCTATATATATATATATATATATATATATATATATATATATATATATATATATATATATATATGACATATTTACCGTTTGTTATTATTTATGATGTTGGAAATACGGAGGTATCACTAGCAAATAGTTGACTTTCTTTATTTATTTGATATAGGGAATAGAAAAAGGCAATGTTCCGCATACGAAAATAAAAGATTGCGAAATGTTGCAGACTTGACTTGTCTAGCACTTTGTTTTTGCCTGTTTGTTTTAGCTGTGCATTAAGTACCATCGTCATCCGTGTATAACACGTATCCAAACGCAACTCCCTAAAACCCAGACCTCCCATCGCACAATGCTCCGGCACATCAGGTTCTACACTTTTGTCTTGATATAATAAGAAGAGCGAACAGTATCAACCCTAATATGCGCCGAATGATCTGGATTTTTTTGCATTTAAGGATAAATACGGTAGATGCTTTCATGATTTAACTTCACTACTGATACGAAAGTTTAAAATGTAGATATTTGAAGGAGAAAATTTTTTAAAGGAAGGTACGCCATATAACCCCATCTATTTATACAGGTCGTCTCTTTTCCTCGGAAGCACGTGGGCATATATACACGTCTGATAAGGCAGTTTGGTTGCTTGGTTTATAGCTGAACTTTCAGCACTTTATTCTGACAATACCATGCCGAGGAAATAAGAGCTATTTGCCACTTCAGAGAACTCACAGAGACAGCTGACCTGAGTGGGTATCGAATTATCAGTCCGACGCTCTACCACATGTGATACCACGTGTCTGGTAAAGTTGCACGAGTATGACATGGCAAGGGATTATTTCATTGCAAACAAGAAAATACGGGTATCGGCTGTAAATTTCGAAGAAATCATGCCCTTCAATTTGTGACAGTAAACGCAGTATGTAAAAATAACACGTTGTTTTAGAATCCATGAAAGTAAACGAATTAACGAAAAACAACATGTTATTATTTTAATACATAATTCGCTTCCTTGCACATATAGAAAAGAAAGTTTCTTCGAAATTGCAATTTGATTCCCATATTTGCTTGTTTAATATTGAATCGTCCCTTGTGACGCCACACTAAACATAACTAACACGATGTGTATAACGTTTATCCAGTGCATGCGGTCCAATCAGCACATTGCTCAAGCCCACGTGACATTCTGTTTAAAAAAAAAGTAAACATTTCAAATGTGCCTGGTGGACATTTAATAGTGTAGAAATGAGAGGTGTAACATTATATATTGATTTGTCAGATAACAGATACAGAACATTTTTAAAATGGATAAACAGGAAGTAAGTTGTGTGGGTGAGGCCCACATACCACATAGGGAGCTCCAAGGGTGGCCCAAAGCCGAATATGAGCGCAGCTGCCTGACTTCTCGTGACGTCATGTCTAACCTGGCTGACTTCGTCCATGACACTACGGAGATGTGTTGCAGCGTGGGGGTTCTTTGACCGTGCAAAGAAATCTTTTTTTTCTTCTTTGTCTTTTTTATTATTGTATAAGTTTTAAAGTAACAAAATAATTCTTTTTTTTTTTTTCATTCTTGAGACTTTATCGAGATGTAAGATCGTTTTCACGATATAACCCACCAAAACTTAATTACTTGACTGATTTTGCTGTCTGTTTATTTTATTATACAATATTGCTTTGTTAAAGAGTTGATATCGAAATCAGTCTATTTCACGAAAAATGTACAGTTGATGAAAATGTTTCAAAGTATACACTATGGAAAATCTGTTTGTTGATACACGCATTATCTCAAGAGTCCTTGCTATCAGTGACCACAAATAAAAATTCACAGTCAACGTTTTCATCCAAATGTGTTTAAAATACATCTTTGGCACTTTGAAACAAAATAATGGCAAATTATAAAATTATAATCTTCACAAATAATTGCATGTTAAAAAAAGGTGTGGGTGTTAGGGGGGATGGGGAAAATAACATTTGTGTGTGTGTGTTTGTGTTTGTGTGTGTGTGTGTGTGTGAGAGAGAGAGAGAGAGAGAGAGAGAGAGAGTCGAACAACTTTGATATCATTTTTGTAAAGAAAAATCCAAATCCTAATAGATCTTCCATTATACCCGCATTTGAAATTACAATATTGGTTTCCGATCTCAGGTGCTTTGGCCTCATCTTAAGAGAAATTGGAGGCATTAAAAATAATTAGCAGAGGATGTCCTTTGAATCACAGGTAGAGCGTAAATCACCCCAAGACAGTCGATATATGGAGGTCGAGCTTCTTAAGATATGCCAATTAGAGAAAAACCGAGATTGATTAATGTTCTGTACCAATTTTCATAGCAATCATTGCAGAGAGAGAGAGAGAGAGAGAGAGAGAGAGAGAGAGAGAGAGAGAGAGAGAGAAACTTTTCCTAAAAACATTTGTTTGATTCTGGCAGCCTTTCTAGAGGGCATTGTGAAATATAATAAGATATTTACTTTTATATATATAACGGAATGTATTTATATACATAGGACGGTAAAACCTCAGTTCAAGTTCATACTAAATAGAATTGTAAAACAAGGTATATCATTACATTTTTTCCGTCATTTGATCCAATGGAGTTTGGGATGAAGAGTGGTTATGACACATCTCCTCATCGTACCTACCTAGCTACCTACCTAGCTACCTAGCTACCTACATACATACATACAAACAATTGCATATACATTGTCCTAATGTGCCAGTAGTCTTTAATGTGCTGATGTGCCAAAATGATGTACTCCAGAATATCTTTGAATAAGTTCACATCAATCCCAAGATCATCAGTTAAAAATCCAAAATCCAAAAGTCTGTGAGCACTTTTTTTAATCCTATGAATATTTTAAATAATTCCTCCCTCTGAATTTGGAATGGTTTTTCACAACTGTAATGGCCGTTTAAAGACTGATGTTAAGGTCGAAACTGAAAAACTGTCCACTAAACATGGTATATATAAAGATAGGTCACATGACAGAATGTTCTAGAATATTATATGGTGTGTGTGACTTTTAACACATAACTCTAAGGAAAGTCTGGTTTTATCAGTAAACAAAATCAACCCTGACCTCAAATGGAATAAACAACGTGTTACCAAAACCGTCCTTGAACTCAGATATTAAGTAAATAACCTAATTCAAGGACAATAGCTCAACATGTCAACATTATACTTAACATTAAGGTTTAAGCAAATATTAGAGTCAAGAAACATTTATAGTTTCCTAAAATATTTATAATCTTATATAAACATCATACATAACAAAGTGAATTCAGAAAATAGATCACAGTGACCTACTTTTGGTGCAGTGGTTAAGGGCTTGTATGGATGCATATACTTACCAAGTCTCATCACTGTCACCGAATCGCTTTCACGCATGGTAAAATGATAAGTCGAGAAAACCGTGAGTGGAATCTTTCAGTTATGCATGACTGGGATCTAGAATGCAGAAGAAAACATTTAGTTATCCATTTAAAACGGATATCTCTTTTCATACATATCAAGTTTCGAAAATCTAAGAATCTGATTTGATTCGTTCACCACTGCTATTCTTGTCACCTAAAACAATTGCTAAAATGTAAAGATTTGATGCTGATATTTCTCGTGAAATAAAGTCATGTTTCACTGAGTATGTTTGAGAGGTTATATATATATATATATATATATATATATATATATATATATAATAAATATATATATATATATATATATATATATATATATATATATATAAGAAATATCACCAGAATTATCGGAATATCGGAATAAATTTTTCACATTTAGTAAATTTTGTTCAGGAACAACAAAATAAAAGTTATGAACGGATCGAATTATATTTCAATATTTTGGAAGCTAAAGACATGTCCGGTTTAATTGGACAACTAAATGTTTCGTCTGCATTCTAAATCCCACTTACACATAACTGACAGGTTTCACACACGGTTTTCTCGTAACATTATTGTTACGCACCTCTCGTAACAGGTGTACGATTTGGTTGGTTATCGTTATCTAGAGGATGATCGACCTCTGTGTTATTGCACGGATCGAGTAAATAATAAATTAAAATATGAAATTTTATAGATGGGATAAATAGAGATCTAAGCAGATATATAGAACAGAATAACACTAGCCCCCGTACATGAAATATAACAATTTAAGCAATTACATAAAACAAATTGAGATAATACATAACATTAAAAAGAAACACTTCTTTTTTAAATCAATTACCGAATTTCAACACAAATATAATTATGTAATTAGCCGATCTGTTTAAAACGATAGACTTAGTTCATCATGGAATCGAGTGAACAATCGAATCAATTGCCCAGCATGCCTGCATAACCTTGTTATTGCTGGTCACTCCAAATTCAACGTTGTTGTCAGGTCAAGGTTGATGTTCACCCCTTTTTGCTTCTCTCTCTCTCTCTCTCTCTCTCTCTCTCTCTCTCTCTCTCTCTCTCTCTCTCTCTCTCTCTCTCTCTCTCTTATCCAGCCTCTTTCGGTCCTCAAACTTTGTGTGGGACGCCTCTTCTCTCTACCCTCTACGTTGATACTTATACGTGCATCGATGGTTGGCTTTGTAGGTAGGTAGGTAGGTAGGTCGATATGTGGATAGATAAGTGGGTAGGTAGGTAGGTCTATTTTCCCTTTGTGCTTTCAATCTCACTCGCTTCTACCGCTAGAATTGTGTCCCTCAACTTCCAGACACTTGTCCCTTGAACATTTGTTTATACGAGAGAATTTCGTCTTATTCTGCTCGGAGTCAAGATTTTTCCAGCCTCTCGCAGGAACTTGGACTGATTAAATTTTGCGATGTGGAATATTTAAAACGTGAAATTTCGTCTGGGAAACACACCTCTTATTTAGCGTAGCCAATCGGATTAAACATATCTACGCCTTTTATAAATACACGCCCATCGTGGTTGGCGTAACCCTCTTGATTTCGCGCGCTATTTAAATAACTGATTCTGGAAAATTTCAAAAGATAAAACAACTTCAACTGGCTTTACAAATAGTCTCTGCATCCTCTCAACTTTGACATTTTCGATACCTAGACCCAAATTAACCTTATATCAGACCGTTATACAATGAAAGCTTAATTAAGAATCAATCTCGCCCGAAACAGGGACATTAAAACCATCTAAGTCTAGCGATTTAATACGGTACCTTTCCTCATAAATCTAATTAATTGTTATCTGCCAAACTAATGTGCTCTACCGAAATTCATCGACAGAAATTTGCACCCTTACAATTATTTTGCGGTGCATGAGAGATATTGGAGACAGTACTCATGACAGGTATGTGTATGCAATCCCGACTAACACAATACCACTGCACCAAACATCAATGACGTCAGAGGTTTGGACCTGAGACGAAACATATAGCAAGGATTGTGAAAAGCGATTCACACTAACCCACTTTGGCTAAACGGTATAGCGCTTTTATCATGCCAAATGTGATGACGATATTGATATGGTCTGGAGATACAGACATAACTATTAACGCCTGACATATGGACGGAATAGTGACAGTATGTCATAGTTTAGTGTCAGTGTTTTAATTGCCTGACATATGGACGGAATAGTGACAGTATGTCATAGTGAACTGAGTTAGGGTCAGTGTTTTAATTGCCTCTCAAGATACATACACATACGTTCCATGATGAAAAAAAAAAGAATGTAGATTTGGACATAAATGCAAGACCTAACGTTGAAAATAGCAGCTCGTTTCTCCCAAAGAATGCTATGATAAATATCAAATGTTAAATCACTACATGGACTTTTGTCTATCTAGTAGTAAGCTACATCTACCTATCAGCAGCAAAAACAGTTTCCATTGCATGTTTCCCCTGTGTATGTTACTATTATCCAAACGCTTTCCGAAGAAACACAGTTTCCACTGCATGTTTCCACTGTGTATGTTACTATTATCCAAACGCTTTCTGAAGAAAGAGTGGGGATTATGTTATCCTGTCCGTCTAGGCGAGCGTGTGTGACTGAGAATTGTCGTTAAACTCTCTTACACCGTTTAAACTTCAGACTTTGGTATATGATTATGGGTAGTCTGCAGATGTGCACAACTGGTTTGGAAATTATGATCCATACGCAATTGGTAAGCCTGGGGTGGGTGGGGGTTGGAATATTGAAGCATGTACGTGTAATGAGGGTTAAAGTAAAGCGTGGTGATAAGTCTGCTTTGCTGCATACTTTCAGTTGTTGTTGTCGTTGTTGTTATTATTATTATTGTTATTATTGTTGTTGTTTTTGTTCCTGCTGTTGCTGCTATTGTTGTCCCAAAGACCCAGCGACCACAAAAGTTGTATATTCTTCACTGCATAGATTTTTGAATAGGCAGGCAGTAATTGTCTCTACTTTGTACTTGGTTCTGGATAAATTAAGCGGAAAATTGCATTCCAGCCCTGCATTAGTAATTAGAGGAGAGATTGATTTGCAATGATAATCTGCAATTTTCATCATATATCATTAAAAGCACAGACACATTTACATGGTTTTGTTTATTTATTTACCCAAGAATTCTTTGAAGTTTTATCGTACTCAAACCTCTGAATAGTGATTGTTGTAATTATTGTTCTGAATTGACTATCGTGATACACAAAATCTTGTCATATTTGTAATAGTATCGTGATACACAAAATATTGTCATATTTGTAATAGTATCGTGATACACAAAATATTGTCATATTAGTACTAGCATCGTGATACACAAAATATTGTCATATTTGTAATAGTTTTGCGCATAGTTCACTCAAATGGTTTCTGAATGTTTTATCTGAGCATTTTACACTATCAATTTTATGAATATGTTGCTTCTAAAAAGTTTAAAGAAATCAACATGTATAATTCCTTCTTTTATGTGTCACTGTGTAATGATCTCGAGGGTACCATTACAAGCAAGAAGCGGGGAGCTAATGCAGTGTAAGTTATTGTTCTCCTACTTGCAATTTGGGGCATTTAAAAGTACTCTAAGAATAAAAAATTGGAGACAATTCTGATTATTTTTCGCAAAAACACTAGTATTTCTTCATTGTAACGTACACACAAAAACACTAGTACTTCTTCGTTGTAACGTAGGCACAAAAGGTTACTTTTTCTTTTGTCGGACTCAAATAAAGAATATCACGAATAATGTTAAACAATGCTGATAGATCGCATGAAATCCAACCTTGAAAACAAGGCAGGATATAATTAATCAGCTGCAGAAAATCATCATTACTTTAAGCCTGGTGATAGAGTTTACATCAACTACTCGTACATGCGACTTGATTAGCGTTATCACAATCGGAACACCCCGAGCAAGATCAACACTCGAAATATCTCCCTCAATCATTGAAACCTCGAATGTCTCATGCAGTTTGATATGTATCTCCGTCACATAATTTTTTCGCCGACGCAGACCTACCATCTTTTTTAAGGCTCTCCTGAGAAATCGTGCGACAAGTAATATAAGAACGTTGAGGTGTTCAGAACAGCTACCATGACAACCGAAGAGTCTTTAACTTGAGTCTTTCTACACACATCCAATGTAAGAGTCTTTAACTTGAGTCTTTTTCTACACACATCCAATGTAATAAAGGTCATTTTCAGGCGACCTGTTTTCTTGTCTTCACCCAAACGTAGAGAGTATGTTCTCAGACGTTCTCGTTTCAAATCGCGTCAACGCCTGGAATTTACCAAGGAAGTCGTCTGCCTATTTTAAATCTTCTGCTTGTTCTGCCATTTTTGCTCTATTTCTCTCCCGCACCACAGGGTGGTATGAGATTTCAGCTCAAGTAACCGTTTAAGTGGTTAGATAGTATTGCACATAGTATATGAATCAGTTCAAGATATTTCATTTTGAAAGTAGTTTCTTGTCGTTATAAGCCCGATAAGTCACAATAAATGGGTCAGTTTTTCTTAGGTAAAATAGGAAACTCCCTTGCCTTTTCCAGCCTTTTTTTTATGCCAAAATTACTCTTGGCAGACTCCATACTTTACATACAATTTTGAGGACTCTGATGGAGCCTGATTTACAGAAACCGTGAAAGAAAATTCTCGTATGTGGTAAATGATTTATATATTTTACTCACTTTCTGTTTTTAAAAACAATCTTTATTATATTTATTTATAAATATCTATCTATCTATCTATCTATCTATCTATCTATCTATCTATCTATCTATCTATCTATCTATCTATCTATCTATCTATCTATCTATCTATCTATCTGTGTGCTTGTGTGTGTATTCATGTTCGAAATACACTCTAACATGTAAAACTTTACAAGTCGTCAATTTTCATATTAAATCCTATAAACACTGACGATAACTGCAGATTTTATGTTATTATTTTGCCCTGTCGAAGAGCGGTTATAAACTTAATATTGTCAGGGGAAACTCGCACGATTTTGAATTACATTGAGTCCTGCATTATGTGAATTCAGAACCTCTTCGGGTGATTTCAAACGTGAACATCAGCGAACATACTCTTCGTGTTTAATCTGGAATGTTTTTATAATCTCCCAAGTACTATGATTATAGACTCTTGCAAATGTCAGATCACGTGATCACATTGAATTTGCTTCAGTCACTCAACGCGTTGCTGGCATGTATGCGGTTAGGATCAAAACAGTATGGTACATGTCTAGAGAGTTGCCACAAACCTGCTATGAAATAAATCAAAGAGTATTTCTTATCTGATATCACCTCCAAACAAAAACTATATCCAGATTTTTCCTTTTTTGATCTCTCGATTCAAATTTAATAATACTCCCATACTCAAGCCACTCGCATGAGATTACCAAGGAAGCCATGAGTTACTAATTTTACTTCAGCCTATGAAAGTTATCTTAAATATTGTATAAATTTGTTTTTGAAAAATAAGCTCACAAGAAAATATTCAAGCTGTCAAACGCCTTTTCGGCTCTGTTTACAGCGTCGTTGATGTGCTTCGATGGCAGCTATTCGTTATCCTGAAACTGAGTTATTGCCTAGGAAACCAAACAATTGTGAAATCGAATCCCGTAGGAGGTGATTTCGAACATTTTGCAGACTGAGAACTCGAGAACTCTGTTCTCAGTCCGGATAGTTTTGTGTTATTCCCAAAGTCTTATAATTTCAGTCTCCTGCACTTGTCAGGTCGCGTAATGAACCTCACTTTGCTTCAGTTACCCGACACTTTGTTACCATGGTAACCCAATTTCCGTCATCCGGTCTACTCATATGGGACTGAGGATTAGTGGGGACATTTGGCGGGAATTAACCGAAATATCATACCGGCCATATAACGAGCTGTTTTCCTAGTCGATTAATGGTACTAGGCCAATCTGCCATAAATTTGTCCTGTTGAGAAAGTGAATTGACAATTCCTTCCCGTATCAACTGAGTCTCATAGAAGTTTCAGAGCTTGAATGGCGTGTAGATTGAAAGGAAGCCTCACATTTGTAGATGTGAAAATTGATAATAAGATTTGACCGTAAAACGTAAAATAGTTATAGTCTAGTTCTATTTAACTTTATATTCAAGTGAAAAAAATAGAAATTGTCGTCCTCATTTGAAATATTAAATGCAATAGCAATCAAATTATTTGAGTGAAGAAAACAAAGATCAACAGAAAGAAAATATTACTTATTAATATAAGAATACTTGTATATACTTCTTTAAATTTAATTTAATAAAAATTCGCGATGACTTCTTTAGTTTTTGGGGGTGGGGGTGGGGGGTGGTAACAAAAAATATAAAGCTAATTTGTACTTATGTCTTAGGACAGTGGTTCCCAATCTTTTCTTTTGATCGCGACCCTAAATACCATCTTTTCGACCCAAAATGCAGTACCGGTATAGGGTCGCGAGGGTTCTCGTGACCCTCATTTGGGTCGCGACCCGGGGTTTGGGAACCACTGCCTTAGAATATAAGGGTATTATAAGATATGATTGTGAAAACACTCTTTTGTATATTACTCCAAAAATACTTATGAATTTACATGATATGCAAATTTAATCGAGCAAAGTATTAGAATTTATTTCTGCAAAAGAATTAGAAGAAACTTTCTTTAGGATGTACCTTATCATACTCCTCACGGTGAGTGACCTCCCTTACAGTTCTTATAAGACAACTGCCACTGAATGGTTTGGTTTTTTGGGGGGTTTAACGCCATTTTTCAACACATGATAGGCTATGCATGGCGGCCAGTATATTTGGCGGAGAAAGAACTCGGGAAGACCCTGGGAAGAAGCACCGACCCAGGGGAAGCTACTGGCAAGTTTCCTCACATACCACGTTGGTCGAGCCGAGACTCGAACCCACGGGGAGAGAGGTGAGTTGTGAGTGTTTTATAAAAGCGAGTGCCTTTGACCGCTCGGCCACAGATGCCCCCATCTGTTACTGAAATCTGCTAGAAACTTGCCAAAGGGCCTTTTCTCCATTTAACCTTGCTTTCGAAAGAATGTTCCACACGAAACTGATAAAACAGAAACTTGTAACGCCTAAGCTAGAAGATCCAGATTTATCGATATTTTCGTCGAAAATCCATAGTCAAAATAACAGAAAATGACTTTTCAAAACGAGACTGATCGCAGGGTCATACGGTTTGCGAAGGAAGTGGCGTTATGACGTCATCTGGGGAGCAGTTTGGCACCATATTTATCCGTTTATAGCACGTCCAACCGCTAACAGCATGGAGCAAGATCAAACCGCGCTAGCAAAGTCAGGTCTACACTGTGTGCATACTAGCAAAGTAGGGTCTACACTGTGTGGATGCTAGCAAAGTAGGGTCTACACCGTGTGCATCAAATCACATGCAGAACGAGCAGCATAAACCCAAGTCTACCGGCGCTCTAGGTATATGATCCCGGTTGAGGTGCGTTATACAATAAGTTCAACTTTATAGGTGGTCCTTTACGTACGAAATCAAAAGAGGGCACGAAAGAAGCTCAAGTGATTTCTTAATGGACAGAAAATGAAAAGGAGTTATATGCATACAATTAGGCCCAATGTTTTGTTCTGATTGCTGGGGTCTTTTTTAATGTAATATTAGCCCACGTCGTCTGATAGCCCATACCTTTTATGTAATATTAGCCCATGTAGTCTGATAGCCCATACATTTTATGTAATACTAGCCCATGTCGTCTGATACCGAGTAAAGCATATCGGCAGACATATTTTTAGTGAAAGCATGAAGAATACAAAGACCATAAGTAACTATACTATAGTCACTTATTTTCCTTCAAGTTTTACAGTATATTGGGATTAAAGAGTAAATCATTTACCATCTCGGTAGTTGTAGTTGTCATCAACATTGTCCAAATATGTTTTTAGCTTTGTATTTATCTTTTTGTTTTACTTTTTATTTAGATTCTGAAAACAATATTCGTGACCAGCACCGTCAACTTATTAACACATTTGCAGGTTATACAACCTAAATAATGTTGTTTGATCAGATTGTAATAATTGTAAGTAATAGGTAGTCCGTAAAAGACGCCGTGGCAAAGTAGTGTACGGGGCAATCACTGTTAAAACATAACAGGTTAATATGGTCCAAATATAATTATGTAAACACAAATCCTATTATTATATACACAGCTCGTGACTTCCTGTGAAAATGCGTTGCGTGGGATAATCCAGTAAAGTTTCGACTTATTGAACGTCGTCAAGCACTTATTGGGCGCTGTAAGCGCACGAAGGACACAATAAATTTGTTGCTACGTAACATGGCGTCACAGCAGGTCCATGATGATGAAACAGTTATAGATTAAAAAATATCAAGGAATATATAATTTGACTTTTATTTTTGTAATGTCAATGGTAATATGAAGGAGTTTGCTCTCGGAATGCACCAGCTCTTTCCTTTTGGTTTACACATTGTTTTCTTTCCGCCTGTTGAACACATGCTGGTCAACATTTATCTCTGTTTTTGCACTAATATAACGTGCAAATGTAGATTTTCTGCAAGAAACACCAGTACTGATGACACGTATCAAACAATTATAGATTTTGGTGTTTGTGCTGTTGAATATTGTGGGCAAGACAGAGGTAAAACGTAGCGAGCCTGCAAGTCCAGTGTCCTTCGGGCTACAACATCCAACAGTACAAGCGCTATATAATATTTATGATATACCCTGATTATTAAATAATAAATTGATTGTAAATTGCTTTCTCCAAAGTTATAAAGAATCGATATGGTATTTTGAAAAGATATTTGTATTTTTTTTTATCACTGATTCGTGCTTAAATACAATATATAACGGGACCTGTTTTTACTTACTGTTGCGTCATGATAGACATACTGTGACCTCATCTTTCGTAGCAACAAAATTATTGGGTCCTACGTATGACTAACATCACACAATAAGTGATTGACAAAGTCCAATAAGTGGATAATTCACTGGATTATCCCATGCAATTCATTTGCATTAGAAGTCATCCGAGGGTGATATAATAAAAGGTGAAGACATGGCACATTATGTATTGCATTTTTGCGCGATTCAGTTATACAGATAACTAAAACAAGACTTCTCTTCAAAACATATTTCCATTCACTTTAATTTGGTGAAAAACAGTTTAAAGGGTATATAATAAATAAATTATAGTGTTTGTACTGTTGGATAGTGTGGTCTCGCCTGAAGTATATGGGACTCCGCAAGCCAAATTGTACTTTGGTCTCACCTACAATCTGAAGTATATGGGACTCCGCAAGCCCGATTGTACTTCGGTCTCACCTACAATCTGAAGTATATGGGACTCCGCAAACCCGATTGTACTTCGGTCTCACCTACAATATCCAACACCACAAACACTGTAATCTATCACTGTTTGATACCTTTCTTCAGTACAGGTGTTTCTTGCAACAAATCTAAATTTAACTTTTTATTAGTGCAAAGTTTTAAAGTGAAAAATAAGTACCAGCTAAAAGCCGGAAACAAAACAACGTTTACATGAAAAGGAAACAACAGAGATTCCCAGACCAAAATACACGATATTAGCATTGACCTGACAAAAATAAAAGATATAATATACATCCCTTTATTTTTATTTTTTTTTAAAGCTGATATAGTTTCCAGCTTGACCATTTAAATGAATACACATTTTATAAATTAAAAAAAATACTGTATCTCATTTTTCATGTTGGAAAACTTGATTCCAAACATGCTTATACAACGATGAGCCCAGCCGAATCACATCCTGAAATCCAGATATAGTACACACACGATAAGATGGCATAGTGTTTACGTGCCAGAAAGAATCTACTTAACAAAGAAGGGGTATTATGCCATCTACACGATATTAAATATTGGCTAGTGATCATATCTACACACTTAATATATGTTTCCGGTATTGTCTATCATGGGTGATAAAGCAAGAGGCGTAAGACAATAAGGATAGGATGATAAAATGGATATAGGAGCGTGCCAAGTTTTAATAATAATAAGAATAATTTTTAAAAACAAACATACTAAAAAAATAGCAAGCCTTCCAATCCTGTGTGTTATGATTAAAGTCCTCATTGCTCTGGCATAATATCGTGCGCGTACTGTATTATGTAACTCAGGATAAATTAATTAGTACATTAAACAAGATAATATGTAGCTACGATTGGTATAGAATATCAATAAAACTGTATTATTTGCAAATCAAGCAAGTCTCGGATCTGAACAGTCATTAAGGGAAAGCGAAAAATAGGGTACTTTTTAAGAAGGTATGTCACCTCATTTGCCACCCTATCTTGCTTAGATTGGATAAAAATATAAGATGTAGAAACAAATAATTGTATTCTTCTGTTTAGTTTTACTCTAATGTGGATTGACCTGTGATATGCTCACTTTACCATAGATTCCACAAAATAAAATGAATTGCCTTAATGAATAAATTTTCTAATGATTACATGATGTGTGTGTGTGTAAGGCACTTTGAAACAAGGATCAGGATAAGGTATTATTACCAAGAGCGCACGAATGTAGTGAAGTTTCAAGATGGCAATGAGGAGAAGTACATGTAATTGCATATTTTCTTATTAAAGATCAGATTTTATCTGATATGGACCAGGACTCATTGTAATTGATGCAATATTCCATGCAAAAGTTCGTACTTTTACGGCCTCTACTAATCTCAAGACAAAAATTCCCACACTCATATACGTTTTTTAGGGTATCATACTTTCGTCTGTAAATACAAATCGCACATCCTAGTTTACTGATATCAATGACTTTATTCTTCTCTTATTTCTTTCATTATTTCTTGTGTTCCTCTCTCTCTCTCTCCCTCTCTCTCTCTCTCTCTCTCTCTCTCTCTCTCTCTCTCTCTCTCTCTCTCTCTCTCTCTTCCCCCTCCTCATTCATATCATCCATCTTTCTTTTTTTTCATCCAGAAATTTATTTTTTATCTTTATTTAGTGTATTTGTCTACTGTTTTGCTTTGTTTCTTTCTTCTCCTCCTACTTTTCGTCACCCTTCTCTGCTTCTTCCTTCTTATTCTTCTAGAAGGTTTGCTTGAGGCAAAATCTTTCATCTGTCAGTTCACTGCTAATCAGCATGATACAGTGTCCAAAAGCTGTATATATATATTTTTATATAACATCGGCTTATGCATCTTCATACATAGATGTCAGGGACTTCTGAGCTTGTTTGTGTTTTCTTGGAATCGTATTCTATTACAGATTGGATTAGAAATGGAAACCATTTAAAGACTGAAACTACCTTTATGGACAGAGTAATGGAGAATTCTCTTCTTAGTAACCGTTTTTAGCTCATCTTCCCGCAAGGCCAAGTGAGCTTATGCTATGGCCCTGCGTTCGTAGCCCATCGTGCTTCATGTGTCGTCTGTCCGTCAACAATTGCTTGTTATCCTTCTGGAATCCATATTTCTGATATGATTTCAGTCAGACTTGGAATATGGTTTATATCATAAAATCTGCAACGAGTACGATCATGAGCGAATGCAAACATATTAATGAGGAGATCTTGCATCTGATGGGTTAACCTTGTTACCACTGTGAGAAACTTCACAAGTCCCTATCACTTCTATTTTGGGCATTATGGGATTGCGGACTACATTCAAGATTTACTGACCTCTGAAACTGAAGATTTGACAACAATGAGCTTGGACATTTTGTACATTTTACAAAAACACATGTCAACACATTTTTACGAAGAATTTTACTTAGTTAAAATTACAGTGAAGACATATATTAGATTTACTTTAGCAAATCATCACAACAAAATAAATAATGGGTACAGTTGTTTGGAACTATTTTGTTAGACTCTGAACATACATACGTGTCTGCCGAACTGGTTGGCGTAAGGATAATACCCAAAATTGGATAGTGAATCGCCAGATGGCAGATGCGCTTACTTAGCGACAAAGGTGCAGAGTGCTACGCTGGAAGCCATATTTCTGATATAATTTTGACCAAACTTGGAATATATGCTTATATCATCCATATGTCGGACGAGTTCGATAATGAACGTTATCAACACATACTAATGAGGTGATCTTGCATTTGATTGAGCAAGCTTGTTACCACTCTGGAGGCCGCATTTCTGATTCTATTAAAACTTAGAGTATATGCTTATACCATCAAAATCTCGAAAAAGTTTGATAACGAGTGAGTTCCACTCATATTAATTCGGTCATCTTGCATCTGATTGGTTTAGTTTGTTGGCCCTCTGGAAGCCATATTTTGATCTGATTTTGATCAAACTCGAAATATGGGCTTGTTTCTTCAAGATCTTGGATTGGTTCGACAATGAGCGAAATTCACCCATATTCATGAAGTAATCTTGCGTCTGATGGACTGACCTTGTTATCATTTTGTAGGCCGTATTTCTTATTCGATTTTGATCAAACTTGGAGTATCAGACGAGTTCGATAATGAGCAAAGTCAACGCATATTTATCAGGTAATCTTCTATCTAATTGCCTGACCTTGTTATCACTTTGGAGGCCGTATTTCTGATTCGATTTTGATCAGGTTTGTGGGTTTAACGCTTTTTTTCAACACATGACAGGCTATAGATGGCTGCCAGTATATTTGGTGGAGGAAGAACCACTGAACAGTGGGAAGCTACTGGGAAGCTTTCTCACATACCCATGTTGGCCAAACCGAGACTCGAATCCACGCGGACAAAGATGAGATGTGAGTGATCAGACTTGGAGTATATGCTTTATATCATCAAGATCTCGGACAAGTTCGATAATGACTTTTGAGGCCGTATTTCTGATCTGATTTTGATCAAACTTTGAATATATGCTTTTATGATTAAGATCTCAGACAAGTTCGATAATGATTATGGAGGCCGTATTTCTGATCTGATTTTGATCAAACTTTGAGTATATGCTTTTATGATTAAGATCTCGGACAAGTTCGATAATGACTTTGGGGGCCGTATTTCTGATCTGATCTTGATCAAACTTTGAGCATAATCTTTTATAATTAAGATCTCAGACAAGTCCGATAAGAAGTGAGACGCACGCATGCTAATGAGGTAATCTTGCATCTGATTGACTGAGCGTGTCGCAACTCTGGAAATCATATTTCTGATCCGATTTTGATAAAACTTCAAACATGGGCTTGTATCATTAAGCTCTTGGATTAATTCGATGAGAGATATATACGCATTTTAAACATGTAATCTTACATCTGATTGGCCGAGTTTGTTACCACTGTGGAAGTCATATTTTTGATTCGACTTTGACCAAACTTGGAATATATTCTTATATCATCAAGATCTTGGACAATTTCGATAATAAGCAAGATATATGCATAATAATGAGGTGATCTTGCATCTAATTGTATGAGTTTATTACCGCTCTGGAAGCCATAATTCTGATCTGATTTTGTTTTATATCATCAAGATAAACACAGTTGTTTTTTTTTTAAATTATGAACAAAATCTAGACATATTAATGAGGTGATCTTGCATATGATTGGCTGAGCTTATTACCGCTCTGGAACCATACTTCTGATCTGATTTTATCTTATAACATCAAGATATAAAACGTTTTTTTTTTTTAAATGATGAACAAGATCTAGACATATTATTGAGGTGATCTTGCTGGGCTGAGCTTCTTTCCACTTCAGAGATTGTATTTCTGACCCGAGTATAATTAAACTTGAAAAATAGGCTAATATTGTCCAACATGTTGGATGATTTTTATGATAACTGAGACCTATGTTAATATTGATGAGGTGGTCTTACATCGATATGGAGATTTTTTATTATAACTGAGATCTATGTTAATATTGATGAGGTGGTCTTACATCGATATGGAGATTTTTATTATAACTGAGATCTATGTTAATATTGATGAGGTGGTCTTACATCAATATGGAGATTTTTTTATTATAACTGAGATCTATGTTAATATTGATGAGGTGGTCTTACATTATAACTGAGATCTATGTTAATATTGATGAGGTGGTCTTACATCGATATGGAGATTTTTATTATAACTGAGAACTATGTTAATATTGATGAGGTGGTCTTGCATCGATATGGAAATTTTTATTATAACTGAGATCTATGTTAATATTGACGAGGTGGTCTTACATTATAACTGAGACCTATGTTAATATTGACGAGGTGGTCTTGCATTATAACTGAGACCTATGTTAATATTGACGAGGTGGTCTTGCATTATAACTGAGACCTATGTTAATATTGATGAGGTGGTCTTACATTATAACTGAGACCTATGTTAATATTGATGAGGTGGTCTTACATTATAACTGAGACCTATGTTAATATTTATGAGGTGGTCTTGCATCGATATGGAGATTTTTTTTTTACCACTCTGGAGTATTTTTGATAGGATTTTGGTCAAATTTGGTAAACAGGTATATGTCATCAAAATGTTGGTTGAGTATAATTCAGACCGAAATTCATGCCTATTATTTGATTTGACTTTACATCTGGTTGGCTGAGCCTGTCAACAATCTAGCAACTATATTTCCAACCCGAATTTGATCAAATTTGTTATATAGTCTCATGTTATCAAGATGTTGGATGAGCTTGATTAGGGGCATATTAATGAGGTAACCTTGTATCTGATTGGCTGAACTCGTTACCACTCAAGAATGAATTTCAATTGGAGTTTGCTTCACCTTATGATTTTTTGGGGACATGTATATTTGCTTGGCACTATATAGCCAGAATTGTGCCGATGTGCCGTTAAACCCTATAAATATGTACATACTTTACGATGAAAAAAATCCGTGACAAAATCGATTATTGAAGCATTATTACAATATTTCTTCGTGAAAAAGAACATCAATAAATTACCAGGTTTCGAAATAGATCGCAAAGTGTCTTCTTATTTCAATTTCTTGTATTTTGTTCTATTATTTTCTCTTTCTTTCTTCTCTTTCTTCTTTTTTTTTTTGTTGTTGTTGTTTCTTTTCAAAGACAGACGAAGTCAAAAATCTTTAAAGTGTATCCGATTTCAATGAATGTATACGGTCGTGTACATTCACTTAGGTTCATATCACCTGATTAAGTAGTGAATTGAGATAACATAAAATTTATACTCAAAATTTTTTGATTATTAATTCAGATTTCAAGATCACGAACAGAAATTTCTCGGTAAAAATTCGATATTTCGAGATAAGGTGTGCAACAGAGCAAGACTAAATGCTTAAAAATAACATTTGAAAATAAATTCACTTTTTGGCAAGTAATAATAATAATAATAATTGTAATCAAACAGTATGCATGACTTTCGATAATGGGCTACAATGATTTCGCGGCTGATGAAAATTCTGTCATCAACCCGGTAAAGATGAGCTGGGATTCTGTGTTCTGTTACACACATTGCTACCTGAGCGCCTTCTAATTTGTCTGCCTCTAAGTCAGCGCCATGTATTTTATGTGTTAAGAGCTCAAAAGTCGTCATCACAGGCCTACTTTACTGGAGTAATTAGTAAACATACTCCACAGAACGGCCGCATCATGGCTTGCATTCTCATTTTAATCATTACCTACTAAACAGCCATCATTTTCTAGATACGTGCCGTTGTCGGGATGAAAGGGATGCCCAGGTGCGACATCAAACTAGGGCTTCGCGTGAATGTATTAAGAAAGAACAAGACAAATTCTAAATTTGGTTCTGTAGTATATTTGACATTTCTGCTTGTAAACATACAAAACAAGCGCTTACCTTGAACTGTATCCATTCCATATTATTTGGGTTAGTTTTGTTTAATAAATTGTCGAATTTAAATTGGAATTTGTTTGTCAAGGCAATATCAATCTATCTGTCTATGTATGGGGCATATCGGCACAATCCTGGTTATATAGTGCTGAGTAAGTTTAAGCATCCCTTCAAAATAAGATAGAAAACAAAGATAAAAACAAAAAAAATGGTAAAATCCTCAAAAATACAAACTCACATTTTTGATATAAACCGTATTGTTTTAAAAATTCTAATAGCTTGGCCTGGAACATCACCATAGGTCGCATCCCAGGGCAAAAAGCTTGCTTCCATTAGTTGCCTTTACAACATGCAGGAGGGTGTGATAAGCCTATTCTACGTCGCCGAGCTCACAAGGAGAAAGAATTTGTCACTGAATTTTCAAATTAAATTGATACAACTTGGAAGTAGAATCCTCAAAAGTTATGTTTAATAAAAGTTCATCCACAAATATGGATACCAAAAATGTCCTCTGTCTCGCCTTTTTCCCTTTGCTGTTATTGGATACCAATGCAGAAAATCAACGAATAGGATTGTAGGCATCTGCAATAGGTGAATATTCAACCGGTCCCCGCAACGAATAGAACTGTAGGCATCTGGAATAGGTGAATATTCAACCGGTCCCCGCAACGAATAGAACTGTAGGCATCTGCAATAGCTCAATATTCAACCGGTCCCTGCAACGAATGGGATTGTAGACATCTGGAATAGGTGAATATTCAACCGGTCTGCGCTACGAATAGGATTGTAGGTATCTGCAATGGTGAATATTCAACCGGTCCCCGTAACGAATGGGATTGTAGGCAGTGACGTACTAAGGGTAAATGGCGCCCGGGGCGACGATGATGGCCCAAAGGGCCAGAATACGAGGCCCGAATTTTTCAAAGCTGTTTTGGCACCCCAAGACCTCAGGCGCCCGAGGCAACCGCCACGTCCGCCGCCCCTCTCCCCATTAGTACGCTACTGATTATAGGCATCTGGAATAGGTGAATATTCAACCGGTCTCTGTAACGAATAGGATTGTAGGCATCTGGAATAGGTGAATATTCAACCGGTCTCTGTAACGAATAGGATTGTAGGCATCTGCTTTAGGTGAATATTCAACCGGTCTCTGTAACGAATAGGATTGTAGGCATCTGGAATAGGTGAATATTCAACCGGTCTCTGTAACGAATAGGATTGTAGGCATCTGGAATAGGTGAATATTCAACCGGTCCCTGCAACGAATGGGATTGTAGGCATCTGGAATAGGTGAATACTCAACTGGTCTCTGCAACGAATAGGATTGTAGGCATCTGCTATAGGTGAATATTCAACCGGTCCCCCACAGAAAATATGATTGTAAGCATCTGCAATAGGTGAATATTCAGCCTAGGGGAAGAAACAATGTGAAGCGAAAACGAGAAGTCCCAAATTGCGGGGCGCTAGGAGCCGCTGCGAGTATTGACCAAGATTAAATACAACTAATAATAAAAACTAAAAATGCCTTTTCACACCTATACGGTAAAGAAAAGTAGAATTTATATAAGTCAGGAAGAATGTAAGAAAAATATAATTGTATATAAGCCTAGAGTCTTTTTGACGCCGAGTACATTATAACGTCATAATCTTGATGATATCAACACTTTCTCAAAAGATGAGATCAAAGAGTATCAGTTTAATCAATCCGCAATGCATACTGTTTTTGCCGCCACCCCCACCCCCACCCCCCCACCGCCTATTAGCTGGAAAATCTCTATCAAGATACAGTCTGGGCAGAACGAGACTTATAAAAAAAGAAGAAAAAAAAAGTACAATCTTCTTGTATGTATGTCTCTCTCTCTCTCTCTCTCTCTCTCTCTCTCTCTCTCTCTCTCTCTCTCTCTCTGTATATATATATATATATATATATATATATATATATATATATATATATATATATATATATATATATATATATATATTTGGTTTAACGGCACGTCAGCACAATCCGGGCTATATAGTGCCAACTAATTTTAGGCATCCAAAAGGCATCCTTAACAAAGATAAAGGCAAAAGTGGGTAAAACTCCTAAATTACAAAGTCTTTTTTTTTATTATATAAACCTAACTCTTTTGAAAATTCAAGGACCTTCTCAGCGGGATATGAAAAGTTAGGTATTTATTCATTAAAGAAGAGATTCGAAAGCTACTTTCAGTTAACAATATTTCATGGCTTGAACATGTTTGATTGACCTGTTATTTAGTCCATATACATTTCATGGCTTGAACATGTTTAATTGACGTGTTATTTAGTCCATATACATTTCATGGCTTGAACATGTTTAATTGACGTGTTATTTAGTCCATATACATTTCATGGCTTGAACATGTTTAATTGACGTGTTATTTAGTCCATATACATTTCATGGCTTGAACATGTTTAATTGACGTGTTATTTAGTCCATATACATTTCATGGCTTGAACATGTTTAATTGACGTGTTATTTAGTCCATATACATTTCATGGCTTGAACATGTTTAATTGACCTGTTATTTAGTCCATATACATTTCATGGCTTGAACATGTTTAATTGACGTGTTATTTAGTCCATATACATTTCATGGCTTGAACATGTTTAATTGACGTGTTATTTAGTCCATATACATTTCATGGCTTGAACATGTTTAATTGACCTGTTATTTAGTCCATATACATTTCATGGCTTGAACATGTTTAATTGACCTGTTATTTAGTCCATATACATTTCATGGCTTGAACATGTTTAATTGACCTGTTATTTAGTCCATATACATTCAGGAAACAGATCGTAGGCTGCAAACTACTAATGAATGAAACTCTTTTGACATGGGACTTCATGTCAGTCATATGCCTCTCTCCTTCTCTGCCTCACTAAATGTATGTGTCGTGCCACCGGGACTTCCAGACACTTGCCACATTATCTCACAGTACCTGATTTATGCATTACACCTAATCTGTATCTTATTTATTTACAAAGATTATCAAGTATGTTTACTTCGCTTTCTAAGTGTAATTAAAAACTGCGATGAAAATGTAACCAATGAGTTGATTGAAACATTGTTCTCCTCGATCGACGGTTTATACTTTTCTGTAAACTTGTTTTTTTCCTGTAATAGAGGAATTCAATATACACTGATTCATTCTATAGGCATCAAAAATTGTAATGATGCTACTTTTATTTTAATACTTTATCTATTTTCTCCCATTTTGAAAAGAAAGTACCAACTCTGATAAGGGATAATTTTGATACCATTTGATTTCATATTGTAACTGTATGTTCAAGCACAACTGTTAAAAAAATGGGCAAAATGGACACAAGAAATTTGACTTTTTAATGATGTAATTTAGAGTGACTTTTAAAATGTTATTTTGGAATAAGAATGAGAAACACAAAAAAGTATCCCTTCTATCAAAGCACCAAATTTCAGACCTCTTCCATTGGTAATAAAGGGCCAGCTTAATAGCCACAGGGAATATGTATCCTCTATCCTAATGACTGGGGGCCTGATTTGCATATCAATAGGGGTTCAGACATTGATACTGGTCCCTTTATAAATATAGTCCCAGTTGGGATGTTCCTTGGAACACGCCAGAAAATTACAAATACACAAAATATCCAAAAAGTCGGTCTTATTTCACAGTAAGCATACAATTTTACACAGCATGCATAACGTTCAGAATTATTTCAGTGTTTTATCTTCAAAATCGCTTCTAATTGAAGATTGTTTTACCCCAAATGTCCAAAATCTATGATGCGAAAAGAGCGAGATTGGTGGCAATGGCGGTCGAAGTGACGAGTTACGTATACCTATCAGAACAGTTAAAAAACTGAATTTTGCCCGATTTCTTTACAGGTCGCTTATAGAAATAGCTAAACTAACAGTACACGAATTCCAAATCATCGAATGTTAATGGTTCATAGCCCCACTGGCGAGAAAATTGTCAAACTAGCAGAGTTAAAATGTTGAAATCGGAATGGATTTTGTTTTAAGGCTTCTTTATGGGACAGAATTACTAGAAATACCGGTTCCTTCCAGCTGGAGAGCTGGGAACACTAATCGAATTCTCCCCAAGTCTAAATGGAGTTCGGTGTCTTGTGACATGCAGCGGAATGGGCTGGGAGGAAAATTATTCTTCATCAACATATTTTTATTCGGCATTCACTGGAGACAGCATTACTCTATACAGCCTGGCTCCGTATTCTCAAAAGTCTTTGAGAGCGAAACTAACGTATAAACTCAAACACTACAATTGGATATTACACGTAGTGTACATCTCTTTCGAGAAACCCAAGCAAGAACACCCTACAATTTCCGATCTGAATCGAGATCTCCGACAAAACGAAGATTTGACGGACTCCGATACGAGCTCATGTTATGTTGACCTTTACATTTACCAATTAAATTACAAGTTTCACATTTGTGAAAGTGAAAAACGCCATTCTGAACTTTCTTACGACAACTCTCACTAACACGAAATGCATCACTTAGTCTGACAGGTTACTAAAAATAAGTTGAACGGGAATTCCAAAGGTCGGCAAAACGTGAACCTTTATCGGTATCTGTCAGATTCACTTATTATATGTATTATAAGTAGATCTCGATTTTAATAAGATTGCTAAACTTCATTACATTCATTTTAGAGCAATTCCAAAATGTGGGACTTTGAATTCGAGAATATGGGGCCTGGTGTACCTATACATTTAGGAAGGAAGTAGGACATTTCCATCCATATTTTATAATATAATTATTTTTGAAAGATCAGGGTAGATGAAGTAGTTACCCCATGAAATAATCCATTTAAATTTCCTGCTTGAGCAATGTATCTTAGTAAGTCAAATCTTCAAGTCTACCATCTTCGACCGTTG
This sequence comes from Margaritifera margaritifera, assembly GCA_029931535.1. NCBI lineage: Eukaryota > Metazoa > Mollusca > Bivalvia > Unionida > Margaritiferidae > Margaritifera > Margaritifera margaritifera. Next base: position 2,776,511 of record JAQPZY010001628.1, read on the forward strand.
GAGGAATAATTTGGTTAGAAGCGACTTGTCTTAAGATTTCCAAAGACACAATGGGCATTTTAAAATTTATTGCATGTAATAACAAGGTTTGCTTAAAAAGAAGTCTGGCATGAACTAATTTGTGCAGCAACTAAATGGTCATCAGCTTCATCGCAGACAATTTGCCTTGTCAAGACAAATTTCACATCAATTTAGAGCTATAGTCTTGGATTTACCATCACCAATTAATGACAGTCTCTCGCCCTGATTTCAAAAGGGAGTAATAAGACATACATAGAACTGCTGAATTATTCAGTAATACTGATGTGAACCCTTTTTAACATTGTGGAAAAATTCTGTAATTAAACAAACCGAATTTCCCTTTTGGCTGAAATAAATCAACAAACATTTGTCGAAATTGAAAACTAATTCCTGCTTGTGTATGTGCAGTTTAATAGTATACCGGGACACTGAAGGGCGAATATCTTGTTAACGCTTCAAACCCTTCAGACTTTGTTAGATATTTGGGTTTTCTTTCGTTTACCAGTAAATATCATTTGCTCTGACAAGATAAACTCATTTCATGTAGAATTAAAAAAAGTTTACTCTATTCTCATGAAATTCCTTGCTATATTGTGGCATACAATCGTTGTTGATTAGATTGAAAGTTTTGACTTGTTACGCATCGTGCTGCATGCAGGTGTTTGATTTACTTTGTCAAATGAAAAGTATGTGGTATGTATCCTATATCAATGAAAAGTATGTGGTATGTATCCTATATCAATGAAAAGTATGTGGTATGTATCCTATATCAATGAAAAGTATGTGGTATGTATCCTATATCAATGAAAAGTATGTGGTATGTATCCTATATCAATGAAAAGTATGTGGTATGTATCATATCAATGAAAAGTATGTGGTATGTATCATATCAATGAAAAGTATGTGGTATGTATCCTATATCAATGAAAAGTATGTGGTATGTATCCTATATCAATGAAAAGTATGTGGTATGTATCCTATATCAATATAAACTAATGATGTTTAGATACCTTCCTAAATTCATAACCTGTCGTTGGCATATCTTTTGTCATTGTCTGCTAAAGTCACTTATATGTACTATGAGCAATTGATCCTATGTCAAAAATGGCTGGCCAGCAAGGAACTGAACTTATATCACGTTCCAATCATTCGAATATATATTGATTTAATTGATCATGGGGCTAGATTCTACTTCCTTTGATGTTGATTATTTTTTCTATATTCTCTTCCTTCCTTCTCTAATCTTGCGCTGATTATTTTCGTTGCTAGGTGATTGTGTCCGGCATTGACATTAATTTAAGGACCGCTACTTCAAAATACGATATCTATAGACTGAGCAAGTGGAAAATGTATAAACATCACAAATTCCTTTTGCTTTCATTTGACATTCAGTTGATCTCGCAGTTAAAATATCTACAGTGACTTTTAAGTCTCCCTTTGGTAAATTGTTATACAACATACAGTAATATTTTATTTCTTATAAAACATTTAACATATTTAACTCAAAATATGTTTTTTAATGACGATGTACACATATTCTAAGGGAACCAGAATGACAACTAGAAGCCATTTATACGTTTTTGGACCCTGACCCTCAAATTAAGAGGCAACATATAGACAAACGTCTGATTTTAGACCCCTGTTTTGAGATACTATTGCATTTGTTTTGTATTTTGGGGTGCATTTAAATAAGATAGGCGCCAACATATTGGGATAGGTCACTAAAGTTTGTATTCCACCTGCTAACAGCTCTTTTATCCTCTACAAACTAAGATTTTGCATTTTCATTTTGGAGGATCGAGACTTAGAAAAAGCTACAAGATTGAGCATTGATTATGAGCCATCACTGGCAGCTAGGGTCGAAAGAGGTTATGATACATTTATGCGTATAATTTTTTTCCGTGATTCAATTCTAATTTGCTTTGAATTCTATTCACATTGTGTAGATAAAGACATATGGAAAACGTAAACAACGGGGTTGTGTAATAAATACAAAACGGCGCTCATGTTTTGTTCTGAGTCGGGGTCAAGAAATTGTTTGATAAGGCGTATGAATATGTCTCGGCCTAACGGCCTCAACGTATCCCTACGCCATATGAAATTCTTTCTTTCCGCCGACTGGGAACAAAACACGTATGTACGTGTGTGTATATATTAGTCTACTTGAATATAGAAAACTGAACTGTAATGGTGTATGCTATCAATTTTAGGACTGATATTAGTGTTTCAATCAAAGTTGTGAAATCAGTATGAGCATGTAATATATACAATGTACTCTCTGGTGATACGTGGCAAATGCAACACACATTGTTTGTTCTGTAATACAAGATGTGCATCGAATAAAGATATGATGATGATTCACTAAGCTGTCATTTGAGACTGTGCCGATTCTGTCGCCATCCAATTTCATGCTAGCCAGCAAATTGATTTCTGGATATAGTTATAGAGCTTCCATCCCGGGACAAATTCTCTGTTGGAGAGGAGAGACACTGATGGAATTCCAATGCAAGCATCCTTTCAACTCGCTTTCAATTATGTCATATCTTAAAGAAGACCGTAAGAATGTTACTCTTTTTTTCTGGAAACTAGCTGTCTGCTTTTATCCTCAAATGACGTCCTGTCGTTTGCGAGGCTTGATTTAAGGGACGAAATATGCCTGGAGCGGCTTTATTTGTACCTAACTCTTTTAATTAGTGATCTGGAAGATCTTGACAAGGCAGATCATTAAAATGCAAATCTTGTTAGTTTCCTAATGAAATGGTAAGGAGCCAGATCGATCAACGCTTTTTCGCCCATCGGACAGTGCAAATTGTAGTAAGAAGCGGTGCCCGTCTTACGATCCAGACGCGTGTTGGCTTTTCTGATAAAACTTTGACGTGAGCAGCCGACATAGAATAGCACATACAGCACCATTATCTGCCATAGTCACGTGTAAGCCGGCAGCTGTATTTGTGACATCTTTTATGTATACGAGTGTTTAAACTGAAACCAAAAATAGGAAGATATTTTTTTTTTTAAATAAACAAAAGAAGGCAAAGGGAGGTCGAATTAGTTGATGGATATTTGTGAGTGCAGGTAAATCCAACTCTGTCTTTGCAATTATTTCATAAAATGAATAATTGCAAGTGTGTTGTATGTAGTATTTGGGCCACTAATTTCCAAAGGGCCCATTTGTTTGTACGTCCCCGGACGTGCACTTTTAAGCAGCATTGTTTATTTATAGTCAAATCGTAAAGAGTCCTCTCCGATTGACAAGTAGCTCTCAATTTGTTTACTTTCGCTACAATGTGTACAAAATATATCATGCATAAACTAGTGTATGTTAAAATGTGTACAAAATATATTATGCATGAATTAGTGTATGTTAAAATGTGTACAAAATATATTATGCATGAATTAGTGTATGTTAAAATGTGTACAAAATATATCATGCATAAATTAGTGTATGTTAAAATGTGTACAAAATATATTATGCATGAATTAGTGTATGTTAAAATGTGTACAAAATATATTATGCATGAATTAGTGTATGCTACAATGTGTACAAAATATGTTATGCATGAATTAGTGTATATGCTACAATGTATACAAAATATATCATGCATGAATTAGTGTATGCTACAATGCGTTATTTAGAGAAATGTTAAACCCATGCGAGCCAGCCTGTTAGTGTTTGCGTTCTTTTGAGATATTTTGTATCTTCTTTTATTTAGTTACAGATACAGATGTTAGATCCATAGGACGTTAGGGGACCTATCATTTTATATTCGGGCGGGTGGGGATGTGGTGTTGGTGGTGGTGGTGATTTTTTTGGAGGAAAAACGTTCCGACCACCAATAATAGCTAGAAAAAACACTCGTGCTATGATTTGTAGAAAAAAAAAGAATTAGTGTATGTTAAAATGTGTACAAAATATATTATGCATGAATTAGTGTATGCTACAATGTGTACAAAATATATTATGCATGAATTAGTGTATGCTACAATGTGTTCAAAATATATCATGCGTGAATTTGTGTATGCTACAATGTGTACAAAATATATCATGCATGAATTAGTGTATGTTAAAATGTGTACAAAATATATTATGCATGAATTAGTGTATGCTACAATGTGTACAAAATATATTATGCATGAATTAGTGTATGCTACAATGTGTACAAAATATATCATGCGTGAATTTGTGTATGCTACAATGTGTACAAAATATATTATGCATGAATTAGTGTATGTTAAAATGTTTACAAAATATATTATGCATGAATTAGTGTATATGCTACAATGTGTACAAAATATATCATGCATGAATTAGTGTATGCTACAATGTGTACAAAATATATCATGCGTGAATTTGTGTATGCTACAATGTGTACAAAATATATCATGCAATGTGTACAAAGTATATCATGCATGAATTAGTGTATGTTGCAATGTGTACAAAATATATTATGCATGAATTAGTGTATGCTATAATGTATACACAATATATAGTATGCATAAATTAGTGTATGCTACAATGTGTACAAAATATATTATGCATGAATTAGTGTATGCTACAATGTGTACAAAATATTTCATGCATAAATTTGTGTATGCTTGTTAGTCTGATTGATTGATAGGTGTAGAGCGGCACATCAACACATGACACATTATATTGTGCCAAGACAATTTGAGTAAAGTATCCCAAAGTTACACCATGGCGGACGACCTGGCCAGGTATGGGCAATATTCGAACCTGCACCCTTGAAGTCGCGAGTCCAGCACTATGAACATTGAGCCACCGCGGCTCACAGGTGAAAACAAATTCTGGCTACGAAATGCGACAACCATTCAAACTTCCTATTCATTTCGAATTTTCGTCTTGCATTATTTAGAGAAATCTTAAACCCATGCGAGCCAGCCTGTTAGTGTTTGCGTTCTTTTGAGATATTTTGTATCTTCTTTTATTTAGTAACAGATACAGATGTTAGATCCATAGGACGTTAGGGGACTTATCATTTTATATTTGGGCGGGTGGGGATGTGGTGGTGGTGATTTTTTGGGGGGAAAAAACGTTCCGACCACCAATAATAGCTAGAAAAAACACTCGTGCTATGATTTGTAGAAAGAAAGAGAATTTTATCCCTCATATGAATTGAAAATTAAAATAATCTTGAGATAAAAGAAAAATTGAATATCCTGGTTGAAAAAAAAAATAGTTATCCCCCAACCCCTTGAAAACAAATGGTCAGTCTCTTATAGCAATATGCATGGTGATACATAGTTTATGTTTTTTATATGAATTTCTAGACAGCGTTGATGCGTAGAGTGGGGATTAGGGTCTTGGGAAATAAGGAAAACTGAAAAAGTGCCGAGTTATAGGTATACAAGGAATATTTATGCTTATCTGTATAAAGCTTTTTACGTCCTTTCTTCACTTTTTAAGATTCCAAAATTGAAAGAAAACAAGATTGATCCAAATGTCAACAAGTTGTAAAATGTACCCCCCCCAAAAAAAAAATACATGTTTTAGACACACACAAAAATCGATCTATTCTTCAAAAAGATTGATCCAAATGTCAAAAAGTTGTAAAATGTACCCCTCCCCCCCAAAACCCCCCCCAAAAAAATAAACAAAAAAAAAAAAACAAACAAAGAGGGGATATGTTTTAAGACTGGATCCTTTATTGGTGTCAAGTCTGATTCTAGCCAATTTTTTTATGAAATGTATTTTGCTTTTATTTGGATATTGTCGGAAAAAGACCTGGCTTTTTTAGAGCTGCAACGTATATTATAGACGGGTTATTACGTTTGAAATCTCTTAAGGATGCAAGTCTTGCGGATCTGAAGCAAAATATATCTTACAATGAGGCAGGTTCAGTCATCAGATAGCTTTTTACGTGGAGGAAAGCGATTAGACAACTAGATTCTCTTTATTCAATTATTAATAAATAATAATTTGCTCTCAATGTAGAACGTTTTGATGCATACACATAGTGTCTTTAGTATGATATATTTTCAATTTAAAAAAGAAGCAACAAACAGCTGATTTCTTCAAAATATTCGTTGTATTGCATTGAAAAATCCCCCTATATGACGTACGGCATGATATGAGAATTGTCAGATCATGAACATTTGAGATGAGATAAGATGATATGATATAATATTGCAGCACGCAAGAGTCTCACTACTGAGCGATTCAAACAACACCTGCGAGAGTCTGGCTTGAGGTCGATGTTTCCCCATTTCCAAGGGACCTCAAGACAACTGTCGTTGTCAACTAAGTGCGCAAATACCACAAATAATTTTTCTCTAATTATGTAACAACCACACCTTCACGAGACCCTAATGTCACACTTGCATGTTTCTTCTTGCTTCACATATTTTTGATTTATCAGTTTGCTTTTCTGCGCTGTACATCGGTACTTCACGCCATGCACCACAAAACACGACCCAAACTCCTATTGCAAAGAATTATTCCTATCTCAAATTACTAAACGCTTATACATGAAAATATCCAGAGAATTTTTTATGTTAAGAAATTAGGGAAGGTCCATTTTACGAAACTAATCCATGCTACCATAAAGTCTCGTGACTACTGTACATTATGACTTCTGGTCCTAGAAATCTTTTTTTTTACAATGGAGATCTGATGGACACCGATATCAGGTAATGTTCTGTTAACCTTTTTTGATCAGAAATCAAATTTGAACGTTCAAATTTATGACAGTGAAAACTTTCATTAGGAACATATTGGTTTTAACGATAACTCTTCCTAACACGAACTACAACTCTTGAACTGATATATTACTAAAAATAAGTGGATTGGGAATTCCAAAGTTCGGCAAAACAGGAACCTTTATCGGTGTCTGTCACATCTACTTATTATAAGCAGATACCGATTTTTAATCAGATTTACGTCTTTTGGGGTTGGTATTGATCTGAAATAAAAAAAATCTGGCCCTGACATATTAGATATCTTCTATATCTTTAAAATTTTAAAATAGAGAATAATATCTGAAGATTGATCATACAAGTGAAGACATATGGAAGCATTTTACACCTTTAATATGTATTAGTTCATATATCTTGGAATAACTGACGGAATCACCTCTTTGGGATACATTTCCATGCGTTAAATGGGCAGAAACAATGATTCATTGAAGGCATCAAACAATTAGGTGAATTAGACCTCATGCTACTGTGTTGGCAGCGACTACAGTGTACAATTGCCAGCACTTTAGTCGACAAAGGGGTTAAGGATGTATGGTTCTCTGGTGACTACCAACATATATAGGCGTTCACCTTCAGAGGGAGTGCACCTTATCTCAGATTTAGTCCTAGCGTCAGTAATCAGGAAGCTTTAGCTGACTCTCTGGCAGAAATCACGACGTGCTGATGAGATTTAGTCCGGATTAAACTTGACGAGCAATTTTGACCGCCTTTAATAACGATTTTCGAATTAGATATGTCAAACCAAAGCCAGATTGTTGGAAATTCTTACATTTATTGGGAAACTCCCTCGGGACCTTTACTATCTTTGAGCAGTATGCGCTTCAGTTTATCTCAAAGCTTTAATTTAAGAGATCTTAGGGTAATCTTCTTTGGTCGGTTTACAACAGAATGCTTCTCTCATTCCAATAGTTTATTCCATTCTTTTATCCTACGTCTATTTTATATATGGCGAATCCTTTTATAGTGGACCTGTGCTTTGTCAAAGAACTCCTTTTAGTGTCAAGAAACACAAAGATGATGCAATCGCTCTGAAGCAAAGAACGAGGTAGAAATATGAAGATCCCACATCGGCACTTACATTTAAAAGCGAAACCATTTTAGTACGTTGAAACTTTCCTAAACCGGCCCCTAAGTAACACAGCTTCCATTGCTGACTGGATACATATTTTGGCCCCATTAAGGTCTTCTAATACTAATTAAATGTTTTTGTCCTGGTCCAGTATATATAATGGACAACATTTTTGTTTCAACAGTGTCCGGTTTTGAAAAGTGTTACTGTATATGCGGACCAGGTGATGGCCATTCCATATTAGATTATCAGTTACTGCAATAACTAACATTGAAAGCTTTGAGTGTTCTGGGCATCACGACAAGAAGCGCTGTCTGAAAGAAACTTGGCACAATAGGGAGGAATTTAATCCTACAAAATGTATTCAACTTTGTTCAAATTAACCTATTAGTGTCCCAAAAGCTCATGTGCAGCATTAATGACAGAAGTAAAAGTAGTGGCCCGGACTTTCAATTAAAGAACACATAGCATTAATAGCGCAAGTAATTAGAAGCCATCACAAACCGGGACATCAAACAAAGTCTGTCTAGAAACGTCTCAACTTGAAAGACTGAAAAGGTTTTTGGTCACATGATTGAAGGGATCATGCGTCATTTTGATATGTCACGGCTATTTTAAGACAGTCTTACAATGGTTTATTTATTTTTCTTTCTAGTGGAATGTTTAGGAATCCCTAAAGCGTACAGCGTATATAGGTTTATCATTAGACGAGGCACAATAACATCGTTCTGGCATTATTGAAAAGGAGTTGCAGAAACTATATGTTTGCAATAGCATGATAGGAAATAAATTAAGGTAAGGAAATAATTGCTAATAAAAATAAAGACAGATTTAACTTATGAACGCCATCTGAACTTTAGAAGATACGTTTTTGACCTGGTGAGCTTTTAAGACAAGTTTTATGAAAAAGTAAAACAATACGTGTATATTTAACCTCCTCGTACATGGTTCGTATTGGCAGACTGATCACTAGATCGTTAGGTGTATTTGAGGTATTAAAAAAAAAAAAAAAACTTTATCTATTATAGTTACCAAATTATAATATTGATGGTGAACGACTTTTTAATGGCAGTATTCAGTTCTGAGTTTTGAGCACGAGTGTGATATTTGTACTCAGGTAGCTTGAAAGTAAAGGGTCTTTTTTTTATAAACTAAGACAAATTCCAATTTCGTTCTATACCTATAATAGCTGTAAATACAATCATGGAGGCCAACCTTCCTCCTTCCTCTCCCCACCTCTTTATCTTTCATTTTCCTGAATTCTTGTATCCCACACAAAACGCTACTGGCATCTACATCCTTCCTCCATATCGACGATACATTTAGTTGCACAATCTTTATTCTTTATGCTCATGCCATTTTACCTTCATTTTTGCCCTTTCATGTAATCCCAGGATAAATACGTGCATTTTGTGGAGAATTCCAGATAATTTATCTCACAAGAGAATGACGGATGCTTTTGAATGACACTGCCTATTAGGACTTCAAATAGGGACCATATAAAAACCCACTACCATCTCATTATCGGGAGTGAAGGCTAATTCTAGACTTGATCGTCAACTGCATCATATCTTATTAAATCGACTTTTACCTGACGCACGACAGGACAAAACGACAAATTAGCTTACGGACATCCCGCATAGGTGATCTCGGCGAAATCGGATACCTGGCTGCAAAGGTGAGATTGACAAAAAAGCTCGCTATGAAATTGATCAGGTGCGCTATCGGACTGTTAGAGCGAAATTAAACTCATTAGAACTCATCATTGGCCTAAGTAGTTAGCTCCAATGGGAAGAGACCTCGGTTCAATTAGAGATGGACTGATCAGTAATTAGTATTATGACCGTTAACAGAAAATTAGGATCGGCAGCGCCGATTGACAGGTGGTCCGTTGTGACAGGTACCTAGGTGCTAATATACCTTTAGACACATGTGGATGATATTCCAAATTATTATTTTACGTATAATTCAGCCTGTAACAATATTGTATATTCACGATAATTACAGGTATAAAATGATGAAAATAGCGTTTTTCCATGATAAATATAATGGATATTGACTTTTCAACCATGGCTGTACTTAATTCTATTATACCTGTTAACAAATATTCACCATATCTGGCTTTATAAGCAAAATCAAAATCTCTCTCTCTCTCTCTCTTACACAAACACACACGCACACATAAACACGCACACAACACAATTACTCACACAAATGCCTTCAAACTCGCAAGGACTGAAATTTACATGATGTGACATAATTAATTACAAATTTCCCCTTAAAGAGACTTTATTTTTGATGCATGATGGGACATAATTAATTACAAATTTCCCCTTAAACAGACTTTGTTTTTGATACATGATGGCATGGGCTGTAAGAAGAGTAACATGATTTTGATTTTTGCCCTCGATGATGGGACTGTCGCACGTGAGGAAACCATCACGGTGCAAAGCACGCACTTAATGATCAGGATAAAAGGGTTGTCGTAAATATCCCTATAGTCGTATCGAAGATCACGAGACATACTTCGAACATATTGACCACAACTGTGTTAGGTTTTAAACTTTGTACAAGATATATAACATGTCCTTTTTTAAGTTGAACAGCACAATTTTATAGACCTGGCACAACTGTGCGGGCCATGCCACTGTCTTGGTAAGAGGTTTCTCGAACAATGACTGTTATTAAGTGATATACAGAATCAGAGATCCTCTTTTTCCAGGCTCTCTATCAATTTGCCCTCTACTGACTCTGGTTTATAGCTGGTTTCCGCGTAGTTGGAATATAATGTCACCGTTCCTAATCACACTGCAAGGCAAAGGTTTTATTCCCTCGCTCCGAATGACTTCTTTATGAAGACGATAATAACTCAGGATCTTCATGTAACGGGATCCACCTTCAATTTGTACCGCTGGTTAGGCTTGGCGTTTAGTCCTTATTGCTATTTTCTTAGGGTTTCACATAATAAGATCGATAGATTGACTGTGTTCTCTCTCTCTCTCTCTCTCTCTCTCTCTCTCTCTCTCTCTCTCTCTCTCTCTCTCTCTCTGAATTGGTATGCTGATTTAAAATGCAATCAACATGCTGCAAAGACTGTAAAGATAAGCATCGAGCACAGCTGTGCAAAAACAATTTTAAAAAATGTATGTCTCGGGTTTTTCTTTTCCATAAATAAAAGTTACCTTGGTAGTTAATTTCAGGTAGAAGTTTATATTACAAATATCTTTTAAAGAGCAAAACAAGGAAAGGTAATGAAGTCTCTTCTAATTGCTATCAAGGAAATTGTATGATATTGTATATTATGTGTTAATACAATATTTGGCCACACGAATTTCCAAATTTTAAAATCCCACAAATTTATATAGTAAATAGTAATGTTGGCAAAATTGTTTTAAATATAAAAGTGAAATTCCAGTGCATTCATTTTATTTTGAAAGAAATCTAACATTTTGAAACAGTAGTATTTTGTTGGATACTTCATTGGACCATTTTTAGGGGAAAAAACAGTAAGTAATAAAAACGTATAAAGTCATATGGCTATATGGCTTCAATATACAAGTACGCGTGTAATAGATAATCAGCGTTCGGCGTCTCTTTTTTTCTTGGTGATCTTTGTATTTAAATTTGTATCATACATGTTTTCAATGATAAGCTATTGTAAATGTTGAACATTTCTTTTATATATATTATTGAATCAAACAAGTCAGCGTTTTAGTACATGTAATTTACTATACAAGTCTTTTTGATTGTGGGAAATAGTAATTTATTTAGGGTCCCTTATAAGGATTTCCATTCAGATACACGAACCGTTTACCCTTGTATAATTCGCACAGACCCAGTTATGCCCTCGATACTTTATATATACTAAGGGGGCGAGCGGGGCGGTTGCCCAGGGCACCAGAGGTCTTGGGGCGCCAAAACAGGTGATACAAATTCCTGCCTCGTATTCTGGCCTTTTGGGCCATCGTCATCGCCCCGCGCGCCATTTACCCTTAGTACGCCACTGTATATCCTTGCACATATAACTAATACAAAACTTCTAACAGCGTAGACCCAGGTCTGTTGGTACATTATGTGACGACAGAGCTTGGTTGACGCTGTTTACTGTTTTATCAGTGTTATACAGGAGCACAGATGGAAGTCAATGCATCTGTGTCTGACTTAACTCGAGCAATACCCAGAGTCAACATACGATTTCGGTCGGTATATAGTCTTTTATTGATTTAGAGGTAATGATGGTTTTATTAAGAAATAAGAGATAAGAAGGCGGAGGAGGAAGATGTAAATAACCAAAATGTTGTAGATGATGATGATTTTGATGATGTTATTGTTTCTTGATGATGATGGTGGTGGCGATAATTTTGATGTTTAAAAAAAACCTACCATTTAACGTTGCTAATAATTGTCATGGTATTGAATCAGTCTATAGTAAGTCTACAATAAGAAATAACAAGTACTGTACTAGCGGTGGTGGTAGTAGTAGTCGTAGTAGCCGCAGCGACATAAGTAGAACTTTTATTGTTTTGTCGCTTTGTAGCCATCTTTATCGTTGTTGTTGCAGATTTTCTTACTATGTGGTTGACAACTCCATGATGTGTCTTTTGAACGCTCTTTAATATTTTTTAAAATAATTTTATATACAAGCTTATAATTTCTTTCAATATCTACTTTACTTATACAAAAATGTATTGTCATAGACAATAACAAATTAATACACTAGCCTTGTCCTTTCCACCGATTATTACCACTCTCATCATGCACATGCCTACACGCTGGACTTTCAAATATCATCATTCTCATTGTCATCATTATCGCCCTTATCCCCATCCTTCTTAGGCTAGTATCATTTATCTTTGTCGTTGTTGCTGGGCTGGTTATTTATTTATTTATTTTTGTTATTATTATTATTATTATTATTATTATTATTATTATTATTATTATTATTATTATTATTATTATTAACAGAATGATTCCAATTTTAACGAGACAGCACGAGAATGCAAGAGAGTTGCCATTGTGGAGGATTTTTTCAACATCATCTATAGTGTACACGTGGAAATGGACGGTAGAGGAGGAAAACATGCAGGCCAGAAGCGAACCTATAGAGCTGTGAGTACATGATTCTAATTTTTTTCACAGAGAGAGAGACAAAGAGAGAGAGAGAGAGAGAGATTATAACTCATATTGCATAGAAATGCAACCTTCCCAACCCTGTTACACCAACTATAAGACCCTAGAGCGTACGATTGTATCCCTACCCCCGCCCCCCGTGCCTTACATACTTACATATTTTTTTGTGAGCAGAAATAAGTAAAACCCCCCCCCCCCCCCCAATACAGTGTTTACTCCCAAGATACACTTTATATATGACTTGGATTTCTTAAATATTACTAAATAAATATAAATCTTGTTATGTTTCACGAATCTAATCAGCTAGGCAGATTTCGTTTTTCTATACGATTTACATAATGTCCGTAAGAAAGAATAAAAACAAGTGTCTGACATGAACAGCGCTGATAGAATTATATTTGATAAGTCTATTAGTCAGTTCATTTGTTTCCATCAATACAAATCCTGATTTTCAGCCGAAATACGAAAATACCACTTTCGATATATTTCTTGCAGTTTTACAGGAGATTGTGTTTTAGTCTGCAAAGTTTTCTTTCGTCCTTTTTTCATTTGAAAGTCCCTCGACTTGTATTTGCGTGGAAGAGACAGATAGAGAACTATACATTTTATGCTTATTATGTGTTTCTGTTTGTACTTGTGTTTTTGTGTGCGCACGTGTGTGTGTGTTGTGTGTGTGTGTGTGCAAATGAGACAGGATATTCCTTATTATTTAGCTGTGTTTTCCGTATATCTCAAGTCTAATCAGATTGGAAGGAATTTGTCGCGCAATATATATATATATATATATATATATATATATATATATATATATATATATATATATATATATATATATATATATAAAAATATTTAGCTGTTTAAAATGATTATCCATTACTTCTAGCATTTTACCGAAAAGACTAGAATTGCAGGCAACTGCTACGAGAAAGAATATATTATTAAATGACAAAAAAAAGGAGAAAGAAATAAAGAATAGTATTAAATAAAAACAAATTATGTGCTTATTGAAAATGCTTGCTTGACAATATTAGTGTTGTGATTCTAATGTACTCTGATCTAACCCAAACAGCTAATGAACTGGAACAAGGATTATGTAAATAAGAGGTCAGACAGACGAGTCAGCTAACATATCACACTCGGTAACAGTTCAACTAGGTTTAATTCGGTTTAAGTTCGACATTTTCATTAAATATGCTGCAAAAAGCGTTTACAATGTATTTATGAGTACTGCCCGACATAGCAGAATCCCCCCTCTCTCTCTCCGATTGTACGAAGTTACCTCTAGCTTGATAACAGCATTAGGCGCTGGACCTGACGGACCTATTAATGACAGCTGCCAATATTCATATATATATTGTACATACCTGTTAATTGGCCCGACCCAAGCTGGTAATAGCGTTGACATTTATCTCCGTAAATATAAACAATATGGAGACCAGTGTTCACGAAAGGACAAATTACCTACTATGGATGGATGAGCACTAGCAGTGCATATCACGTGCCAGGAGTCGAATCCAGGCCGTCGAGGGTGCAACATAATTGAATATCCTAGTTCATATTTTGCTCTTGCCAAATTATCGTCTACAATATTCTTGATATTTTTAATTCGTTAATACTAAACTCCTCTTAATAAAATTTCACAAATAGCGTATTATTATAGGTCAAATACATATTATCCTCAGTTGCCCATGATTGCCATGGTAATCCCCCCCCCAAACCCCCCCCCCCCTCCAAAAAAAATAAATAAAATAAAACAGCAACAACAACAAAACCAAACCCCGAGCTGTTCACAGTTTAAACATTAGGTGTCAAAGACATTTTACGTTGTGGTTTATCCGTGGGGCCGAGGTGGGGAATAATTTTGGAATGTGAGTAGGTATGCCATCAGTCAATGCAACCATAATTTGTTATAAAGGTAAGGCCACCACTCCCACCCCCACCCCCCAATCAGCTTATTAGGTCACCTTGGTCAGAATTTTTATTTTTCTGGTCATATCAATATACGAAAAAGAACATTATTTAAAATTGTCAAAAATTATTCAAAGAGGGCATGAAATCATAAACTTAATTTTGTACTCGATCCAATGCTAACAAGAAGATGGGTTCTCTTCTCTTTCCAGATGACTCACATATGAGTGAATACAGTAATTGTATTGATAATGTTACAGGTGCTCTCCGAATTGTATTCGACTATTTTAAATTAAAAGCCCAGTCAGTAAATCAACTGAAGAGAAACCAATTTGTTTGAAGTAATTCTTCCATGTGTCCTTTCAAAGTAGGTAATATATAATTTGATAACTTTAAATAAAAATAACAGGAAAAAAAAAACAAAAAACAAAAAAAAAACAACAACAAAAAAAACACAAGGCTAAAAATGGAAATGTGCAAGTGCAAAATACAGTGTAATATAAGAACCAAATATTCCAATACTTTCAGGTCTTGCTCTCTCTGATGTTTCATCAAAATTTACCCGGTTCATCTTTTTGTCAAATTCATTTCATAATAAGATGTAGCTCTTTCTTTCTTAAAACGAAAAATAAAAACTGTTAATTGATAAAAACGTTTATAACCAGTTCATTTCTTTGTTTTAGATGAGTTTTAGATGATACAATATTGGTACGGAAAATACAAATTCGGATTTCAACGTTATGACTATATATATATATATATATATACTGAATTCGGTGACTTTTTTGGTCCAAACTCGTGACTTACGGTTCTAGAAGTTCTTAGTTCGAGTTTCAAGAGTAATTTACGCGACAAAATCCATCAACTAATAGAACTGTGCAAACATAAAAACAGATTTAAAAAATATTTATTTAGTGTTTTCATACAAATAAAATATTACTTAGAAATCACGACCGTGTGTGCGTGTGTGTGTGTGTGTGTGTGTGTGTGTGTTTCAATAAGAAGGGGTTTATTTATTTATTTTATTTGTCAGCAGTGATGATAAAATATTCCATGTTTTCTCGAGTTAAGTTTCCATTCAACACAGTCTACATAGTTTAGGAAGCAGTTTGGCTTTAATAATTGCCTTCGTATGGCATGAGTATTTGCCCTTTAGCAATCTACACCATCATTTCGAAAACTACTTGCATTCTTTTCTGTTTCCTCGAAAATGATCCAAACCAACCCTTTGTGTTTTAAAAAAAAAAAATAAATAAAAAAATGTGTGTGGGGGGGGGGGGGAATGTGGTTTGCTTTGGTTTTGGTGTTTTAATGTACAGCAACACAAGTAGATTATTTAGGAGTAAGTACCTTGCCAATGGACACACTGTGTTAGCCGACCCGGGATGATCTGATGGTAGGATTCAAACGCGGATCTTTCCGGTTGCGAGTCGGGCACGCTAACCACTGAGCCTCCGCGGCTCTCTTAGATAGTTTGTAGTCGCAATCCTTGAAATGGTATTGAAAACAGTTTTAAAAACTCACAGCCACCAATGGGACAGGAAAAATATTGCCCCGTAATACAGATGGCTGGTTAGTAAATGCTCATTTTTCTCTCAGCGTATTATAAGGATACCACGAGAGTTATTTTCCAGCATTGATAGTTACAAAAATGTCATTTTAAGATAGCCAGGTTTGGCGGTATATGAAGCTTCTCAAATGACCTCGCAAAGTGTTGGCTTTTGACACTAAAATGGTCTATACTCGGATACCGCCGAGCTTTGCAAAATGTGAAAACGGAGTGAAATGATCATTGTCTACATGTATGGTCTACAAGCCTTCCTTGTCAATTAACTTTCTGGTATACTGGTCCGCCAGTTTCATCAAACATTGATGAAGTCATTTCCCTTCCGACATTAAAGTCCTATTGGCGGACTAGACCCTGTCAACGGCCCAGTCAACGCTAATCCCGTGCAGAATGGAGCGATCAACTAGAATTAACTTCCACTCCGTGTCAATTTTACCTCCTAAGGCTCGACTATCTCTTATTTACTGAGAAAATTCGGTGTTGTCTTCTTCCTAATTCCTATTAGGTCCTGGTTTACATTATCTGCTAATACAGATGAAGTCGATAATGTATGGACTCTTGTATTGGTTTATATGTATGGACTCTTGTATTGGTTTATATGTATGGACTCTTGTATTGGTTTATATGTATGGACTCTTGTATTGGTTTATATGTATGGACTCTTGTATTGGTTTATATGTATGGACTCTTGTATTGGTTTATATGTATGGACTCTTGTATTGGTTTATATGTATGGACTCTTGTATTGGTTTATATGTATGGACTCTTGTATTGGTTTATATGTATGACCTTTACGCTTGTTATGAATGATATAAGGTACAAAAATAATTTTCTCGGATTGCATTTTTAAGATATATATTTGATTAGAACGGTCATAAAGAAATATAGAAACAAAGAAGAAATAAAGAACAAAAGAAAGGAGAGTTGTCATGGTAATACAAGATGAAATGAGGAAAAGAGGAAGGGAAAGAAACATAAAACACAGAACAATGAAGGGAAAGGAATCAAAAAAAATATATCGTTAACAAATTGTATCACTTGCATATATACTCCTAAGCGACATTTAACCTTTTCACAAGTAACTATTGGTATTACGAGTTTCTCTTCAAGAGGTCATATTTGTTGTCTTTTAAAGACGAAAGGGTAAATGTAGACGAAGTGTGGATACATGAACGTTTATAATTTTAAATACACCAATAGGAAAATGTGCCTTTAAAAACAAAGAATTTTCTTTTTTTTCGGTTTTTTACATGAAGACACCAAACTTGTCATGATACATGTATATGACATTTCACCAAGTCTGATCAAAAGGAGTCTGCCTGAACGTTTTCATTTTTTAAGCCGATGTTATCTTCCAGTCCACTTCATTTTCAGTTAGACTATTTCCGTTCATTAACGAATCAGATATAAAGCTGACATCTACTTCAAGATCCATCCATCAGGCCAAGTTGTGTAGCGAAAGGTCACATGTTAAAAGAACCTAAACATAACGTCGCTGATCAGATAACACGTTTGAAAAATGACCAAGGGAGGTAATAAAAGATCGAACGAAGGCTTAATTTCCAGCAGAGTAACATACCTTATAAAGTGTCTTCCGCTGTAGAACAATGTCAAGCAACTCAAAAGTGATGTTCTTTCCATCTCTTTCTCGTACTTTACTACTACTACTATTTTTGATCTTAGGTTTGGATGTATTAGTAATAGCAGCAGTAGGTATGATTTATTATTATTATTATTATTATTATTACAGATTGCCGAAACATATTCATTTCTCCCACGGGAGGCTGTTACTCGATTTCTCATGTCCTGTGCTGACTGCCAGAAACGCATGCATATTGCATGCGAGAACAATGCCATTTACAACGACAAGAGTGACAACGACCAGAGCGTCGTTTCGAGCTACAACGATGATGTAAATAGCGTCGTGACGTCAACTGAAGACGATCCTCATATCATCGACTTTCGAGTGCCTATTACGCAGACCTACCTCAATCATATGCGGAACAAGGGCTACTTTTCTGCTGGATATCAGGACAATGAGGTAAAGAGTCATTGCTACACGGTTTATTATTGTACCATTTTAACTGTGATTGTTGGACGATAAGTTTTAGAGACACGCAACTCGTCCAGCCTCTGATAAAACAACATTTAGACATAGTCGTGTATTTGTTACCTATGTGCTGTTTATGTAGTATGTCCCATGTATCATTATATTATTTTGAATCATATACCATGTGTCATATTTATTGTTCATTTCAACTCAGGGCACGCGTGAAGATATACACGGATCGGCCAAAATATTTCCTTTTCTTGGTTTCTTTACCCACGCACCTTTCTGTATCCGAATCTTCGAAGAGTAACGATGATACAGACTTTTCAAAAACTGTTGTGCCATTTATCTCTAAAATAAAATTCCCTTTTCATTAGTTTTTTTTTACATGCATCTAGCATTTCTCTCGAGCAAAAAAATTAAAAAAATGAAAGTTACTGCAACAATCTTTTCTCAAGCACAACAAATAATATCAGACTAACATCAAATCTCCTCTCAAGTACAACAAATAATATCCCACCAACATCAAATCTCTTCTCAAGTACAACAAATAATATACCACCAACATCAAATCTCTTCTCAAGTACAACAAATAATATACCACCAACATCAAATCTCTTCTCAAGTACAACAAATAATATACCACCAACATCAAATCTCTTCTCAAGTACAACAAATAATATCAGACTAACATCAAATCTCTTCTCAAGTACAACAAATAATATCCCACCAACATCAAATCTCTTCTCAAGTACAACAAATAATATCCCGCCAACATCAAATCTCTTCTCAAGTACAACAAATAATATCAGACTAACATCAAATCTCTTCTCAAGTACAACAAATAATATCCCACCAACATCAAATCTCTTCTCAAGTACAACAAATAATATCCCACCAACATCAAATCTCTTCTCAAGTACAACAAATAATATCCCACCAACATCAAATCTCTTCTCAAGTACAACAAATAATATCCCACCAACATCAAATCTCTTCTCAAGTACAACAAATAATATCCCACCAACATCAAATCTCTTCTCAAGTACAACAAATAATATCCCACCAACATCAAATCTCTTCTCAAGTACAACAAATAATATCCCACCAACATCAAATCTCTTCTCAAGTACAACAAATAATATCAGACTAACATCAAATCTCTTCTCAAGTACAATAAATAATATCCCACCAACATCAAATCTCTTCTCAAGTACAACAAATAATATCCCACCAACATCAAATCTCTTCTCAAGTACAACAAATAATATCACACCAACATCAAATCTCTCCTCAAGGACAACAATTTAAAAATAATGTTAAATCGTTAGTTTGGAATATAATTAACATAATCAGGTGATATCAGTAGATTACGTGAAACGTTTTGCGACAGAAACAAGACAAGCAAGAGAGAATAATACTGACAACGATTATATGGGAATACTCTGACAAGTTATGTCCCTTACCTCCAACTCTCTTGTTGTATCTAGGTGTGTTAAAAAATGTTCAATTTGCAGACAAAAGTAACACCATGGCCTGAAAAGACGTCCTTTTGTCAATTTTAAATAGGCTTTATTTAAACTCTTACTAAGCATGAATCGATTTGATTAAGCACACTGAAGGATTCTCCTTTCCTAGGGTAAGATATACAACGACGTTTTACGTTCCTTTCAAGCAAAGTCACAATATTAATGAAATAGAAGTTCATTTATATCTGTCCATCTTCTGTTTTCTTTTCTCTCATTTCAATTTTTTCTTTTTTTATTCTTCCAAGTCGAAGCAAATTAGTATTACTTTAGTAAGAAGAAGTTGAATGTTTTTCAATTTTTATGAAAACAAATCAAATAAAAAATATTAAATTCGAAATAGTTAATTCTCGAGAAAATCAACTTGTATCAACGAAGATTTGTAACTTGTGAATGTTAGAAAAATAGAGATTTGGTTTTTACCCGGTCGAATGAAACGTCTCATTGTAAACCCAGATTACCAAATTAGATAATATCAATTTGTGTTCACTACTTCACTACTATTCGCACCATTTGTTATCGAAGTGGTCAACGTCAAAGACAAATGATTGTGGATAAATGTAGGCATCTACCCATATTTTAAAAAAAAGAAACATATATATATATATATATATATATATATATATATATATATATATATATATATATATACATATATATATTCGTCTTCAAAATGATTTTTTTAAATTGTGGTAAATCATTTTCTAATATTAGAAAACCCTTCCCTGTAACTCTTTCTTGGTTATAATTTTCCTTATAATTTTTCTCTTATAAACCGACGATTTTGTTCTTGCATTTGAGTAGATTTTCCGATGATTGTTCAGTATAGAAATGCCAATATTTCGTCGAGAACGGTTGGTCGTAGATATTTGCTACCATTTGAAGATCTGAAGATCTATAATTTAATGCATCATTTAGGCCACGATTGGCCGCGGGCATCACAGGTAATGATTGAATATGCACAGGTACTGATTACTGATTGAATATGCACAGGTAGTGATTGAATATGCGATAACGAGGAAGCGGTTTTTACTAGCTCTACTGGTCATAGACCAGAAGAACTTATGGGATGGTCTGTTGTCCGTCGTCTGTCGTCTATCGTCCGACGTCCGTCCGTCCGTAAGCACAAGTTTGTTATCGCTACTCCTCCTAAACTACACACACACACACACACACACACACACACACACACACACACACACACACACACACACACACACACACATTCATCCCATGGTCTAGTTGGTCCTAAATGAAAATGGTCCTGCTCAGACATCTAATATGGCCGACACAGCGGACATCTTGAAAATCTTGTTATTGATACTCCTGCTGAATGGATGGTCATATCAACATGGGGTTTCCACTAAAAGACTTCTTATGATGTCTAGTTGGTCCTAAATGAAAATGGTACCGATCTGACGTCAGTATGGCCGCCATGGCAGCCATCTTGAAAATTTTGTTATCACTACTTCTCCTCAACGGATGATCATATCAACATGGGTTTTGCACTGAAAGACTTCTTATGATGTCTAGTTGGTGCTAAATGTAACTGATGCCGATTTGACGTCCAATATGGCCGCCACAGTGGTCATCTTGAAAATCTTGTTATCGCTTCTCCTCCTCAATGGATGGTCACATAAACACTGGGTTTCCGCTAAAAGACTTCCTATGATATCTTATTGGGTCTAAATAAAAATGGTGCTGATCTGAAGTCCAATATAGCCGCTATGGCAGTCATCTTGAGAATCTTGTTGTCGCTACTCCTCCTGAATGGATGGTCATATCAACATGGGGTTTTCGCTAAAAAAACGTCTTATGGTGTCTAGTTGGTGCTAAATAAAAATGGTGCCGATATGAGATCAAACATGGCCGCCACGGCAGTCACCTTTAAAACCTTGCTATCACTACTCCTCCTGATTAAATGGTCATATCAACATGTGGTCTTCACTAAAAGACTTCTTATGATGTCTAGCTAGTCCTAAATAAAAATGGTGCCAATTTGACATCCAATATGGCAGCCATCTTAAAAATCTTGTTATCAGAGATCTACTTGAACAGAACGTCATATTGATGTGGGGTTTTTACTAAAAGACTTCTTATGATGTCCATTTGGTCTTAATGGAAATGGTGCTGATCTGACATCCAATACGGCCCCCATGGCAGCCATCTTGAAAATTTTGTTATTGCTACTCCTCCTAAATGGAAAGTCATATCTTGAAAATATGTTATCTCTACTCCTCTCCAAATGGATGGCTATATCAACATGGGGTTTTCACGAATAGACTTCTCGTGATACCTAGTTGGTCCTAAATGAAAATGGTGGCAGTTGTATATCCAATATGGCTGCCACGATGACTGTCTTAAAACCCTTGTGTCACTACTCCCGTTGAATGGGTGATCATCATGACGGTTTTTTCTCCAAGTCCTAAATGAAAATGGTGCCAGTCATACATCCAATATAACTACCACGCCCACTGTCTTAAAAATCTTGTTGTCACTACTCCCCCTGAATGGATGATCATTATGACATGGGATTTTCACCAAAACACTACTAATGATGTCTGCTTTGTCCTACATGAAAATGGTGCCAAACTGGCATCCAATATGTGTACCACAGCAGCTAATTTGAAAATCTTGTTATCGCTGAAGAATATCAGAGACAATTTCAACACTCAACAGTTAAAAGGAAGAAATGGTCTTATCTTGAATTCCTGGAAATTATTTTCGCCCAGTAGAGCGTCAGTCCCTTCGAGCGACTCTTGTTTGATGCCTCTATAGGTCTATTTGTCCCGTCACTCACTTACTTTGAAGATATTCGTATTACGATTGTATGACTCACCATGTTACACCTTAATTAAATTCTCATCAAAACACATCACATGTACGGTCACACGTAGCAATATCTACAAATTAATAACGAAATTCTCTTACTTAAACAAATAGCCAGTTTATACACTTTTAAGTTAATAACTCTGGCTGGAACATTCAACTAGTAAATACATAGTTTATTTAAAATATCATTGTTCGCATATTTTTTTTAATAGAAAATGAACGATTTTGTATAAAGGACATTTATCACTATGTGCGAATGCTGCTCCAAACAAAACTATATGGGACTGCAAAATCAGTTGAACTGACGAAACTAATGGAACATGTTGACGAAAATAATATTAGATGGAATGTACACAGATATGATACAAAGTTAATATTTTTCAATCATCATCCATTATATCAGCCAAATTTACTTAAAAGGCATTATTTTGAGGTATCAAACTGAGTTTTAAAAACTACTTATTTGTCTTTTCTAAATTCTGTTTAAAAGCGTTGAAAAAAATGGAGGTTAAGAAGGCCGAAAAGAAACGTTGTTGATTTCGTCATCAAAAAGTTGGGTCAAAAATAGTTCAAAACATAACAAAATAAACTGTGGCCAACAAAAATAGTCCCAAACATAACAAAAAAACATTACAAAATAAATAGTGGCAAGCAAAAATTATAGTATTATACAGTATCGCAGTTTGTGCCAATGGTCTTTCGCACACCACAATACATATATAAGCCAATCTGTTACGTTCTTCTCTTCTTAAGTTGAGTATGTGTATTGTTGAGTTTAGTTTGTATATTATTATTAAACCTCATGTTTGCTATTTCCCTAGTATTCTAATACCATGATTTTTCCATGCTTCTTTTTCAGATTTCTTTTTTTCTCTAGATTTTTTTTTTATCAGCTGAGAGACATTCTAACTTGACTTGATACATCCACGCAATGTCAGCTCAAATTAGGAACACTGTTCCCTGAACCTCTTGACCTTGCTACTTTTTCAACTTCTCCAGCTACTTTCTTTCTTATTGAAACCCCTGAGTAACAATACAGGCTTGGTTGTACAGGAGAGTTTTCTTTCTTTCTAAAATCTGATAGCATGCTATGGCCCGAACTCTGACTTTATATCTGGAAGAGAATACATTCAGAAGGGTTTCTGTCTTAGTGAAATTATGATGTTTTTCAAATATATCTGCAGCAGCTTTATTAAGTAAACTAATCGTCGTATCATCACGAGCTGTATACTAAATAAACTAATCGTCGTATCATCACGAGCTGTATACTAAATAAAAGAATCGTCGTATCATCACGAGCTGTATACTAAAAAGCACATGTGTGTTTGTGTTTTTTTTTCTTTTTCCCCACATTTTTTCAAAAGGATCTGATCAGATCTAGTACCATTCCCAGAGAGAGAGAGAGAGAGAGAGGGAGAGAGAGAGAGAGAAAGAGAGAGCTTTTGAGGATACGATATGAGAGACAGTCTAACTTGCCTTGATACATTGAGATACATTCACGCCATGTCAGCTCTTCGTTGCTCTTTCGAGTTTTGCAACTTCCGTGGTTGCATGTTTTACTTCATTTATTTATGATGACTATATCTCACACTTTCCCATAACTCTTCGTTTATCAGAAAGTATTCGCTTTGATGCAAACCCATTTCTATTTACATTGGTGAATGATTTAACGCTATGCTGATGTGGTCTCTCTAAATAACATAAAACATGAAAATAAACGATATATTAAACATAATTTCTGTAGTCGAAGGGTAATTTCTGTCTTCTCAGAGAAGTGGTATAATGTTTGCAGCAAAAGTGGTGAGATATTTGCTTGATTGAAAAATTCCTAAAATTTCACTTTATCGACCAAATGAGTAAAAAACGAAAAAATTTACCTGATTTGCATAAATTCTGTGTCTACTGAAATGGTACAAAGGCGAATTTAATCCATTTTAAAAACAGAAATTGACACGAAAAATCTACCTATATCTGTTTATTAAAAACTTAATCAATCTTACAAAACAGTATCACTGAATGTTTTTATTTTTGTGTGTGTACCATCTTTGAAACAAAATATGGTGTTGATACTACTAATTGTTTGCTGTAAAACTGAATTGTGGTGACATGCCCAAAGAAGAGTCTTTCATTCTCTCTTTGCATTTCGAACAAAACTCAGTAACTGCTTTGCTTTGCTATTGGGCAGATTTTTGGTTTCGGCAAAAACGTTTTAAAAAAAATACCATCAGAATTTTGTAGTAGCTAGCGCAAGCGTCATTCTTATTAAGTTTGCCCAGGGCTAATTTTTATGTTTTGATACCAAGAATAACAATCATCTGCAATCATAAATTTGTTTAGAGCTTGAGTTCCCAATCCATTTTCGCAAATTTTTTGTTTTTACACGTTAATAAAACAGCACTTGGGTTCACCAGGGATACCTGGAACAATTTTTCTCTAGGGCATTTGAGTATCACAATGCAGAAAGAAAGAAAAACTAACTATAATGGAACAAGGACTGATCTTTTTTTTTTATTTAACCCTATGATTGAATATACAATTAGCTTTATTTTTCCTTAGTCCAGAGGAGGGAACGTGACTTAGAGCGAGTTTCTTCTGTCTTGGAAATGGCTTTTCATTAATTGAATATGACTGTCCATTCCCAAGGCAGAGCGTGATGGATATAAATCTGGAGGGTGCAATTAGGAGACTTACCAGCGTTTTTGATGGCATCAGTTTTCAAGTGCTCACATCCATTGATGGAAACAAAATGTGACATACCTGGTTATCCTGAACATCTGTCCTCACTTCGAGACAGCTATCGTTCTAATCCATCGTGAATATTTCTCCAAATTACCTTTTTACATTAGCTACCCAAGTAGTTTTCAGTATCTCGAGACATACAAAATAAATTTGTTCTTTTCCCTGTTAATTTGGGTTCCAAATTTATTTCATTAAAAACAAAACCACACACAATTTGTGTTCATTCCTCTGGAGATATTGTCCAAATGTCAACAAAGGTAACGCTCGCTACCATAAAACTGACATAGATTCGAAGTACACTGGGTGAGCGATTAAGCACATGCTCGTGATCTAAAATGTCTCTGGTGACTCTAACATCGGTTCGGTACCCAAAAGATAAAAAGCCATTTTTAAGACAGAGGAAACGCTATCTATAGGGGAAGCATATAAACTAACCATCTATATTCGCTTGTAAGTCGAGTCCAACTTCAAACTACACAGGCCCAGATCTACGGCGCATTATGCGCCAGCAAATCTGGTTCTATGCTCTTTGTTAGGACTAATCAGTACAACAAACAACATAGATCCTGATCTGCAGGCGCATTATGCGACGGCATATCAAGGTCGATATTCTTTGCAGTTGGACTCGACTTATAAGGGAGTAGACTTATAAGGGAGTATAGGCGGTACTCATGCTGTAGGACAGTGAAATCAACTTTCAAGTCCAAATGGGCATTTTAAATTGTGATATCAATTACACTTAAACTTTCCTAAAGAGGACACTTTGGGATCACACAATATGGTCGTTTTATAGAGGTGGTCAGTCTAAAGAGGTTTGATTATTATTATTATTATTATTATTATTATTAGAACGGCCATATTGGGACCAAATATGTGACCAGTCTGGGGGGTTTGATTACTATTAAAAAGGCCTTATTGTGACCAAATATGTGACCAGTCTGGAAAGGACACCAGGCTATACAGTCGGTATATGGAAGTTTCATTGTATAATCATTGAAAAATCGTACGAAGTAGCCAGCCATTGGCTATACGAGTTGACAACTCTGGTTCTCAAGGTATAGATTAATTCTAAAATATCTTTGCCACTACATGTGCAAATGGGAAAATTAAAAATCAGTAAGAGAGAGAGAGAGAGAGAGAGAGAGAGAGAGAGAGAGAGAGAGAGAATGGTGGCAACGTTAATTCTGTTAACCAAATACAAAACAAAGGGATCTCAAGGTAAAAGGAAAGCTTTTCACACATTAACAGAACGATTTTCTATATTGGTCTAAAAATATGTTTTGTCAACATTAAGAACAAGGTAATGCACGTTGAAAGGCGTATGTACGAAGGGTATTTAAACAGTTCTGAATATTAGTGTGCTGTACCACAAAGTTCTTTATTAGTGACCAGGGACGTCGCAAGTTTGCGCTGGACGAAAAGGCGCCTCGGGCGAGGGTCGCCTTTGTATTAATAGCCATAAGAATAATAACTAAACTTGGGTATTTTAATGAAAAAGCTGTATGTTTATTAAAGTAAAATACAGAATACAAGAACATTATTCGCGAAAAGGCGCCCCCCTCCCCCCCCCCCCCCCCCCACACACACACCTCTGACGTGGCGCCTTGGGCTGTCGCCGGTATCACAGGCTCCTTACTACTGCCTTGTCGACGCATCCCCTCAAAGTAATCCCCATGCACCTCTTCACACTTTCTCAGTCTAATTATCCAATTCTCAAATGCCATTTGGTATTCGCTTTTGGGTATGTTGTTCGTACACTTGAAAACTGCACTTCAAACCGCATAGCGACTTTCAACTCGTCTCCCCCTCAGCGAATCTTTGATAACGGGATTCTGCCAAAAATGACTTCGAGCTAAATCAGGGCAGTATGGACGACGAGGCAAAATTTGGATCCTGTATTCCCTCAAAAAGTCTGTCATGGCAGCAATTAATGCACCAGTGCGTTGTCATGGAGTAGATGTCTGTTTTTGATCATCCCTCAACAAATGCGGGACCCATCTTGCACAAACCTTTCTGAGCTTCAAATGATTATTTTATATATTAAAAACAGTTGATGAATTAATGCTAGTGATAATAGACATATATTCCATTGTGCACCGAGCATCTTCATCAATTGTTTCCTGCACAGCAGTCACTTCAAACTCACCAATCGCAGACAACGGTCTTCCAGAACGTGGGTCATCTTCTATGGATTCGCAACCATCTTTACAACGATGAAACCACCTCAGATTTGTAGCATATGACAGAGAATTACATCCGTAAATTTTATCCAATTCAGCCTTGATATCAGTCGGAGAGTGCCTTAAGAGAGCCTGGATTTTACAGGTAGTAGCAGATTTTTTCTCCTTCTCCGACAGTTTTAAGTCACTCTGCAGTTGGAGATCATTCTATAGAACGTTATTTTGCCCATCAATCGACGTTAAATTTATTGACAGATTCAACGAAACAAAACAGTTATAACAAAATATTCAGAACTTTTCAAATACCCCTCGTAAGTCTCGCAGTTAGAACCGGAATAAAAGAAGGAGATCAGATGTAGATTATCTAAAATAATTTATATATTTTTGTGTACATAAAAAATCAGCATTTATATCAAGGCCAAAGACAAGTGGCGCAGATAAGTTTAAAGTATCTATTTAAATTATTTGAAATTTATTCGAATAGTTTTGTAGATATAGTGATAACAGCGGCAGCAACAGTAGTAGTAGTAATAATAATAATAATATTAATAATAATAATAATAATAAAAATACTAATAATAATAACTTTATTTTCTGAGGATAAATACATTTGGTTGTGAATCAATCAACCATTCTTACATGTAGTCCTCAATAATAGAATATTAAAACTATAAATGCAACGTATATATACAAATATAACTCTACTTACTATAGTGTCTAACACATTTACATATAATCATAAAACATACATACATACATACATACATACATACATACATACATACATACATACATACATACATACATACATACATACATACATACATACATACATACATACATACATACATACATTAGATTAAAACATTCGTAAGATATACATGTAGATTTGGGAGACAGGAAGGTGGTGGGGTATCCAAGTTAGGTATCTCAGCTAGTTTGTGATTTGGCATAATCATAAAGAAGAAATTTGTGAAGCGCGTTCTTAAAAGAACAGAGTGTTGGTGTTTGTTTAATATCATTGGGAATGATATTCCACAACACAGCTGCAGGATATGTAAAAGATATTTTGTACAGAGTCGTTTTGAATTTAGGCAAGTTGAAGTGCTGGTGCTGATGTAGCAGTTTTATGAGCCATAACAGTAGTGGTGGTGGCAATAGTTTTTCCCTGTAGACGTTGTTATAATAATAATAATAATAATAATAATAATAATAATAATAATAAACAATCATCATCATCATCACTATCATCATTGTTGTCATTATTATTATTATTATTATTATTATTATTATTATAACAATTATCATCATCATCATTCATAGTGTTATAAGTGCAAATGTGAGAGGTAAAGGTAAAATTGAGACATGGAAGACAGTAGGTATGGCAGAGAATAAATTTGATAAAATGGAAAAAATGAATCCTACTACCACCATATCCATTATGCTTGCGGAAAATTGTCGACTCATCACAGTGATTGTTCCAGGTACACTTCTATGCTTTTGACGCCGCTTCATATTAATGACCCCAATAGTTCCACTAATTTACACATGTACACAATCTGTCGCCTTCTCATATCGACAACAATCAATGTTTCTAGGTATTTAGATAAAGCCGGAAGTATAAACAGGTTGAGAGCAGGATTTGCATTCGCCTGAAACGTTTCATATCTCTCACGAATTGAGACCATCGACAAGCATTAACTTTCCAAAAGCATGAAGGCTTCGCTATATTTAATTCATTGCTTGGTCAAAAAAGAAAGAAACTTAACAAAAAATAAGTGGCAGAAAACAAGCGCAGTAGATCAGTTAATTTATTTAAAAGCAGGAATATTCTTGTAATTGTTGAGTAGGTGTGGGATTTTGCTTTAGTAAGACTACTTACAGCTGTCAAGAGGAGACAGTGACTTACATTTCATGTTCTAGTTATAATACGTACATTTATTAGACTCAATTGCATGTAAGGCTGGACAGGTTAGTATTATCGCAAGTTCCCTCCCTTAAACGTCTCTTGAACATGCATGCATGTCTATCCAAATAAAGTAAATCCTACATGCCTAATGTATCACGATTAAAGTTATTGCCAGAATTCCCTCGATGCAAATCCCGTGAACTATCCCACTGAGAATCGTGCTATATACGACTCTGACATTTTTGAATGCAACGTTCAAAAACATTGAATGCAACGTTGATTGACATTATATGGACTCACAAATATGCATGCCCGCATGAAACCCTATTTGTGTGTACCAAAATACACACGTAACAATTTAATTCTGTACCGGTCTGCGATTTACATCTTCTGGGCCAACCAGCAACTGTTGTAACAACAATCCCGCAAGCCAGACTGTACAGATATAAGACAGCAATTTAGTATTGCACCGGTATGTCAGTTTGCCACTTCGGCCAATCGGGTGTTTTCTCGAAAACATTTCGGGTACATTTATATCAAAACGCCTGAAATACCTTTCGAAATTAATATACTGCCTGGAGCAATAATGTTTTGTAAGGCAAAAAAAAAAAAAAAAAAAAAAAAAAAGGCAGTACAAGAAAACAGTCGGATATTCTTGATTCAACCGTGACGCGGTACAAGGCTTTGTAGTTCTTCCTCGGCGAAAGATTACGTCCCATGCGTAAGGGTGAAAACTATTTTTTTTCGAAGTGCTCATTACAACTTTGCATTATAAAGCTTATATTTTTGATAACATTTTAAGTATATTTGTTTACGATTTTTTATGTTTAAAATTGTTTTCGCGATGGACCGAAAGGCGAAGCAAATAATGTGTTCCAACTAACAATTGGATATTAGCTCTTGAATTTGCTAATGTTTTAGCGATACGGGCCGCGTTTTCACCTTCACCAAATGAAACATTACCTAAAAATACACAAATGATTGGAAAGGTCCATGCTCGGAGGGTATACATAACTGTTAGTTTCAGCCTGTATCGAAACGATTGTTATTCATTCAAAGGATTTAGAGTATACATTAGTTTGATATAAAGTGATTTAAAAAAAAAAAAAAAAAAATAAGAAGTGCCGTTGTATATTCATAAGGAGTGATAGATTTCTGAAAAGTGGGATCTAGTAATTTCATGAAAGCATTCAAAAGTTCTGAGTTTTTTCATTTCATGATATCATTAACCTCTACAATGCTTAACGACAAAAAAATCTTTATTCTATAATATTTGCAAGTTTGTATTAGGGACTAACCATTTAATTTTTTTTTTTTTTTTTTTGGGGGGGGGGGGGGGGGGGGGTCGGCGCTAGGAATTTTTGGAAAAGAAATTTCCGGCCCTCAAATAACTTCCAAACACCTTCTGCTCTGATTTGTAGACAAAAAAGTGATTATATTCATTACATTGGTTTTAAAAAATATCTTGAGGTAAAAATAAAATAAAAAAATAAAAAATATTCTGGCACGAAAAACCCAGCATTTAGCCCCTCACCCCCCCCCCCCCCCCAAAAAAAAAAAAAAAAAATTAAAATGGTCGGTTCCTTACTCATTTAACTTTCTCTAAGCTGGATTGATTATCTTTATTATTTGCCCGCTACCAGTATCAAGACATATATAGTTATCCAATTAACAAATAAGTACCATCACTATTGAAACAGGGAGTATTCGCTTTCAGAGCATTTGACTTCTAACCCTATTCTTTATCAGTCGATACTGGTAGCAGGAATACAACATGGCTACCAGAATGCAACTTGGTTCTTCTATTAATCGTGTGCCAGTTGCCATCGGCGGGGCACACGGCATACAAGCAATTCTAGAAGCACCGCGGGATTCACCTTATTGATTTCAGGCCCTATAATGCGTAATTTTTCTCCACTATGTATCACAAATCGGGCGCTGGAGCCATCTAGTAAGATTTACTATCTCCAGTCGAGTACATGTATGGTGCTCATATTGATCGGCAGTCATTGTGTGATAGTTTACCTGTGTAACGTCTCTCGCCGCTCTCAATCAAGTGTATGCACGAGGAAATACACAGCGCTGGAATACTTGACAAAATCTGCTTCACCATAATAATGGATGAATCTACTACCACCTAATTCACATATCATCTTATATTAAACGTATACTGATATACTCTACCAGTGAAAACTGGTAAAAAATTTATTTCACGGACAGTTAGCATACCACAAAACCACAAAGACTGTTTTATAAAATTTTCGAATAGCAATAAACGTACAACTCTGTACAAAATGTTTAAACCGTATACTTTGTTATGAATCTAAATTTTACTCCTGGTAGAAAATCTCCAATTACATATTATCTCCTGACAAAAAAGTATGTCAGAAATAAGTCAGAATGATTGAGTTGCTCGAAGTCGTTTCCATATAGACTTTTTCTACACTCTATTCGCTGCTGATAGCAGAAGGGATTCTATTTAAGTTTGAAAAACAACTTTGCATTTATTTCAAATATTTGCGTTGGACACGCAATATAGTTTTCGTTGACCACGAACCACTGCTATATGGTTGTTCGAATAGACCAATCGACATTTCCCTGGAGGTAGATACGAGTGACGTTCCATTGTATAAGGTCAAAAAGGTCAAAAATCAATCGAGGTATAAACACGTTGTACTTAGTACGGTGTTAATTCACATTCGTAATAAAAATTATGAAAGCACAAAAATGCAATTCGGTCTCAATTTACAGTAGGCATACAGTTTTACATAACATGCCTAAAATTTGCGTTATTTCTGCTTGTAATTGTCGAAATTCCTTCTAAACGGAGACGGTTTCACTCCGAATAACCTCTAACATTTGTAGCTCTTCAGTGCTGTAAACACAATTTATAGATTCATTCGTGTCTCAGAACAGGCTTGTTTAAAAGTTCTTTGCCTAGATTTTGATCGTTTTAAATGTGTGCGATACTATTTAAAATTTCCCACAAAAATAGCTGTCCTGAGATACATGTTTGTTACGCCATCATAAAGCATACAGGACTAACTGGCTTTTGTTGATATGAGCTAGAGTGGTTCAAAAAAAGTAGGTGCTAAATTAAAAAATGATTGTAAACATTTTGTTTTGCATAAAACTACCAATGACTGTGTAAGCCGAAGAAATGTAGTAACCTGCTAATTTCTGCGCATTTATTTCTCCTTAAATTGACTGCCCTATTTTTTCTAACTCGAGATACTGGCTTTAATTTGAACTAATCAGATTCTTGGCTTTTTGACACATACATTTAAATGGTGAGTTATACGAGATCAGCATTCACGAAGATATTGTTGCAAAGGTCAAGTTTCCGTACAATGTCAGCCAATATGTATTTCTCAGTTACTTGTTCCCGGACACCCTCCAGCCTCCAAACACTTCCGTCCCTACCTCCCCCAACGCCCGCCCCGACCTCATTATGTTGATCAAAGCTCTACGACCTTGGAGCATTTAACAAAAACCCATATTAATTTTCGATAGTTTTAACTTTTTATTTTGAACTAGGTTGGAGAAGTTGCATAATATGTCGCACACACGAACGGATAAAAAAGGAAAGATGAATGGAGATATCACATTATCCACTAGACCGAGTTTCCTCTGTCTTGGAAATCGCATTTTATTATTCGGCTATTACTGTCCGATTCCAAGACTTGGCAATGGAAAATAATTGCCAAATAATTACTAGACGAATGCTGAGCAATTGGCTCAAGAACTTAACTCCCAGCCGCTCCTGCATCCCAACTCTAATCCCACGAGTCTTTAGTATACAAAAAGTGCATAACCCTTCCGAAAATAGCGTGAGTACAATGATTGGTGAACTTGCATATCTTCTGATGATGACCATAATATGCATTAAGTTTCACAGCGAGAGTTTCGCATTTACAAAATTCTATCATATACTATAAAACGTTCAAGCTTCACAGCAAAAAAAAAAAAAAAATTAAATTAAAGACACGTTGCATTTACAATATTATGTCGTACACTGCATTATGCTGCAGGGCAAAAGGGCAATGTCTATTAAAAATAACAATAATTGTGAGAGTACACGTATTTGTCGATACGCACATCTTCAGATGATGACCATAACATGTATAAAGTTTTACTGCGACCTATTGAAAACTGAGACTAGTTGCGGTCACAAGTTTCTGTGATACACTACATTAGCTCCAAGTCAAAAAAGTCAGTGTTCTAAAATAAAATTATAGGAGCACAGTGATTGTCGATATGCGCAACTTCAGATGATGACTATAATATGCATCAAGTTTCACAGCGATCAATCGAATACTGTGAGACTAATTGCATTCACAAGATTCTGATATACACTGAATTTAGCTGTAAGACAAAATGGGCAATCTAACAACGACCGCGTGAGCAAAGTGATTTGTCCATATGCGCGTGCATCTACAGTAGATGACCATAACATTTACCAAGTTTCATGGCAATCCATCAAAAACTGGAACTAGTTGTATTCACAAGATTCTGTGACAGACGAAAGTACGGACGGTCAGACACGAGGATTCCTATATACCCCCGCCTCAACAGTGGAGGGGGTATAAAAAGCGATTTCCAAAGGCAACTCGGTCTAATAGTCCACACGTATTCTTTGAAAATTGTTGGATCAATTATTTACATATCAACCTCTAAATATTTTGTAATGTACGTGTCTCGTATGATTGTCATGCGTTTGATCATAAATTAGGCGTCCGTTTGGAGTTATGTTGTGATTGTCATATCCGTTTCTATGGTAAACTAGGATTCTTATCGGTTTATTAATTGGAAATATTACTGTCCATATTCTATTTGTTTTACATATCAATCAAATTTACATACATGATTGGTTTATCTTCAGGAAGCATGTAAGTAAAATCTCCAAAATACCAATGATATACCTAACCAAATATCATTGAAATGTTAATAAGATTGTTAATAAAATACCAATTATATACCTAACCAAATATCATTGAAATGTTAATAAGATTGTTAATAAAATACCAATGATATACCTAACCAAATATCAGGAAAATGTTAATATGATTGTTAATAAAATACCAATTATATACCTAACCAAATATCAGGGAAATGTTAATAAGATTGTGAATTGAACATAATCTTCATATTAAGGCCTGAATAAATCAAGATTTTTTTAATATTTTTATATTTTTTATTTTATTTAAATTTTTAGTTTAAAGAATGACTTCTTGCAAATCATATATCAAAAAACCCTTTTTATTTACCCCAGTTTATACAAGTAATTTACCTCCGACTGAAATGATAATGATACATAGCATGCAATCAGCCTGTCAATTTAAACAATCACGTATACTTAATTAAGTGAATTTTATTTCAATGGTAAATATCTAATTGAGATATTTATTATTATTAGTAGTAGTAGGGAGCAGACTCCCATGCGTCCTTGAAATATGTATTGAATATTATTCATTTCATATATAAATTGGCATTAACACACACACACACTCACACACTCCAAAACACTTGACTTAACTTCTTACTTTATTTCTACAGTCATCTTTCTTTATCCAGTTATTTTATGTATTTTTGCAAATTGTCAGTTTTTCTTGTAGGAAATCTGTACTCAGTACTGTGTACCCTGAAGGTAGCATAAATCGGTCAATGTTTAATGAAAATATCAATAATATCCAGTTTACTTTGCCCTTTATCTGAAAGAATTAATAAATTTACCTAATTGTAATAGTTTAGGAGCAGTATTAAGAACAATTTATCTTTTACAACGAACTGTCGAAAATATGTTCAATTCTGCTTTAAAAATTAATTTTCTAAAATGAGTTAAACGCTTTTGAAAAGTTATGTTTCTTGACTGACAAGAGGGGAGTGTCTTTTATCTCTGCTGTCAGATACAGAAAAAGGTGTAAAGTCGTATCTTCCCTTAACTGGATTGTATCGGCTTTCTGAAGACTCGCGAATTAGATAACGACCAACAACACATAAAGTAATACAATAACATGTCCAATATAAAGTGCAATTTTCTGTCCTACTTAAAACGCGCGTTACCTATCGTTGGTACTAAGTTGGTGGTGGGGCGCTATTTTACTGATCCGCATATTAAGTCATCTGATTGATGTGTAACTACTGGCTGTAAAAAAAACATATTTTTAATAATCTTATTTCTTTACACTGATCTACGCAGTGGACTTACATATAACAACTGGTGTGCATCAGAGACGCATGACATTATTTTGCTTTGGTTTGGCTCAGCCCCCTTTAAGGTGTTTTGCTTAGTAACTTTGGTTAGTTTTTTGGTGGGCAATCAGAGTAAAGTGCCTTGCATTCGGACACAACACAGCAGTCTTCCCGGCCAGATCAAGGAATCAAATCCGATATTCCTACGTAGGAGTCCAGCAAGCTATGCTATGAACTAACTGACTTAAATAAACTTATAATCGGCCATTTTAGTTGAGCGTCATGACCGTAAAGATTCTTTTACTATATAGATACTAAACGGGGATTATAGAGATGAATGTTTTATTTTGTTTTAGAAGTGCATAACGTTTGTTCGTCTATGATATGATTCATGTAACATGCGATCACATACAATAAAGTTTCCGCAGAACGTTGTGTCTTGCCTGCAAACGGCGTTACGATAACAGACAGGAGTACTAGCATATCAGGGTACAATCTTCAGGCATATGCTAATAATACCAATGTAGAAATTACATGTCATTCAAACATTTAACACAGAATATTAACATTGTTGACAACGCTCTGCAGGAAAAGGAATATATATACACCGCCAGTCACAGACGAGACAAAAACCTGCATCCCGCCAGTCACAGACGAGACGAAAACCTGCATCTCGGCAGTCACAGGCGAGACCAAAAGTTGCATCCCGCCAGTCACAGGCGAGACAAAAACCTGCATCTCGCCAGTCACAAACGAGACAAAAACCTACATCTCGCGAGTCACAAGCAAAACAAAAACCTGCATCTCGTCAGTCATATACGAGACAAAAACCTTTAAACATGAGTAGTTGGTTCATTTTGATATTATAAGTACTTTAGTGCGCAAATATGTAAAGGTTAAATCTGTAATGCTAAACTTGGTTAAAAATCTATATTTATTTCAGTCTATTTCGAAATTAGTATAACTCTCATCAAGGAGGCACATTTTACCTCATTTATTACGAGATGATTTTTCTACAAGCTATACAACCGAAACTCATTATAATCGGCATGCATTTTTTTTATCTTTAATTTATCTGGAGTTTTTTTTTCATAAATTTTTTTAATCTACTTGCATTATCGTTGGAAATATTGTGATACCCTCCATCTGTTAGTCCATAAATGTGCGACAATATTTCCACTTAAACAGCTGGGTGGAGATTTACCAAACTTAGTACTTATCTTACCATATAGTGACACACACACACACACACACACACACACACACACACACACACACACACACACACACACACACACACATATATATATATACATATATACATATATATATATATATATATATATATATATATATATATATATATATATATATATATTAAAAAAATTAAAAATCTGAGATTTGTTTTTCAAACAGAATCTCGAAGAGAAGTAGCATGTTCCTGGCATTTCTTATCCACCAAAACCGGTCCGCTTAGCTCCACCCACAGGATCGTAGGAAACATTGTGCACAATGATGAACTTCCTCATCATATCCAAATGTAAAAAGTGGTGGTTGTTTTTTCTAACCTATACACCAGCACAGATACATGGACACGTGTGCAGACGAACAAGACCACATCTGCTCGGCATTTCGGCATAAAATTCGATGGACAAAAAGTAAAATACAAATTATATAACAAATAACAGTCTCTACAAATGCACCGGATCTTCGGAAGATCTCTTTTGTCAAGGAAAATGTATGCAGGGAAGAAACTGACAAAGTACGGTACAGAATATCCGAGCAACTGGCCAAGAACTTTCGAAAGATCTACGGATCCCTTATCAAGATGGACGAAACAAATAACAACTACAAACGCAAAAAACGTAAACAAAGTATGTATTTACATATTGTTTTCTTGAGCTGGAACCAAAATCACAGAATTTAACACTGTAATAAACCTAGCGTATATGCTGTTTGTATTTACGTCTTTGTTGATAGCTTTGATAGATTTTGTTGATTATTTGTTTGATTATGGGGAGTCGGTGTTGAGAAGGTATTTCTCAAACCGAGTAATTAGCCAAATTCTAGGAGCAGACCTCATAGTGTATAGTATTCACAAGACTTTATGGTAGCATGGATTAGTTTTGCAAAATGGACCCTCGCTAAGTTTTTAACATAAGGAATCTCAGGATATTTTAATGTATAAATGTTTAGTAATTTGACATAGGAATAATTCTCTATATTAGGTGTTTCGGTCGTGTCTCATGTTGCATGGCGTAAAATACCAATCTTCAGCTTGGAAATGCTTACTGATGGGTCATACAAATGTGAAGCAAGCAAACACGTGCAAGTGTGTACTTAGAGTTTCGTGATGTGTGGTCATTAGGTGATTAGAGGAAAATTATTTGTGGTATTTGCGCGTTTAAGAAACCTTTCAGTTTAAAACGACTGTTGTCTTGAGATCCTTGGAAATCGGGGAAACAATGGACCTCAAGCCAGACTCACGCAGATGTTGTTTGATTCGCCCGGTAGTGAGACCTCTTGCGTGTAACAATACTAATATATTCGGAAGATAAAGGTAGAAAACTGTATACTATGAAATATTGACACTGGTTAAATCAGATATTCCAACTTGTTCACAGGTGACCCAGTTTTTTTAACTGCTTGAAACAAAGAAATGTTGCTGCATTTTCTATATTGTATTAAGGCAATAAGTTCTGCACCACCTTGTATGGCTAGAAACTGTTTAGGACGAAAATATATAATGACCGTACTTCCTAAAGAAGGCATAAAAAGTTATTTTTTAAATGCGTTAATTTATGTGTTGATTCAAATATTACCCACACAGAAATGAAAATATATCCATATGTCCTATCATCTATTGAGTGGAAGAATTTTAGATTAGTCTTACTTGTGTTACATCATTGCTAATCACATGACATCATTGATATGTAGTACACAAGTGAAATATCATTTGTATAAATGATTTTATAACGTCATATAAGGAAAAGGCGTAACGTCCGAGGCATCCAAATGTACTTGACTTAATTTCACGACAAAATATTGCAGTTAATTTCATAAAATCATTTTTAACAAATTATGATAAGCTAGAATCCTACATTTGGACTAATTTTTAAATGGAAATAAAAATAAATAAAAAATACCTATCTCGGTGAATAATATCTTTCTCTCAGAAAACTGGACCTAATCGCTGAGGCTGACATTGATGCCAAATTTATGGAACTTAAGTTAGCTTAGTGCTGCCCATCTTTGATAGTGAAGTGTCGAGCTCTAGTTTTATTGCACAAGAGCTTCATGTTAGTGCGGCATTATAACAATTTTCCTTTATTTGTTTTAAAAGACGAATACTATTATTATAAATAAAGACAAAGAGGGATAATCGTCATCATTATTTCTTTAAGGTAGAGTCATATCAGCAAATGGGTATATTCCTTACAATGTTAATTTTTTTTTTTAAATTATAAGTACGAGAAATATACTCAATTTTAATAGCTCGTGACATGCGCTAGACAATTTTGTCGGCCTAAAATGTACAAGGTCATTGGGACTAGCTTGCATTATCTGCGAACAGTCAATAGGGAACGAAAGTTATATAGGAGCTGAGTGCCTTGTTAGCAATGAATGGATCCCCTGTTCGCATTAGTCAAGGACATGCGCATATAAATAGTATATGAATACTGTGGATACTCTAGACCAGGGGTGTCAAACATACGGTCCGCGGGCCAGATACGGCCCGCCAGACTCATTATTTATTATTATTGTTTATTATCATTTATTATTATTTATATCAAATCTGGACCGCCATAGCAAATGGGTTTGACACCCCTGCTGTAGACCTATGCGAGCATCTTAATCCATTTGGTGCTGACCAGACACTTACATACCGTAAAGTGTTATTCCATTTTCTCTGTTTGCAGACAACACATCATTTTCGTGGTAGTATTTTCCAATAATAGCTGACAAAATTGTAAAGAGCATGGCTTGATCTGTTAAAATTTAGTATACTGCTTATATTTATCCCAAATTACTATTTAGTGCGACACTGTGTAAAAGAGAATTATATCCTGATATAACTTTACCTTAGAGAGTCAAATATGAGGGATGTCCACTTGTCTTTATTTATATAAATAGTACTATCCTGGAAATCATATTTAAATTTAATGGCCACTGTTTTGTAATGACTATCTGAAATCATATTTATGTGATTTTTGCCACGATCCTAAAGAGTCACGTCCATCGAGTGTGGACGTTTAATTATCCCGTGATAATACTGAAAGGGATTGTGATTTTTTTTTTTTATAAGGTTTTAGGAACATTAAAAATTGCATGTGGGCACTGCATTTCAGTCGAGAATGATTGTCCTTAGAGAAATAAATGAAAGATGCTAGCGATGACGCTTGTGACGGGAATTTCTGTTTCACTGATCAGATAAAAAAGTTAATTTTAAAACGGGTGGAAAAGAGTGTGGGATACATTTCTGGACATCGGTTTGTAGATACGTAGATAGTGTATGTAATACAATAAATCATATCAATTTCAAATCAAGACTTGCTCAATTTTTTTGTTTTGTTTTGGGGGGTATTCTAAATACAGGTAAGCTGATAAAATCTGTGAAAAATTAAAACAAGAAAATATCATATATCTCCGCGCTGACAGGTCTGAGTACATTTTTATACGTCACAATCGAAGCGTTTTGATAATTAAGACAGTCATAATAACTGAAAACCATAATCTGCTTTCGACACATGGTCAGCTGAATATTCATTTACTGTCAGAATAATATTAACAAAATATTGATTACATTTTTTGAGCATAGGAAGGATTGTAGACAATAATCTTCTTTCCTCATCACAATTTTGTAAGTCTACTTAATGTTTCCAATTTAATTATTCTTCTGTTTTGCATAACTTACAAGTATTTTCAAAGTGGTTTTGATACTTTTCGAAATCACGTGTGACCTGTATTTGCAACGATATATATATATATATATATATATATATATATATATATATATTCACATACATACATAATACACACATACATACTACTAATACAGAAAAGTGTTCATATTCATTAGTTTTCTTACACTTCCCATCAGTTTCCGTTCAGATTTCATCAGTTCGGCACTATTAGTTACTTGAGTTAAAGTTATTTCCTGCAGAGATAAACAACAATTTGAGTGGTTTTAAACCAAATCATCATTAGAATGTACGGACGCACATAACCAACATTTATAATTGTTTTGTGACTTACATCGATGTACCGTAACCCCCTTTCGTTAAAACATCTGTGTAACCGTGCAAATCATACTTATTTATGATATTGGATGCTTTTCCT
The DNA here is from genome assembly GCA_029931535.1 of Margaritifera margaritifera. Classification (NCBI taxonomy): domain Eukaryota; kingdom Metazoa; phylum Mollusca; class Bivalvia; order Unionida; family Margaritiferidae; genus Margaritifera; species Margaritifera margaritifera. The sequence continues at coordinate 2,817,688 of JAQPZY010001628.1, forward strand.
ACAAATTAACTGCCTTTATTACTCGCTAATAACAAGCTACTATTATACGAAAATGTCACAGTGGTTCGCAACAAGGAAAATCTCTGCTCATATGCACAAATGTCAAATTATTTGAAAAACAACAAACGATAGCTATTTCTCTTAAGGTCTGTTTTTGCTTCTTTTTAAAAAAAAAAAAAAGAAGACCAGTAACAGAATCTTAGAGAAAACATACACGTCCATGCATTATCAATTCTCCTAGTTATCTACAGTTCTATAAAATCAAGGAGTCATACGTACCCACTATGTATATGTCATTTTTAAACCTATGCTATCATAAATATCACCATATGTTTTACAATGTGCACATTTTATAGTGAATTTGTGGATGGCATTTTATATATCAGTTATTGCCTTTACTGCATTTTAAATTTTGGGTTTTATATAATTGTTTGAAATCATTTTTCGTCAATAGAATGTTCATTTATTTTACTATTTTCATGTCTTTCAAATTAATTTATTACGAAAATATATAATACATTTAACTGTAAGTTTTATAAAAGTTATTACTTCTAATGAAAACAGAACTTACTAAAAAAAAAAAAAAAAAAAAAGTTTACAGTTTAGTATTACGCATTTCTGGAAGGAACATCTAAGTCGAAAAAGTGTCAAAGCATTGGTGGCACTCAACAGTTTCGTACTTTGCATAAGGTTAGATTTGTAAAGAAAAAAGAATTTCCTTGGTTTTCCTCACTGGTTATCCTGGCTATTTAAGAAAGACCTTGTATATCTTAGGTATTGATAAAAGAACTTTTAATTCCCTTTATTTTGGTGTATGATTGATGGGTGCGATTTGGGTAATAGAGTATACAGCTTGGTCTTACTTTAGATTTGCACCTATTAAAAAAAAAAAATGCTAGCTCCGCGTGGTCATTTTCACTTCCTGGACTTCAGTGGTAAATTTAAAAAAAGAGCAGATAACTTTTTTTAAAACTTTTTATATATTTTGTAATTCATTCATTGTTCTTTCAGAGGCTGTTGTTGCCTACTCTGGCAAAATTCGTTTCGCTATTTTAAAAACTACTGAAAATGGTGTACTTTTTACTAATTCAGGCTGATTTTTCGAGTACTTTGGAGCGGATATTTCTGTCTGCCGTGTGCTTAGATCATGTACAATTTCCACAAGTAGAATATGTAAAGAAATTTCAGCCACATTACATGAAAGTAGCATAGAGGTATGCCAACATTCTCTTCACTGTGCATGTTGCAAATGCAAACAACTCCACCTTACAACTATCACTCTCTCAGAAGTACGTAATATATGTAGAGCGCCCCCACTGTAGCATTTGTTTACTCGCATCTCAAAAAAGATGCATCGAGCATGCGCAGTGCGGAATTGTTAACTAAAGTATCTATGGCAAAAGTTCGTTTTCCACAACTTGCTTTATGATAAGGGTAATATGCAGATCATCATTATACTGCCGTGAAAAAAGTAATTTTAGAATAAAAAGTCGACCTCAGATACATCTAAGAAATATATTTTCTTTCTCAGTGGAACATCTCGTGAGTTCGTAAGATCATATGGCATTAATAGCCCTATGACTTCACGCACATAAACAAACACTATGGGTTCCGCTCCACAGTTTCGTACTTTGCTTATTTTCATACATAACGTCAATGTTAATGCACATGATGATATGAAAAAGAGAAAAGCAATTGCACCAATGTTCGTATTTATCCTAAGGTTTCGCTCTACAGTTTCGTACTTTGCATAGGATTTGATTTTTAGAGAAAAAGAATTTCCCGTGTTTTCCTCACTTGTAATCCTGATTATTTAACAAAGATCTTGTATATCTTAGGTATTGTTAAAATAACTTTTAATTCCCTTTAGTTTGGTGCATGATTGAAGGGTGTAAGTTTGGTTATAGAGTGCACAGCTTGGTCCTACTTCAAATGTGCACCTCTCAAAAGACTGCTAGCTCCGATTGATCATTCAAAAGGTAAATTGGAGAGGACACAAAACGAGCCAATAACTCTTTTTTATACTTTTTTATATATATTTTATAATTCAATAATTGCACTTTCAGAAGCTGGTATTGTCCACTGTGGTAAAATTCATTATCCCTATTTTAATAACTGATAAAGTTAGTGTACTTTGGACTAGTTCAAGCTCATTTTTCAAGCACATGGGAGAAGCCATTTTGATCATCTGTCTGCTTTAGATAGTGCATAGTTTCCGTAAATACCACAGGTAAAGAAATTTCAGCCACAGTACATGAAAGTAGCACAGAGTTATGCCAATATTCTCTCCATTGTGCATATTGCCAATGTAAACAAATTCACCGTATTCAGGTTCCTTTCTCAGAAGTATGTAATAACTGTAGAGCGGAACTATATACCTATTCCACTATGGAATTGAATTGAAAGTACCAACACCACGGCGATTCGCCTGAGTCAGTAATTGATGACACATATTTTCACAACTTTAAAGGTTGAAGTGAAGAAACTCCTGTCCAATTTTGTGTTTTTGATACTTTTCATGTTGGGATAAAATTCCAGCTTAATTAATGATCGCTTTCCCGCCGGAAAACTTGTAAAACGGAAATAAACATGTGATTTTGATGTCCGCACCAAAAGTTTTCATTTTTCCAGACACAGAGGTATCTTCAAATTTGTCATATACTTTAAAAGTTATACAAATACGTATTGAAATATTAATCTACTGATATATTTACATGTAGATGAACATTAAAAATCTCCCAGTAATAATGATAAAAAATCCAATTTAGTAGAGGCAAAAAGCACGGTCAGTTAAGGCCAGATTTTATGACACTTGTAGGAGCTTATATAGGTAAATATAATAAATATATGTTAGGTATATGAAGTAAGTATTAAAGAATAAAATTGGATGAAATTGAGTATAACAGCTTTTTTTTTTTTTTTTTTTACATCCATCACCACATTAACAAGCAACTATTGAATAGGCATTGCTGTCACCCCATCCCCACTAAATATAAAATTAAAAACAGTATATAGTCCAATTTTGTTTTTGATAGATGGTTATTGTTAGGTATTGCTCTTTTCCCTAAACTATGTGAATATTATCAATAAGCAAGTAGAAAAAGGTGACCACAGTGTTATTTGTGTGAATATTATCAATAAGCAAGTAGAAAAAGGTGACCACAGTGTTATTCGTGTGAAATATTATCAATAAGCAAGTAGAAAAAGGTGACCACAGTGTTATTCGTGTGAAATATTATCAATATGCAAGTAGAAAAAGGTGACCACAGTGTTATTCGTGTGAAATATTATCAATAAGCAAGTAGAAAAAGGTGACCACAGTGTTATTCGTGTGAATATTATCAATAAGCAAGTAGAAAAAGGTGACCACAGTGTTATTCGTGTGAATATTATCAATAAGCAAGTAGAAAAAGGTGACCACAGTGTTATTCGTGCACTTAATCTGCTGTTCTAGACACTGATCAAATCGATACTTTGGCTCACCTTTCCAACAAAAGGTGTAACTTGTTACTTCCACGTTGTTGTGGCAACCGTACATGTCCTCGTCTGGTCTTGTGCCAATATCTCAGATATAATCTCAGTGCCATCTGAATCCATTAGCGTCATTTTCAACTGACAAAGGTGATGTTATAATACAAAAGTATTTTTGTTTGCTTTATGACACTTTTGTTATAAAAGAATTTGGTACACTGCTTTTAATATTAATAGATATCTTTTAAAAGGGGTTGGGAGCTTTATTGTTGATAATATATCTATTTGCACCTAGGGATAAATACTCAGTCTAATTCGTTGATGTATGTGAATAATAATTCAATTTTGATCATACGCCATAACACCACCTGGCACCTAGGAGATTTAAAAATAGAGTTGCGATCCAGTCTCTCGTTGACGGGGCATTTAAATATTTATTTTTTAGAACCTAAGGTTTGGGTCTTCATCCGCCCATGAGGCCGTCTATGTATGACGTCACGCACCGAGGGGGGGGGGGGGGGGTTCCTACTTGTGTGACGATGTGTGACGATGGGGGGGGGGGGGGGGGGTCACAAAAACAACACCAAGGCCATCTATCAGAGAAATAAATAATTCAGAACGCAGTGTTGTATTTTTGTGTGCTTTTCTAATACAAAGTGATTTCAATCCAATTTTATTTTTGAAAATTTGTATGGGGGGGGGGGAGGTCAAGCTTTGTGACGTCATATATGAGGGGGTTAAAGTTTTTGTGACGAAATGTGACGAAGAGGGAGGGGGTAAAAAAAATCCGCCAAAATTGCGTGACGTCATATATGGATGGCCCCCATCTAAAATACAAAACATCCGACCAGATTAACCTAGCTTAGATTTAATCAGTCAAACGTCTGTCATGTTGAATTCAACTACGTGTTTATGCTTTTCTAAAATCTAAGCCTGATTCCAAATTTACCAATCAAACGTCTTAAGTATGGATTTAATTTCAAGTAATTATTCTATATCCTGGTTCTCTTATTTTAATTAATAGTTAAAAGATAAGACGGCAATCTTGGTTAAGTTTAAGAGTTTATGCCTCAGTTAACTCTCTGTACTAAATTGATACTTTGGTTCATGTACAAGATACCTAAGTTCAACTTAAAAACCATGTACAAGATACCTAAGTTCAGCCTAAAAACCATGTACAAGATACCTAAGTTCAGCCTAAAAACCATGTACAAGATACCTAAGTTCAGCCTAAAAACCATGTACAAGATACCTAAGTTTCCTTAAATCACATAGTATTTAGGCGGCTTTGAGGTTTGATTTAAACTCTTGTTATTCAGCCATTAAAACACTGACCCATAAAAATCGAAATTCCGATAAACGCTGCAAAATACGGGCCAAGTATCGTGTAAGAGGGGATTAAAGTAACCTTAGTCGTCAACTTCAAAACCTCTGAAATTACGAATAAATGACCCATTGCACAGTATAACAGTTAGTTCCATCAATACGGGATTTATTTAATTCTTATTATACTCACACACTCCCCCACCCCGTTCTTATAAGGAGATTTATATTATCATCCCTAGAATCAGTCAGGCTTTTGAATAAATCGATACGTTGGCTAACATTTGGTAAAACTGGTCCGACCTTAATCCTCCACAGTCCACGTTGTTGTAGCAACTGCACATTGCTTCACCAGATGACGTTCCCCTTGTACCCATAGCTGATATATCGCAGATTTCAACTTGGCATCATGTTATCACGTGAACAAGATACTTAAATGACAAAAGCTGAGTTTTTTAGGTACCATATCTTTTTTGTTTTCTTTCCTGTGCTTCTTCTTGTAGTTTCATTGACATGCGAGCACTTCAGTTTTGATTCATACCTTAAAAGGTTAAAAATGACTTGCTTGAATAGCTGCTAATTCAAATCAGATGACAGTAGTAAAATGCTTAAAACTTAGCGATTGATAAGAAAATGGCACAAATTCTGGAACAGTGCGGACCATGGAGAAAATTATTAGATCCTGTAATGGTTTCTACAACAGTGAGAACTGTAAAAGAGTACAACTGGACCATTTGAAACAGAATGTGCACCAAAGTATCAATTTAGTACAGAAACTTAACTGAATAATAAACTCGTAGACTTAGTCAAGCTCGCCGTCTTATCTTTTGCCTATTCATCAAAGAAAGGGAATCAGGACGTAGAATAATTACTCAAAATAAAGTCAATACTGAAGACGTTTGATTGGTCAGTTTTGAGTCAAATTTAAATTTTTGAAAATCATATAGTTGACTTAATGCTTTTAGAGTTTTGTCTTGATTTTCTCCAATCATTTATTTACAGGGTGGTTGAATTCAATTAATAGTGATTTGTATGGGTTATGAATACGACTCATCATCCATAAAATCATACGAGATCCAGGCAGCTTGAAACAAGGCTACCATTTAGCCTTTCAATATCTGACTTTTTGAGATAATGCGGTTTATAGAACAAATTTAGACACTATATTTAAAAGATTTTATATTTATTACCTCTATCTTTCCTATTTTATATACATTTTACAGAATTTTATCATCTTTTATCTTGTAATGCTTTGTGTTTATGTTTATATAGAAGGGTTTATCTTCCTCAGTTTTTTTTGCTGTTCTATATATTTACATTTTTACCGTTTATTTATTCTCTTGTGGTACTTACGTTTATTCTTATTTGGAACAGTTTAGCATTCCTAACGTTTTTTTTGCAATTCTTTATATTTATATTTTTAGAACTTTACGTTTAATCAGCGCCATATAGTCATGATTGTGCTGAGGTGCCGTTAAATGCTAATACATACATGCATACATACATGCATACATACATACATACATACATACATACATACATACATACATACATACATACATACATACATACATACATACATACATACATACATACATACATACATACATACATACATACATACATACATACATACATACATACATATAGACAGACAGACAGACATACATACAGACATATACTTGGCCACTGAAGCCTTTTTTTGCTATAACTGTAAAGCTCGGTGCACTTTACCAAACAGAATGTAAAACATAACGTCAGACAAATTCCCACTCTACAAAAAGCGACAATTTTCTATGTTAAAAAGTTAAAACAATTGAATATTGCATTCTAACCCTTGAATCACTCTGACTGTAAGAATCAGAATTGGAGGTAAAGGATTCCGTTGTTAATATTCACGAGCCACATAATAAATCAATACTTAAAACTCAACTTGTCACAGGTGGTGCTACAACTTTACCCCTTAAGTCCTGTCGTCGTGGTAACTGTCTGTAATTATACCGTCGTCCAAAGACGTTCTCATTAGACTCAGTTTAATATTTTAATGCTTACAATCACGGTTTCTTACTTCAATTTTATTTCGTTCTCGTTCTAATGCTTTACATAATTAAATTTTCATTTCCTCCATTCTTCATAAACACCGTGGTTGAAAACTATTACTTGATTTGTATTTGTGCAGATTAGAGGGAAATATGTTTTTAGCTTTTAGTTGGGTAAATGAAATGAAGCGCAAACTAGACGATTTAATAAGGGAGCTTTGTTCCAGTATTTGGCTATGTAGCTACTAACGCTGTAATCAATGCAAAAATGTAATTTCGGTCAGCATTTTGCCGAAATTTGGACAAGACATGGTCTAACATTAGCAAGAAATCGACAGTCCATACCTTATCATTCGTTCCCAAACCACTAAAATTAACTTTTTTAAAGATTAGTTCTCAAAATGATTTGATTCAATGACTATTTCTTTTGAATTACTACTCTACTCACTTGACGCAGCAACTTGGCTCAACAGACAAACAGACAAAGAAAAAGTCGTAAGCTTGGTATGTATTCCTACACTCAATCTTAAGTGTCTGCTTCAATCGATACTTCTGCTCACCTTCTATACAAATGGTCCAGCCTTACTCCTCTAAAAAAAAAAAAAATACTTATTGTTGCGGCAACTACATCAAGGTTCGTGAGCGGACGATTCCTATAGAATCAGGCTTTGTGCCCATTATTGCAAGATCGCCAGATTTCATCTGAGTGTCATAGGTCCCATTAAAAGGCCACTCAAACGAGAAAAAATACTCGGTCGTGTGTAAAATTGTTAGCTTACCTTTTGAGACTTGTCAATATTGCTATCATAAAATCGGGAGTACTGTGTTCATTACAGTTTGAATGTTTTGCAAGGCTTGTGAATGAACTACTTCTTACTTAGCCGGTACAAATCTATACTCTTTAGATCAAAAAAAAAAAAAGCGTTGAGATTCTGCACAATCTAATGCCAAATATTGTACCACGCCGACTAAACGTCCAGTGTATTTACAAACATGATCAATTTTCTATGCCTAAAAGAGCAAGCGGTAGAATAATTCTCACGAATTTTGAACTCTAACCTGTTAACTATGACTTCGAGCAGCAGACAAATAGACAGAAAATAATCTTGAATCTATTCAGACCTCAAATATTTAGTTCAGGTTTCAAATAAATCAATACATCGGCTAATCGTTTGGACAGAGGTTCACACTTACTCCTTCACATTTCCCGTTTAGGTAGCAGCTGTGACTGGCTTTGTGAAAGATTTGTTTCCGTGGAACAAGTCTTTGTTTCCGTATCTGATATATCACTAGATTTCATCTGAGTTGTACCAAAAGACTCCATTAGCAAGCTGCTCAACTCACAAAGTGAGTCAATCAGGTATAATTAGCGACGATTTACTTATCAATGTTTGCTATTTTATTATCATTAAATTGGGGGCACTGTTTTTAAAATGCTAAATGAAATCATCAGTCCAGATTAACAGCTCTAAAACAGACTTTTGTTTCAACTTTGCTCAATAACATCACTAAAAACCTTAATCTGGTACGAACTGAAATTCAGCTAATCTCTCTCTCTCTCTCGTGCATACTGCGATACACCCACTCTTATTGCGCGGGAATACGATTACCATGCAAATCTTTCCGCCATCCAAAACCACGACGGAAATTAAACTGAAAATGTTCACACAAAAAAAAAACAAAAAAAAAAAACAAAAAAAACAAAGAACAACAAAACCTCTTGACTTTGATGAGCAGACAAAACTGAAGATAGTAAATCTGCTATTATTAATTACCTAAATATTTATTTCAACTTCCAGCTTACCAGAATTGGGCCATTTTACGAAACAGCGAAGCATTTTGTTACTCAAACAACAAGAATAATTTATAGTTCAATTTAGAAAACAATATGTTCCTTATCTCTGTAAACAGATTTTACACATATATTAATGTATGCTTGTGATGCTTGAGGCTACAGGAAATGAGATTATAATAGAACAATTACATTTAAATAGGATATATATATATATATATATATATATATATATATATATATATATATATATATATATATGTATATATATATATATATATATAAACTAACAACTGAAAATTGTATAGCTTATGGAGAAGTAGGAGTACACCATATTAATGTAAATATTTAGGCAAGAATGATTTCATACAGGAGGTAACTATCTTCAACTGTGTAGAGGTTTGCCTACTTACTTTTGGAGCCCGTCCTCCACCCCACCCCACTCCCTTTGCAAATGACTTTAAATCATTGCCAAACATCAACATACTCAACTGCTATTAACATTTTTGTGACAAAAATAACTAATTTAATTTTCATAAATGTAAGTTGAATATTGCGGCATATGATAGTTGCCAAGGGAACTTAATATCTTGCGTCTCTGCCTCATTCAAAATATAGATATTTGACTCAGTTTTGCATACTAAGGGAAATAAATTGGGAACTTTCTGGAAATGCAGTAAAAGCGATGACTCAAAGTTTCAGAAGATTTAACATCCGACTTTACATTATTTGATTTCAGTTCCAGCTTTTGTCCCAATAAACTTCTAGATATGAATAACAGATCAGATGAATAGATGGTCGAGTTCTAAATTTCAGTTTTTTTTCTACTTCATTGACAACCTCACTTCATTAAGTGGAGAAATACACTGGCTTGCTAAGAAATTCCTTTATATGTGTAGGAATGCACACTTATATGTATATGCATTCTGACATAGTATTACTGGTTATTTGCCATCGGTTAGTAGATTCTCTTCTTACATGTATATACACTTTGACATAGTATTACTGGTTATGTGCCATCGGTTAGTAGATTCTCTTCTTACATGTATACACACTTTGACATAGTATTACTGGTTATTTGCCATCGGTTAGTAGATTCTCTTCTTACATGTATATACACTTTGACATAGTATTACTGGTTATTTGCCATCGGTTAGTAGATTCTCTTCTTACATGTATATACACTTTGACATTGTATTACTGTTTATTTGCCATCGGTTAATAGATATCTCTGTTCTTGATATATTCTTTTTCTCCTTTTGGACTTTTCATTGTCCTCGCATCTAAATACCAAACAGGAAATTTCTTTCAAGTTTATATCAGTCGTGGTTATTATTTAAGTATTTAGTTAATAAGAATAATAATATTATCTTAATTACAGGATACAAGTAAAAACAACAAGATAGAAATCCAAAGTTTATCATATGTTAATTCAAGAATTTTGCAGTAATCAAGTTTCATACATTTTCCGCATAGTAAGCTTTTCTTCAGCTCTTTTAGCACAACTTTATTTTGTTGTGACACACACACACACACACACACATCATATACAGATAAACTACATACGTGTTTTGTTCCGAGTCGGAGCAAGGAACGAGTTTGATGTGGTGTAGGGACATGTCAAGGTCGTTAGACTGAAACATAATCAGACTCTTTATCAAACGAGTTCTTTCCCTGACTCGGAATCAAACACGAATATCCCGCTCTTTTATATATTCCTATTAGCTGTACAGAATTCAAAAGAAACTGAAATTTATACAAGTTTGATTCGGTAGATCCAAGAATATCGACGCGCAGACATCAGTGAAAACACCTCAATAGTTCTAGTCAATGTGTGCGATATGGAAATACGGATTGAACACCCGCATCGAACACCAGCTCAGATATGTATTATTGGACCATCATCATTTAAAAATTCAGCGTCATAAAGATAAGGCTGTCTTCCGATCCCGGTGACTTTTCTCTAATGTTTGCAGATCCATTCTTTAATGCCAAAGAACTCCACGAGCTATCTATTTTTTATAGAGACATTATCAGGTTTCTGTATTTCTTTTGCACAACTGTTACATTTACCGAACAGGTTTCAACCATTCAAGAATTTCCTGCAGCATCATTGAAAAGCAATAACACCCTTCATATGTGCATACCTTCTAATTATGTCCACGTGGTTAAGATATAAAGTACAATCCATACGTAATCAATACTGGTCAATTCAGTTTAATATTCAATCATTCATCGTAATATATTTGTCATAACTCTGTAACTCTTCTTTTCGAAGGACGTATTTCTCCTTAAATTTTTCTCCGCACATTTTAAACTGTTTCTCTTTTTAAACTTGATGTAGAATTTGATTACACTTTTCGTAAAAGGTTCAACGACAACCGTATTAAAAATAATATGCTGCACCTGTTTAAGCAGTAATTAGTTTACTCCATAGACTATTATTTACTAGAGTCAAAATACTGACCTTGACCTTCACCCACCAGTCCCATGCTACAGTTGGACTCTCAATCTCTGAACAGCTACCAAATCAAAAGTTCAAACGGGAAAATCATGTAGATCTTCATGGAAATTCATCGAACAGTTAGATATGTATGGAGATATATGTAGGTCTTACATTGATTTTGGGGTATTACATTTGACCTTGAAACGTGACCTTGACATTTTAACAAAAAATGACTACGTTGTTTTTCAGATTCCTTTTATCATGAGCTTTTGAATGATATATATTGTCAACTTTTCTCGCGAACCTCCCACTGGAATAGGATTGACCCTGAATTAATTAAAATATTTTTCAAATTAAAATGTACTTTCAAAAACGTATAAAAGCACGAGTCACTAGAGAAGCATTCTCTCTGACAAACCAGTGGCGTAGCGGAGGGGGGGGGGAGACGGGGGGGGGGGGAGACGAAAGGGGCTGTGGCCCCGGGCAGCACTGTCTAGGGGGCGGCAATTTGGTAAGAGTATCGTATATATCATAAATAATACGAATGGAGCGGGGGCGTAATTTTGGTAGTTGGTCCTGGGCGGCACTTCGACTCGCTACGCCACTGGACAAACATATCTTTAATGCACAGACCCTCAAGTTTTTGTCTAACTACTCTTATAAGCCATAAATGAGTATCACAAGACACTGCATCCCACATTCCTGACAAGCCATTTTCTGTCAATATATCTCTAACATACTTAATCCAAGGAAAGTTGTACTATTTTGGTAATGATACGCTCCACTGCTTCAGGATGGTCCCACTCTATATCGCAATAAGACTCCTAAAAGGTTTGATCGATACATTATCAAGTAATTCAGAGATGCAATTTTGTTCTTAATCTGTTAAGTATTGAATTAAGTGCAATAAGAACAGGTCATGGTATAACACATTCGACAAGGCGGAGAGAATTTGTTTTGTGGCCTATTTGGAATCTGTTTGAATCGCAGAGCACGTAGCAAATGTTTTCCTCAATATCTTGGGTCTGGGTCCTAATGCCATTTTAAAAGAAGCACACGAGTTACCTGGAATTTATGTGCAAGAAAAAAAGCATACGAGTTACCTGGAATTTATGTGCAAGAAAAAAAGCACACGAGTTACCTGGAATTTATGTGCAAGAAAAAAAGCACACGAGTTACCTGGAATTTATGTGCAAGAAAAAAAGCTCACGAGTTACCTGCAATTTATGTGCAAGAAAAAAAAGCAAAGCATAATGTTATCTCACAAACTGTAAAAGGCTAGAAATCAATTTCAAGGAATTAAACATTTTAATAAGAAATGAGGTTGTATATTTAAAAACAAATATTGCAAAAATATTGATGACTGAGAATTAGAGACCTTATGAAGAAGGATGAATCAGACGGAATTAATACTAATCCTAATCCTTTTTTCGGATTATCTCGAGTTTTGTGCCTTTCTGGTCTCCAATGAAGAATGTAAATTTTGGAGGTTGGATAAGTGCTTCAAAATCTTCATAGCTTGTATGTTTAATGTGGGAACAAGCTTTATTCCAGAGATTGTTGGTTGCTGTGAGATGCAAAAGAAGAAACTGATTTGTGGTATCCATGGGCAGCTTGACCCTTCTTTGACCGATAACTATTTGTGTCCTGAACAAGTTCAATTAATAGTATAACAAGGTTAAAAACTTTATAAGTTTTCTATGTAATGGATGGTTTTACCAAACAGAACAAAATTTAAAAACATCAGTTTTGTTTGCGCATGCTGCCCAGAGAAATTACTTTATTTATGTGGCCCAGATAATCATCAATCGTTCTGCATGCTCAGTAGATTCTGTAGCATTGATATCGAAAGCACAAGTTATGCCCAACGGTTTGAATGTTCAACACTTACAAAAAGAAGTTCGTTGGTTGGTTGGCTTATTTTTAACAGTACTTTCAACATATTATTGGCTATATCATGCTGAGGAAATGGAAGCGAAGTGCCTTTCCCAAGGACATACTGAGGAAGCCGACACGGGCTGGCCTGGGCCAGTATAAACGTCAGAAGAAGCAGACATCAGAGTAATATACTAAATGCCATCAAAGCTACCATCAGGGAACTTACATCGGATACTAACTTTATTCCTTTTGTTTTTCCTCTTATGGACCACTCAACTTTGCATACAAACGTATGATTTTCCCTGGGACTGAAATGTATAGGTACTCAACTATACTTTGGTCTTGTATATAAGGAGCTTGACAGACAACAGCTTTTACCGTTTTGTCCGTCCGTCCGTCATGGGTTTCTCTGGTTAACAATAACTGGCTTGCATATAATGGAAAATGTACATTTCGTAAGTTGTTTTGTGTCAAGTTTAAAAGACATCTCGAATTTGTCCTCATACTTAAGTCCGTAAAGTCACGACGGAAGCAATGAAGAAGTTTACATGTATCTGATGTTAGTAAACATTTTTCTCCAAACTATTAGCTGAAGTATGGTGAAAACAAACTGAAAACCATCTCCCCCAACCCTCTTCTGGAATTCGAAATAGTTTGTCATAAAAACTCTGTAGCTGTTGTGTGATGGCTAGATGATGTTGCCCAACCAAATATTGTAGGTCATTGTGACCATATTTGACAGTTAGAAGATGTAGGGATTGTACAAAAAGAATGCCTTTGCCCATGAACTGTACAATGTGTTTTCGGAAGTTCTTGTGCAGTCATCACGGTTCCAGTAGGTTGGCAGGCCTGTACTCCACAGAGATGTACAAATGTAGTAGTGATGGTAGGATACTATGTGAAAAATCTCACGATTGTTTTAATTGTATTCAGAGGATTTGAAGAGCGTGAAACCAGTGATTGTAGCCATATTTTGACACGACTCATGCCCTATACATGCTATATAGACGTAAAGATAATTGCAGTACAATGTAGAGGTATTGAAAGGCTATTTATTTTATTTAATGGATACCACCAACTTGTTACTTGAAAACAGTAAAAGCTATCCAATGGACTGACAGAAAAGCCATTGAATTATACGTCCTGCCATAGGCAGTTGAATAAAACTGAACAAAAAAATTATATCATGTGTCTATGGAGAGTCATTAGGCTTTTACTCAGATTCACCAGTGTACATGGCGCTTCCACGAGATGATGGATCCAGGCGTGATAGGTCAAGGTCCCAGGGTGAATTGTTGTTTAGTGTTTGAAGGAAAATTGTTTAGAGCTGAATGAAGATGCAATATTTTCTGTTTCCATGCATGCATTATTATCACATCTGTCAGATATTTGCAGAAGAATTGAGTGATTAAAAGGTCAAAGATAAAGGTCACACGGGTTGTTTATTCATGCTTTAATAGGGCTGAGGCAGTGTGGTCGCAGGCGAGATGATAATATATTACGGATTTGTTAAGTTATTTGGTAGAAAGTTTTTATTTAGAAAAGTGCTTTGAAAAGTCCGATTTGTCTACACCAGCAATAACTGCTACATAAACAGAGTGTGTATCTTTAGGAATGTAACTTCAACTTTGACCTTGATCTGTGATAGTGACCTTGATGAGAAACAATAGCAACATTTTTGTTGCTGTTGTTGTTTTTTTTCTAAATTCCTCATAGTCTTAGATTTAAAATGATATATCTGCCAACTTTCCTCACTAAATTCCCACGGAAGACAAATATATGACAACTGTCCCTGGACTAATTACTCTATCACCGAATCCGGCGACTATTATGAACAGGCAAAGAGGAAGAGGATAGGCCTGCAGTCATACTTGCGATCTACATGAATTAATACTTTGTCTAGCCTCTACAACTTTAATTTACTTCTCTCCAGTTACAATTATTACGGCAACTGCGTATTGCTTCTCCTGAAGACATTGTCCATAGAACTGGGATATGTGCTGATATCTGAAGAATTGTCCGATTTAGTTTTATTGTCATCTGATTTTATTAGCAGGATCCTTTGCTAACCAAGCATGACTATGTTCACATACCTATGCAGGTTTCATATTTATCATTATAAAGGAGTGGTAAATATCTACCGGGAGAAGGGTAGGTGCAATTTTGGGGTGGGGTTTCATTTTTTTGCGCACTCCAAAAATAAAGCGTACCATTTTTCGTGCCAAACGAACGGTAGGTTGCAATTCAAATTTCACGATAGGTGATTATACTAGGTGTAATGTCATTGGGGGAGGGTCGAAGTTTTATGCAGAATGATTTCTAAATAAATAAATAAATTTAAAAAAAAAACTTTAAAAAAACACTGCTCCCTCCCCAACATATATGGACTGCTTCTTACAGACATGGGACTTTTTGTCGAATTAAATTCATACTATTTATGAGGCTTTGCGGACATTGGTTTATATTTCCTGTTTTTCGTTCACACAGATATCAAGAACCATGAACTCAGTTTGTATGGACAGAAAAGAGGGGAAACAACTATTCAATGCGTTTCTTTGCAGATAGCTACTTTTAAATTTTAGAAAACAATTATAGGATTATTCAGAAGCCAGAAAGTAGGACCTACGTGTGCCCATCACATCGTGTAAAGATCAATGCACAATTAAAATTTAGCTTTATTGAGACAAATTAATTTAGTTATTAAGAGATGAATAATGTAAGCACTGAATTTAAAATGAAGGAAAATATCTTCTCAAGACCCCGAGAATATATTGTCATAAACATAAATAGAACTGTGAAAATGTTCGGTCTCTAAATAAATAAATAAATAAATAAAAATAAATAAATAAATAAAAATAAATATGGCAATGATTAAAATCACACATTTCATTTATATGTGTGGTTCCAAAGTGCAAAACATTCGTGGAATAGAATCACAAACGACATCAAAATCAGTCATACCGGCACATGTCATAACAAGTAAACACCGCTAATTCTACCTTACGTGCGCGCCACCTAGCGATATCGTCAAGGGAGACAACCTTTCACGGTTGATTACGGTATCTCAAAAGAAACGTATTGGAATAGAGTCCATGAAATCAACGTCTATATAGGAGTCTTCAAGTTCTCTTTGCAAGTGTATGCACTGATGCCACGAAAAGCTTAACATTGAAGAAATCCCAATTCTGTTGACAATTCGCTCAATTTATTGCAGCATAAAACCTAACTTCAACTAGGAAAACGAATGCCAATACCTCCGATTCCCTTTTAAGACCAGCATCAAAACTGATTATATAAAACATGGAACTCTAAGAACAAAGAGAGATCATATTCATGTACAGCTAATTGACAATTATTTATTTAGGGATATTGCTGTAAAAGTTTTATTTTCCATATTTGTGGGGCTTGAAGAGTTTCATTTTTTATTTCCTCCATTCTTCACTTACAGGTTGGGTAAGAACTACTGATCAATATTTATGTTTCGATTATGGGACAATTTGTAATAAGTTTTACAGATAAACCTGTTATTTGGGCGCCTTGAAAATGGAGGTTTAATTTCAAAAGTCACTAAAACTGTATCATGTCAAAGGTCAAAATTCGGCTATCCTTTTGCTTAAATACTGTACAACAAATTAGTTTCACATTCACTTGTAATCCATTCTTCATATCCCTTAAACATTAAACAAAAAACAAAAAACAAAAATCTATATTCAAAACTTCAATCGATAAAGTGTTTTTCGTCAAATATTACATTAGCCCATGAATCAACTAGCCCTAATAACCAAGGAAAACTAAAGAGGGCGAGCCTGGCGTTATTCATGCGCACAGTACATAGTTTGGCCTTTGCATAAATCGATACTTTGTCTCGCTTTATCTACATGTTGTACAACTTTACACCTCTACAGTTTCCGTAGCTGTGGCAACTACGCCTGGTTTCATCAGAGGACATTCCCTGTGGAGAAAGGCTTTGTGCCCATATCTGAAATATCTCAGTACTTCATCTTTGTGTCGGAGCCGCGGTGGCTTAGTGCTTAGAGTGTTGGACTTGTGACCAGAAGGGAGCGGGTTCAGCTCCTGTACAGACCAGGCCGGATCAGCCGCCTTGGTATATCACTGAGAAAGACACTTTACTCCAATTGCCGCGGCACGATATAGCCTTTCATGTGTTGATGTGTCTTTACACACCAATCGCTCAATCGTCTTAGTGTCGCGTGACACTATTAGCAGTTATTTTAAGTTATGTTTAACTTTACAGGTTAGTTATTTGACTATCACAGATATGGCCGCACTGTTCTTGATTTTATTTCATACTCAATGCAGGACTTCACAGATTTAATCTTTGTTTTCCCCATTCTTCATTCACACGTGGTTTCAGAAATACTGATCGAATTTTATGCGTAGAAGAGAGAAAAAACTTTGTAAAATTTTGAATAAACTTAATAAAATTTACTCTTACACAAAAAATGCAGTTGATCAAAGTGTTTTGTATAAATATACTATTCAGTCAATTAAAGATCTGGCTGGTAACAAATCCAAATTTAACTAACTTACTGTCTTAATACAACCCCTCCCCTTTGACTTCGATCAACAGTCAAAAAGTAAGCCTGGTATTCTGGTATTGTTCATGAGCTGAAACTCCATTCGACTTTGTACATAAATCGATAAAGCTCACCTTCCGTTGAAGTAGTTTAATTTTACTCCTCTACACTTCCCGTTGTTGTGGCAACTATGTCTAGTTTCCTCGAAGGACGTTCCCCATAGAGCCAGGCTTTGTGCCCATATCTGATATTAGCGTCATCTGACTCCATTAGCGGGGTATTCAACTGACAAAGGTGATTCAGTCAGAAGTAATAATGTTCGCATACCTTTCCAGATTTAATGAATCGGAGGAACTTTTCAAACTGTTTGTGAGGCTTGACGGGTTTTAATCCTGATTTCTTCGATCACACGGTGCTTGAGATGTATCGATCGATTTTTCAGTATGTATTGATTACAGGATCAACATTTTCACACAAAGAACCCCACAAACTCTCTCTCTGTCTCTGTCTGTCTCTCTCTCTGTCTCTGTCTGTCTCTCTCTCTCTCTATATATATATATAATCAAACAGAAGTTACAGAGGTAATTCGCCCCTACCAGGATTAGTACCAGCACCGCTAATAAAAGCACTTGGTGCCTGTTCTTGTGCACCGGCGCCATGTCCCAGTCGACCATGCACTTGTCCCCAAAAAAGGATGGAACAAGATCCAAGGAAAGGACTCGACGTGCTTGAAAACTCAGTCGCTTGGCAAGCGGAATTTAACACTCAGAGAGAGAGAGAGAGAGAGAGAGAGAGTGAGAGAGAGAGAGAGAGGGGGGGGGGAGCTAACAATACAATTTTTAAATGAAACCATTTTAATATTCACCTCTTTTTATTTTATGAAGCCATTAAAAAATTCACATCGAAAATCGAGATTCATACAGGATAGCTTGACGCTAACAAGGCATGCAATATCAAGATTAATCCCTTGCCAAAATCACTTCCAAAAAATGCACTATTTTAACAAATTCAATCGATAGAATGAATTGAAAACATTACTCC
Organism: Margaritifera margaritifera; assembly: GCA_029931535.1. NCBI lineage: Eukaryota > Metazoa > Mollusca > Bivalvia > Unionida > Margaritiferidae > Margaritifera > Margaritifera margaritifera. The sequence continues at coordinate 2,836,216 of JAQPZY010001628.1, forward strand.
TTGAACATCGTAACTTTAATCAACAGGCAAATATAAAGAGGGTGAGCATGGTAATGTATATGCTATGTAGAAATCGATATATCGGCTCACCTTCCTTAGAGCTGATCCAGCCTTATTCCTCAACAGTTCCCATTTGTAGCAACTGTGACGGCTCCACCACAAGAGTTCCCTATAACCTAAGCTTTCTGCCCGATCTAATATATGATCAGACTGCATCTTACTTGTGTCATCTGACTTAGTTAGGAGACTCCTAAACTGACAAAGGTAAGTCAATTACGTGCAGTCACGATTCATTTATCTTCAGTAGACCTAAGTTCAATATAGTACTATTATGAAGTAGAGGGGCACAATTTTCAATTCTACTTAAAACTCGTTGTTAAACTAGACATTTTATAATCTTGAAGTTTTATAATCTTGAAGTACTCCATTCTTCCTTAACATGGCGATTAAGACTCGTTGATTATTTCGTATGTACATAATACATGGCAAACTTTTCTTTGTTTAACATAGATAACATAATCACCAGTAGATGTTCCTTAGGAATCATTAAAAAAGTTTGATTTTAACCTAATATTATGCAAGCAAAAAAAAAAAAAAAAACTACTACCTGTTAGAATTCAAAATTAATATCATCGTCCGATAAATATAAACATTCGACATATCGTCTAACATCGATAAGGAATCTAAACCTTCTAAAACCACCATCATGATCATTGGAGTGCTGTTCATAAAAAAATCAATCAGTACAGCGTTTCACATGAATTACAACTATACTCTCTTAACACCCTGACTTTGATCAACAGGCGAAAACGAGGAGGGCGAGTCTGGCATTATTTATAAGCTGAATCCGCATTCAGCCTCTGAATCAATCGATATTTCGCCTCACCTTATGTGGTAATGGTCCAACCTTACTCCTCTACAGTTCCCGTTGTTGTGGCAACTGCGGAAGAGGACATTCCCTGTAGAGTCCGGCTTTGTGCCCTTACCAGAAACATATCCAGATTTAATTTACGTAGTGTCATCTGATTCCACCAGAAGGCTTCTCTACTCACAAAGGTGAGTCAATTAAGTGCTGTCATATTTGATTTACTATTCCAGGTTTATTATTTTACTTTCATAAATAAATCGCTGTTTTAATTTTTAATTCACACTTTTTCAGTGGCTTATTTCTGATTCTACCTCTAACCTTCACTTATATCATGATTAAGAAATATGTATTGCCTTTATTGTATGTCTTAATTGATGGCAAACTTTTCAGTTGTGATAAAGTTCAGAAAATTAACGGTCATCTTTACAGCCTTAGAATAAGTTGCCAAGTCATGTATTTACTTTTAAGCCGCTATTGCTCTTGTCATTTAAAATAACAGTGTCCACGTTGTGACTAACACCTAGCTATAATATATGAAATGCAAGCTGCTTGTCGTTGTAATGCTCTCTCTCCAAAAGCCTCCTATGTTTATTATTCACTCCAGATCGATAAAAGCTCGAGGTTTTGGCAAAGCCCCCAGGCATCTTACCAAGCGGTACACGGCTGCCATCAATAAAACAAAAGAGCAACATGGCTGACCCGCGCGTGTCACTCTCGCACTAAAATTATACCTCTCGTCATGCCTAATGGGTCCATTATTAAAACACGTCACACATGCTCGGAAGGGGGTGTAGATGTAGACTTACTGAATTACTTGGACCATCGCTTATTCACCTATACCACCAATTTCGGCTGCAGAGGCTGACACCAAGTTGCTGAGCCGAGCTGTTGCCGCTTGATTGCAGACGACATTGACGGGTTCGCATGTATACCTGTGCTAATGAATATAGAGCCTCCCTTTTGTCACCCGTCTCACTTCGTTTTCTGCCGTCAGCAGCAGATTTTGTGACAGGTGTTAGGGGAACATTCATGTACACAGGGAGGGTGCGACTGATATTGTGATTGCTGCAGCTCTTTGTTTGCGGTCACTCTGCACAATTGTACCCATTTGGTTCAGAACTTTTAAGAGTGCTTTCTTGAGAGCTTTGGTATACAATGTCAAAACGAAGTGGGAAGCAGAATTCAACGAAAATTAAGGTAACAAAATGTATTCTTGCTTGTCTCAGTTCCACTCTCTATAAATAGCTAGGTGTTGCAATATCGACTTTCGCTACATCTTCCAGAGTGGCACAAGCCACTCCAGCTTCATTGTGCGTGAGGACCAGCCAAAATGGCGGCTGACACAAATGTCGATGTGGGTGCTTGTTTACGAAATACTGACATCTGAATGTAAATTTTTTATAATCTTTATGAAATTTTTGTATGTAGACTAGATTTATTTCAGCTGAAATAGGAAAAGTCTCAAACTTGTTATGGTTTCAACTTTCTCAACAAATTTAGACCTAACATGCAGATTGAAGGACTTTTTATTTATTTATTTGTTTATTTATTTATTTGTCTGGTGATACACACGGGACAGTATTCTGTTTAAGCATTTCATTTTTCTTTTACTTTTATTTTTTTAAACTAGTCGGTCATTTTTTTCGTCACGAATAAACAACCCGCCCTTTGTAGATGTTCTTATTGTAAATGTAAACACACGTCAGGTGTACGGACCTTTTATTTTATCCTTACCTGTTGAAAGCATGTGAAAGTTCATATGTGAAAGTTCATTGTCTGGTATGTTTTGTAAATAGGCTATACCACTAATGGTTTATTAACTATGAAAACCCATTATCTTGTCAAACCTGACCAAGTCCTTGTGTGAATTATTCAGTCTTTAAATCAAGTACATACTTTAAATTGAAAAAGAAAAAAAAAGTATATAGGGATTGAATGGCACACTCATTGTGATTGTGATGTTACTTTTATGGTAGCGGTAACGAAAGCAACAATTGTTTGCAATTCATGTGTTAAAATTTCTCATTAGTCCAGTTTTCAAATAAGGCGCCGAATGTAATCGATCGATGGATGAAGCGAGGGAGGGGGAGAGAGGTGTATATATTGGCATGTAGAAACACGGTTCCTCGAGGTAATTGGTACATTGGTATATTACCTTTAGTGCGATGCTGTTATACAGCAGTTGTGGGGGAGGGGGGCAGTTACAACCTAAAGATTGTACGGCTATAAAGGAGAAAAAAAAATCACCTTACAGTCGCAATTAGGATCGCACATTTACTCTTTTCCCGTTATAACAGAGTTGAAGATGAACTGCGCACTTGACAACTCGGACACCGTCATATTGTTTTACCTACCAATATTATTTATTTAACTTTTATATACCAGTACATGTGTTTATGTATATCTTGTCCGTCTGTCTTTTTCTGTTCGTCTTTTCTCCCAATTAGCGGCGATTAAATAGTGGAAACAATAATTACACCAACTGATAATATTGTGTTCCCTCTCCCCCCCCCCCCCCTTCATGCTTGAAACAATTGATATAGAGAACGCTTAGGTCACTCGCCAGAAAATAATACTTATTATTAAATTTGTATGCTTAACTCGATCACTGTACGCCCAAATCAGGGTCCCAACGACTAGTTACACGTTCACATGCTGCATCTAGATTATTTTAGAATTAAATATTTGTAATTGTCAATCCATCTGTAGATTTGATTTATGTGTATACCCTTGCCTGTATACTTGTACCTTCTTACGACGGTACTTGCATACGTACATATGTACTTTTTGTGAATGAATGTAACCAAGTGGATGAGTGATTAAAGTTTACATGTATGTGTGTATGTATGTATGTATGTATGTATGTATGTATGTATGTATGTATGTATGTATGTATGTATGTATGTATGTATATATGTGGGTAGATAGGTAGATGAGTATGTAGGTAGGTAGTCAGACAGATACGAAGGTAGTAGCCAGTGGCGTACTAAGGGTAAATGGCGCCCGGGGCGACGATGATATCCCAAAGGGCCAGAATACGAGGCCCGAATTTTTATCAGCTGTTTTGGCGCCCCAAGACCTCTAGCGCCCGGAGCAACCGCCCTGTCCGCCCCTCGCCCCTCCCCTCCCCGTTAGTACGCTACAGGTAGTAGCTTAGGTTGGTAGGTAAGAAGGTAGTTAGATAACCAGAGAGTTAAATAGGTTTGAGCATGGGGATATTGAGCATGGGGATATTGAGCATGGGGATATTGAACGTGGGCTCTCAACACTGGCATATCCGAGTCTATTTTATTTTCCGACTGTCGCGCTCTCTCAAATGACTATATATTAATATGTACATTCAAAGAACCCATATTAAGCGGCTGTCAAGGAAAGAATAGTCTGTCTCTATTTCTAATACCGAACTTTTAATAATGCCTATTGATCCGGGTTTGAAAAGGTCGGGTCACACTGGTTACCGCGAATAAAGACAGCCCACTTGGCACGCGACACAGCTGTCACACTGCCGCTGTTATGGGGGATGAGGGTTATTCTGGGATGAAACTTTTACCTCTGCAGCTACCATAGGATTTTCATATTATAAGGAAGCGAGAGCGATTTTATTTTCTGTTTTTGGATGGGGGGGGGGGGGGGGGGGCGGATCTTTTCTAATGGTTTGGACGGCCATCAATATGTATTTTTGATATTCTGCGAAACATTTAGGGTGACCATGGCAACCCAAGTTCTCATGTTAGTACTAATAATGTTCAGATAAACCTCCATCAGCAACCTATCCTCCCTCGCACTGACACAGACATACAGTATATACATATATACAATTAAGAGAGCTGCGATGGCTCAGAGGTTAAGGGTTGGACTCGTGACTAGAAGGGTGCGGGTTCGATTCCCACTCTCTGATCAGCCCTGATTGACTATCATGGTGTGTCCTTGGGCACTCCATTTGTTTCGACACGACATAAACCTTCACGTATTGCAGTGCCGTAAAGCACTAAACCAAACATGTATAACACAAAAACATAACATTACATTATCTAACATATCGTAGCATACATACACTGAAGAGAAGCGCAGAACCAACTAAAACACCCCTTTTAAAAATATACAGCCATAAATTCATAGATGAAACTTATATATATACATTTTTTGAAAGAGATACAATTGTATAATTTAAAAAAACACATATCCTAGGTGAAGACAAAAATGTTAATGTAGAAGATACGGAACTATCTTTAGGCTTTTCACTCTTGGACTTCATGTAGTAGATACGGAACTATCTTTAGGCTTTTCACTCTTAGACTTCATGTAGTAGATACGGAACTATCTTTAAGACTTTTCACTCATGGACTTGGACTCTCAGATTATGGGGTCAAGATGAAAAAAAAAATATTAATAACCCCCCCCCCCAAAACCCCACTAAAGCACAAGGTGAGAAACGAGAGTCCAGTAGTGAGCTAAATTCTTTTATGACAAATCCTGTTTACTATGACTAATCTTAATTACTATAATTAAACTTTAATTCGGTTTTCTCTTTGGATAAGGATACTTGTAAAAAAAAATTCATTTTAATGTAACTATATTGATTCTTCTGCCAGCCAAGATATTTTTAATTACTTTTAACTGCAAATGTGCAGTGCGTTAAAAAAGGAACAAACACCCCCCTCCCCCACCCCCAACTGGGAGTTCAGATATACTTGTAAGGTATCATCAGGAAGTTAAAAAAAAACAAAAACGCTTGCAGAGAGCTCTGGAAGTAGTTTTGCGTGAATTAACAATAAATAAATAAACAAACACATCAATAAAGACGGAAGAAGTGACAGGAAAAAGAAAAAGAAAATAGAGAAAATAGAGTGTGCTGACTTCCTCTCACTGTCATGCAATATAGAAATTGAAAATACATGCGGATATTAGGTTAGATTAACTCCATGAAGAGGTTTCGTTAATTCAACTCGCTTATAAATACCGACTATTCCAAAAAGTTGATGGATTATACAGTTACTAATTTTCAAATTTTGAAATTTATTGGCGCATCGAACGGGCTTAAAATTTAAGGGTAATTATACATTATTATAGACTCTGTGTTTCATAGTATAGTTCATTATGACTTTTACGATTAAACAAATTCAACATTTGCATGATACTGAAACGGTGCTTCCATAAAGTTTGTCCCAAACAAATTCAACATTTGCATGATACTGAAACGGTGCTTCCATAAAGTTTGTCCCAAACAAATTCAACATTTGCATGATACTGAAACGGTGCTTCCATAAAGTTTGTCCCAAACAAATTCAACATTTGCATGATACTGAAACGGTGCTTCCATAAAGTTTGTCCCAAACAAAGTCAACATTTGCATGATACTGAAACGGTGCTTCCATAAAGGTTGTCCCAAACAAATTCAACATTTGCATGATACTGAAACGGTGCTTCCATAAAGTTTATCCCAAACAAATTCAACATTTGCATGATACTGAAACGGTGCTTCCATAAAGTTTGTCCCAAACAAATTCAACATTTGCATGATACTGAAATGGTGCTTCCATAAAGTTTGTCAATTGGTAAAAAGCAAATATTTATTTCCTCGCTAAATGTAAAAAGTGCCAGGATAATGCCAAAACCCCTGTCTGTCTAGTCGTCCTTTTGTCAGTCCGACCGTCCATTCATCTCTCTGTAACTCTTCCTCCCTAATTGCTGGGTGAAAATTCACCAAACTTTGTTCAGAACTTCCATATTTGCTACCAATTGTAGAAGAAAAAAATTGCTTTAAAAGCGTCGTTGTCAAACAGTCCATCCGTCTGTTTGTAACTCTATCTCCAAAAAGGCCTGGTGTAGATTCACCAAACTTGATTGGCATACTTACCCATGGAGTAACGACGTGCAAGATGTGTATGTTTTTTTTTGGTTCATTCTCCTTGATCACTGGAAGGGCGCGGAATGAGTGTGTGGGCGTGGGGTAAAATGTACTCATTTAAATTACTGTGACATTTGCGAATAGTTTTCACGATACTTTATGTAAAGAGGGAGCGGATAAAATACTACTTTTATTTGGGAATACGTGGACATTTTGGATATTTGCGATGGCTAGCCATTCAAGTAGCTGTTAAATTTTCAGTTAAAGTTATATTGTCCATTACATATTCCTGGATTCTCCAATACCAATCGGTCTATTTAGGTAACACACTAAAGGTATTCTCCTCAAAATAGATTGTGTCTGCTACTGATAATGCATTAATATGGAGTGTAGCTTATTTTCCAGTTTTTCTCTGAAGAAAAAGAAGGTCTCAAGAGGTTTAATATTAACTTTTGTCAATATGTCTTATTGACTTGCTCAGTTTTTCCCCTTTTTTCCACAAAAAAACTAATTCTGGATAATTCTTTAATTTATTTATTTAATTAATTTATTTGTTTATTTGTTAGCCTGAGCAAAGCGACACTAAATGGATTGGCATTCAGTGGCAAGGCTTAATTTAAAAAGCAAAACAAGACAAAACTAGAAATTGAAAGATCTATTTATATTTTAGAAAGATGGATACAGGATCACTACTCCTTCAAATTAACGTCAACCGAAACACAGCAGCAGGCGCATGTTCCCACTCTTGTCAGTTACTCCGCCAGTATAAAATAGTTACTCTCCCCATCCCTTTCATCGTTTTTAGCTTTCTCCGTTGGGATGGATCCAAATTATAAGACAGTTGTACACATATTCAAGCTACCCCAATCACCCACCCACCCACTTTATTTTAGAGTTTTAAGTCTCAACATAAAACTATATAGGAAGAGATGCCCGAGAATACGCACGGACTAACGCAAGTTTACATGCACAGCCAGCCAGCCAGCATGCATCACATCATTCCTACGGTTTTCTTTTCCTTTCTAAATACGTGATGAAAATCTAGGAAACAGACGCTTGAATTGAAATCTTAAAGAAATCTAAATTACTGTTAACTGTGGGTGGGTGTGGGGGTGTTTTCAATCTGGAAGAATATATCTATTTGCATTTTTGTGAAAAGTTTCCGTTGCGGTTGACCTTATTGTTGCCGAAGGGTTTAAACTGTAATATCAATAGGTTTAACTCAGTTTAAATCTTTCCCGTCAAGGTTCAAAACTTTCCCGTATAAGTTAAAATCTTTCCCGTAGCAGTTCAGATCTTTCCCGTATAAAAGTAGCCTTTTGTCAGTATTTTTTGTTTGAGACAAAATAGAACCCTGTAGTATCTGCAGGTCTTCCATTTTACTTGCAGTGATTCAGAGAAGTTCAGTCGTACAACCAGTTTTTTTTTCTCAAAGTATTGTTCACATACTAGTATGGAGCCGAAAATAGTTCCTTTATACAAACAGGATTAAGAAAGTGTGCAAACATAAACTCGCGTATTGTTATGTCTGCACGTTGGCAGATATATTGTGAACACTCATCTCGATCAGTCCATCTATGTGTTCGTCCGTCCTTGTGTCAGCCAGTTGGTTCTCCATGTAGTTTGAACTCTGTCTACATCAATTGCAAGAGGAAGTCATATTTGGTAATGATGTTTCAAACGAGGGAGATGCAGCCCTGGGAGTGTGGTAGGGTTGGTGTCAATAGTGAAAACAAAAGGATGGATATTTTCGATGACTTCCATCTCTAGCTTCCTGTTTTGCTAAGTTCTTTGTTAAAATTCATGAGTTTAGATATTTTGAGAGTTGGAGTGCGTAATTTACTTCGATGCCTCTGTTTTCTGTCTTTTCTTAGCTCAACAAAGCATGCAACGGGTAAGTCACAACTTGAAATAATAATGTACACATAATATAGTGTCTTCATGAAACATTGCTAACCGCACGCTTTTTATTACATATCTCCATCCCACCCCCGACCTTGATCCGGTTACAATAATCCTAAACCCGTTAGATGTGTCCTCGTTTTGTGACAGCTTAAAGTTAGGTAAAACATATTAAGATATGTCACTTTAACTGCAAATTTGATATATTTGTCTTTTGACCTACTCCATGGGAGCTCAAGGGGAGGGGTCGAATAATTGTACTATCTTGTAGATATATGTGATGAGGGCAACCTAAGAACAAAGTTTGACGAATTTCCAGTTAGCGGTTTAGGAGTAGATTGAGTTACGAATTGACGGATGGATGGAATGACAGACGGACGGACAGATGGATGGTATCGCAATATACCCGGTAAAACGTGGGGATAATCGTACGTTCTCCATGCACTCTCGTCTTAATCGAGTTTCTTTTAGGGAGGCAAGTCGATAAAAGCTGATGAACGAAAATAAACGCACATTACTTTAATCTTTCTAAACCTTTTTTCATTAGAAAATTTTAGGTTGTATAGTTTTGAGGGGTGGGGTCTGACCCACAGCAGACGAAAACAATTGATACATGCAATGAAGGATGCCAACAGTAACCGAAGGATCTGTTATGTATGTATATTGGCAGTTGCTGTTTTGGATAAATGATCAGGAATAATACCAGGGTAATTAGTGCATTAGGAGATGATTCCAGATGCACTTGATTTTTTTTAACTAGCTTCAGAAAAAGACTATAGCATGTGAGTGGACTGTAGCTGCACCATGAAGGTAGTTTTTATTCTCGATCGGGCACAGACAAATTCTAAAGTCAATCCAAATTGGCAGTAAGTTTACAATCATACGGAAGATAAGTGCATCAATAAACGAAGTTTTACATTGGAATTTTTAAATCTTATTTTAATCGCAAACTTGTTTTTTTTTTCTCAAAGTTAATAAAATGATATATCGTTTAAATGTGGATATGTTTTGTGTTCTGAAAAAAACTGATAATAAACAATGCATAGGTAAGTGACTGATTTGTATACTTTTGCTAATTGAGTACTGAAACTCTATTTCCTCCATAAATGATTTAATCATCCTAAATCGGTTTAGCACTCGTCCTATTTGATGTGGTTTCTAATCACACTTTTATTTAAATTTTAAATTAAACTTCCACCTTAATCGGCAGTAGAGTTTTGCGTGTATACAGAAAACATGAGGCTTTTTAAAAAAAAATAAAATCCACCATATAAATTTGTCCGTTGACTGTTGTAATTTTGTAATTATTTGGGTATGGTACCCTGTGGACACACACAAACACACACACATGTATATATGCAGAGAGAGAGAGAGAGAGAGAGAGAGAGAGAAACGAGAAGTGTTTATAAACTTAATGTTCTGTTCGAGATTTTGGTTATTTCGACTTTTTCGAGGCGGTGAGCAACAGAGGCCTGTAGGCAGGGACTGAGCAAGTCATTTGAATGATGCAGAGTCTTGGAGTGATTTTAGTTAACTTAATTTTTATATATTATCCAACTGACCCTGTTGCCCTTATGTTCAATTTAAAATTGCAACAGTTTTCATTTACAAACTTTTTCATATTCCATAAGTAGAATTTTAAGAGCTTCCGCCTTTTCCTCACTGGTTATTCTGCTTGTTTAAAAAGACCTTTCATATATTAGGTATTCTTAAAGAACATATAATTCCCATTATTTTGGCGTATGATTGATTGTTGTATTTTGGGTTCAAGAGTATACAGTATGGCCTTACTTCAGATGTTCATCTCTCAGAAGACTGCTAGCTCCACTTAGTCATTTTCACTTCCTGGACTTGGAGGTAAATTGGATAACAAACTAGCCAATAACTAATTTATTAGTTTTCTTAAAATATATTTTATAATTGATTTATTGTACCATCAGCAGTTAGTATTGTCTACTCTGGGAAAAATCATTTTTTCCGTTTTAATAACTGTTATTATTAGTGTACTTTGGACTATTTAAAGTTCATTTCTGGAGCACATGGGAGCAGCTATTTCGTTCAGTTGTCTGCGTTAGGCAGCGTATTGTTTCCCAAATACTATATATAAGGAAATTTCAGTCACAGGACATAAAAAGTAACATATGGGTATGCCAGCATTCTCTCCATTGTGATTGTTGCAAATGCACACAACTTCATCTTATACCTGTCCCTCTTTCAGAAGTACATAATAACTGTAGAGCGGAACCCAAGATAAGTTGCTGAAATTAGTGCTTATTTAAACTTATTTTAATCACTTGTTTACACGTGGAACCTCGTTTGATTCATAGGCAGTTTCTGTGTGAATTTAAGTTTGAGCTGATTTTCAGCTATCATTAGGAACATGGATAGTATGCTTATCTAGCACTTTTGTCTTCTTTGGTTGTGACAGCTTTATTAGCTATCATTTAAGCTTCCTCGTATTTTCTTTTCTTGGAAATAATATTTGTCTTTAAGTTTGACAGCTTTCTTTTCTTGGAAGTAATATTTGTCTTTAAGTTTGACAGCTTTCTTTTCTTGGAAGTAATATTTGTCTTTAAGTTTGACAGCTTTCTTTTCCGGCCTTTGCCTCGTGCTGGAATTCTCTTTGCCATCTTTCCTAATGAGAACTTTATCCAGTGGTTGTGCCCCAAAAGCCTATGTTCAAATCTATAAAAAAAATGATAAATCTGTACTAGAGTATCCATATAACTAAACGGATCTCTTATTCTTGTCAGGTAATTTAAATATCACAAATTAAAACATTTACAGATAATTTAGGACAAAAAGTAATATTATCGTGTAGACTTATCAAAATTGTTTTTAATTGCGACTTACTGTTCGAAAGACTTACATATACATTGGTTGGATCATATCAAAGGACAGTTTTGCTTGCAGTTTTGACCCTAGTATGACCCAGCAGTTTACACAAACTAATAATATAGAATCTAGGCCAGCTCACTCAGTCTCCTGACTCGACATGGTTGATGATACGAAGTGATTCTCTACCTTGCAATGAAGCAAATAAAACTATTGTCCGAGTCAAAATGAAGAACTGAGTAAAAATCTACTACCTAAGTAGAGTTGTATTTTTCAGGAAGTTTGGTTTATGATAAAGTTATAAAGCCTACTTAAAATAAAATATATTTGTATATTTACACCAACCGTACTTTGTCCGCTATGACAGATAACACGAGATTCTCGTGGTAATTCGTTTCCAAATAAGGAATGCTATACCATATTAGGATATTCTACGATACGTTATTAACTGTTGAATGACTTAGCGCGCGAACAGCAAGCATACGTGCAGTGGCGGCGCGAGGGTTCGAGGTACCCCGAGGCAGTGTTCTTTAGTGGCGCACCTACCGAGGCGCCCGGGGCAATGTTCTTTTGTGGCGCCCCTACCGAAGCGCCCAGGGCAATGTTCTTTAGTGGCGCTCCTACTTTGTCACAGAGAGCAGTTTTTATGTCAGTTGCAAACCTCCATCCTCCCCCACTCCTCCCCCTCCCCATCTAAATATAAGTTTGTTGAAGAATTGCCCCCATTACACTAAAGTGAGGTGAAATACCATGAAAATTTCAGCTTAAAAAAAAAAAAATCTCGACGGCGCCCCCTCCTTCATTTGGCGCCCGGGGGCACCCCCCTCCGCCACTACATACGTATGCTTCTTACGAGTTTGTATAGAGAGCAAAGAAAACGGCACTGACATGTACCAATGTAAAATACACTGTTACGTGCGTTTCATGAATAACACGTCCGATTCAAAGCATATGTTTACGTTTCCAAATATGGATGCAATGTCCTTATATGGCACACCTAAAAAACGACTTGTTCCAAACATATATCAAAGACATGAAACGATTTACATAATAAAGGAGTATTCCCAATTTGATTTCTCTACTGAATTAATTACTGCTAATTTTAATTAAGAAAGACATGATTTTCTTCATTTGTTATCCACTGAATTCATTTTGGTGTATGTACTCATGTCCAACTTCTTACACGATCGTTAATTCATCATTAATTAATTAACGTATTGATCTCTGTCTGTCTGTCTGTCTGGTTTACACATTGAAAATATGGTTTAACGCTGTATTCAAAAATTTTCACATAGGCCCTTCTGGCTGTCAGGTTTCTATATGTGTGCCAGTATATATAGTCCAAGCACACTGACGTTATAAAGCACGAAATTGTTCTTTTGTAACCAATATGGCGAGCATATTGTATTGTTGTAAATCCACGTATCTTGATAAATTGTTAATATCACATTTGGTGTACTCGGTGCAATTTACTACATTAAAATTAAATACATTTGTTTATGATTTTGTAAACAAAAAAGTATGACAGTATATTATAATGAGAGGAAATGGAAACATTTTGCGGCATTAAATAGAAAATGGCCCCAAAATTGGGTAGAATCAGATTTGAAGGTGGACGCGAAAACTGAGAATTTACACATTGTTTAAGGTAGAAATTAATGGCGAAAAATATCTGACTCTAAAGCGTTTGTTGTAGCAAAGTATATCCTTTAGAGTGCGACATAAGTTTTACAATAATTTTACATCAGCATGCTATCTTTTCCCTCTATGCACCTGACTTAAAGAGCAGTATTATGTTTACGACAAATGATGTCTTCTGTAAGTAATCCGGAACTGTAAATTATGATTAATACCAATTCATAAATTCTGTAAATATTAGTGTTTTTGCCTTGTTGGAAGACCTCCGAATGTTTTAGCGCAGGTAAAAAAAAAAAAAGACCCCCCCCCCCCCCCACACATCAAAAATAAACAAACATCGATACTCTCTTCCGAACGTTTAGCGTGACAAATATTCATTCTATTGTCTTCTATTATATTGCAGCAGGACTTTTTATGCTTTAATAGCAGTAATACAATATCTATCATTATTGCCGTGCTTACCTCTTCCTGGATGCAAGTCCCATCGTTCAAGCTCACAATTCCATCATCCAATTAGTATGAAAAGTTCTAGAACACCTATAACAGAAAGAACATAGACCCAATCTGGCTTCTACGTCATAGACCCATGCGGATTAGGATTAATCTCCCTCTTTTCCTTGGACGTCTGTACGCTTAAATTGCCTTCGTTTTGTGTTCTAAAGACGTATTTTGGCATTTTAATCATATTTTCCGCATTGATCGAGTGTTGATCCTATCAGTCGTTGCAAATTTTGAGTCCTATTTTAGCTCTCTTCCCCTTATTCGGTGATAGGGTAAGTATTTGCTACCCTTTTTTAGATCCTCATTTCATCAAATTGTTTTAAAAAATATTGTTCATTTCAGTGTGAAATGTCGCAGAGTTTGGGGAAGTGTGGGCACAAAAAGGCCACGTGGGACACTCACCCCACCTGCTTAGCGTGTATTCAATGTGCACCCCGGACGGTAGTCCATTTAGCTCTTTGTGGTCCGACGAAGTTTGTGACCTTGCCCAGAGCCGTCGTACTTATGAGGGGAGGAAGAAAGATCCTTTTTCCTCCTCGTCTTCAATTGACAACCCCCTCCGCTTCCAGGAGTGATTGGGCCCGGTGAAGGCAAAGAGCAGATCTCCCCTCCCCTCAAAGGGGAGAGCAGCGATCTCGCTCTGTATCTTCTGATGTGAACTGTATCAACCGATCTTTGACCTGTCATCGGTCACCGGTTTTCCAGCACCGGCCACCGGTCAGTGGGGTCACATCATCCATCTGGGGACAGAGATTTGTTCTATACCCCCTGCACTCACTCTTCCCCGTCTCTATGCTTACGATCAATCCCAATGGCGTGCTTCGTCTGCTCAAACCAAGGCAAACAATGAACTGCCCCCCCCCCCCGACACAGACCATCTAGGAAGGATGAGACGCGTTCTCGCCCTCTTAAATGGTCTGCTAGTAAAGGCAGTCCGATCACTCCCCGTGAGGAGTTGAAGGACCCGGATATCCTTATTTCCAAGTTTCCTCAACAGAGAGACATTGGAATGTAAAGTCCTGCATCTGCTTAGGAGCGAGCGCAGGACGACGATGTCATTTCTAGAGGAACCCAGTGAAACGGTCCCTTTTCCTCCTTTTCGGGTCCCCTGACTCTTGGCACCTGTTGGCCCAGGCGTTGTAGGAACAAATCTAGACGTTTGATAAGGCGGTAGACGTGGTTTAGGCTCGGAGGACAAGAAAATCCTCTCCAGTTTGGAGAGACTCTAAGGGACACCATCGCTTCCAGATCTTCTTTGTCTCCCTCATTCTGCGATGGTATCCCCTACCATCGCTTTCTTAAACGTTTTCTAGGGACCAGGAGTTTGCCAGACAATATAAGCGTGGTCTGTTCCCTCCTCAACACTGCAACCGCTGGTTTCTGCTGTCCAGCTATAGAGGTCATTCTCCTGTTGGCCCTTTTACCCCCACCCCTCACCCCCAGGATGCTGGTGCGTCAGAGGTGGGAATTTCGGCGGGGACCTAGACTAGCCTCCCTGTCAAGACCGTTGAGGCGCTGGATCTTAAGACTAGTACGGTCGTCACCACAGCCTTGTATACCGATCTTTTTTCGGCAGCCTCCTTCAGAAGCATTTTCTCCAGCTGCGCTTCAACCCCTACTGGAGGCTGTGGCGAAAACATCGAGGCATGCCTTGTCCATGTCCATGGCGCTATCACTGAGCTGCTCCACCTCCGCAGGGATGTTGGTCTGGATATATCAAACGTATTACTGGACCACAGTAAGAACCTTCTAAGGGCTGCTCTTCTAGAGGCAGATACTCCCTTCAGAGGTCTCATTCCCTCAGTTGCGTCTCAATATCTGAGGGACCAACAACAACAGTTCCTCACAGCCGCTCTTGGTCCGTCGAAGCAGACCAAGAAGCATGCTCATCTGGATAGATCCTTTGGTCCTTCTCCCAAGTGTTTCAGGAGGATGCAGCCACAACAGTCCCAGTAGCGACCCCAATTCAAACCTCCCTCTCGCCCTTCGTTAGCTAGAAGAAGCAGCTAAGCCCATGGGAGGAAGTCTGCAGACTCCTCACCCTTCCCCAAGAAAAAAGGGGAAGGCCTAGAGACTCGCGCCCTCTCCTGCCGTGTATTCCTCTTCCTGGCGTCCCCGTGGGCGCTCTGCTAGCCCTCTTTTCAGGTGTGTGGTTGGGCATCTCGGAGTCTGTGTTGGTTCTTTCTACCTTCAAGGAAGGCTACCGGCTTCGTTTCCGGGAACATTCTCCTATTTCACTGACTTCCATTCTCTTTCACCAATCCAAGCTAGTTCAATTAAGGGAAGCGGTGCATACCGTTTTGCAGAAGGGCACAGTACAGAGGGTGGAGAAAGACCAGTCCACGACTATCTACTCCCTGATTTTCCTGATGTCCAAGAAGGGTGGAATGTTTCGGCTTATAATCAATCTTTCCGCCTTAAACACATCCCAGCAGGAAGATCCATTCAAGATATAGACAACCGCCTCGGTCAGAAATTCCATACGGACCTGCGAAATTCCATATGGATCTTCAGGATGCGTACCTTCACATACCCATTTTTCCTCCCTACAGGAAATACCTTCGGTTTTTGCCTCGAGCAGGAGGTTTTTTAATTTTGAGCTCGGCATAGCCTCCGCCCCATAACTTTTACAAGGGTGATGGGAATAGTTGTAGCCCACCTGAGGTCTCTAGGGATCCCCATCTTCCAATACTTTGACGACTATAAAAAAGACTTTTGTTCTTTACTTACAAGGCATGTATAAGTCCTACGTAGGTTTACGTTATTCTGTGTGTGTGTGTGTTGGGATGGGTAGATGGAAAGAGGAGTATAAAATGTTCACGACTAGACCATACCGTCCTGCGGGATCCACTTTACGAGTAAAGGTGGAAAAAGCTAATTAAGTTTGTAATTAAAAAATCAATTCACATGTTATATTGTTTGTGCTAACTCTAACTTCTCCTTCATAGTTAGATAATTCATTTAACTGCGAATAACGTTCTACTTAATGAATCAATTAGCATGTTATATTTTTTGTGCAAGCTTACTGACCATGCCATTTCATGTGACACCACTCTCATATGACCTCTCCTTCATAGTTAGGTAATTCAGTTAACTGTAACATCTCTACATATAGAAAATGTTTAATTGGAACCCAGTCTTTATCTTTATTCATTATTGCCTACGATTTCTGTTACCTGAGACTGGGGGTGGAGAGAGAGAGAGAGAGAGAGAGAGAGAGAGAGAGAGAGAGAGAGAGAGAGAGAGAGAGAGAGAGAGAGAGAGAGAGAGAGGGAGAGAGAGAGAGAGAGAAATATTGCCTACCATTATCAATTGGTAGATGCTCATAACCCTAATAATGAGTCGGCCTCATATTGAAAGCTAGATGTTATTGATCTAAGTCTACAGCTTCCGTACCTAAGGCTAATCTCTGCCTTCCAACCTACTCCTATTTATGATCCATTCGCAGTAACCGGCGGGTGGGTTTTGAAAAATAGTGTCATGGTCAATCGCGGTTATCTTTAAGACGCACGTCCTCTGCTGAATTCACCAAAATTAGTACAGAGACGAATCGATGAGGTATCAATAATGAAGATGTCAAGCAAAAGACCACTGTTTTCATTCTATAGTTTTGTATCAATAATGAAGATGTCAAGCAAAAGACCACTGTTTTCATTCTATAGTTTTGTATCAATAATGAAGATGTCAAGCAAAAGACCACTGTTTTCATTCTATAGTTTTGTATCAATTAAGCTCCTTCTTTACCATTGTATGTGTTATTACTTAGAATCAGAATCAGAATAGTGTATTCAGGTAAGCAGATCATGCCTATGGGATTTAAAAATTACAAAATTCCTCCTTCCTATGTATTATTGGGACGAGCACAAGTAAACTGAAATTTTATTTACAATATTACATCTATGGCCACGCGTAAATGGCAAGCAAAATGTTAAGAACAAATCACGAATCATATACTTAAGTATTGGCCTTCAGACTGATATATCAGTAGTATATGGTCCAGAACAGAATTCTTTTGGCTTTTGACAATAAGAAAAAAAGTGTCGTACAGTAACTGTACTAACATGGAGAGAATGGGAGGAAAAGGGGGTGAGGAATAGAAAAATGCGGGAAAAAGAGCATAGAAGAGGGTAACGAGGAAATCAAATATTCTAATATGAGATCTGGCAAAATATGTGTAATTGAATTATTTAGTCTTGGTTTATGGTCATCCATCAAAATGGAATGTTTCTTCCCCAAAGTGTTATTGTTGCCATTGAAACCATACAATATCCTGGCCACCTTGAGGCATGGCATCGAAAGTGGCCCAGCAAAGCACTGACTATGGAAACAAAAGGCATTAATGTCTTGTAGAAAATTTAGTCACTAATTTATGAATCACCAGAATGGAGATAACTACTCATTATCACTAATTAGCATGAAATCAGTGTTTTTCTTTTGATAATTAACTCCAATAAATTATTTTAACTTTTAGTATTGGCAGAACTATTTTTGAAAATTGGATGACAAATGTTGAAGTTATGTCGAATAGAATTTGTATATAGTATATTGTGACAGTCACCTAGGTGTCAGATCATCAGACTTTAATACTTCGACATGCTTTTGGCATAGCTACGATTACGTAATAATTCACATCTTGCCAGAAGTAGTCATTGTCAGCATACCATTGTAATTTTCCATCGTATAAGTTTGAATGCCAGGTGGACGGACTCGGATATCCATCAATTGCTGAGTTAATTAGGGAATATGCATGCCATTGAGATACATAATACGAGTAAGTAAACTGTTTTAGGTACAACAGGTAAAGAACTCAGATTCGGTCAGTAAAATTTGTTAATCTAGATCCAGGAAATAACCAGAGTCCATCATCATTGAATGCATGAATTTTTGTTGCCTTTGATCGTTGCGCACGAATGGTTTTCAGTTGGTATAGTTTTAGTCAACTTGCCAAAACTTGATATGATTCTTTCAACTTATGTGAAGTTGTGAGTACACACATGCATTCATGGGATGCATATGTAAAATGAGTATTTTTCAAATGAGATATACAATGCACTTACTCTGAGATGAATTTAAAAAATAAGATAAACTTGTAGTTCTAGGAGCTCACAATTACGGTAACTGTTCTTTAAGTTACTCCTGATGTAACACATTTGCGACATGTATCGCAGATTATATGTATTAGCGCATGGACTATTACGATTTTCACGAATTATTAATAATCAGATAATTTGCAATATTATTGGGTTTTTTAAAGAATTATTTACATACAATATCATATTATCTTATTATTAAATTATATACTTTTACGTCATTTATACTTGCGCAAAATACACATATTCGCAAATAAATAAATAAATATAATAATAATAACAAAAGAGTGATGCTGGTGAGAATTTTAGGGTTTAAAGGATGAAGGACAATTGAATTGTTTTCTTCTGATTTTTTAGATTATTTTACTTTACTTTGTTTTTGATAAAAACAATTCATGATCTCTCATAACAATTCATGATCTCTCATAACAATTCATGATCTCTCATAACAACTCATGATCTGTCATAACAACTCATGATCTCTCATAACAACTCATGATCTGTCATAATATTAACTATATGCCACTAGGTCGACCGAAGCGCCCTCTGTCTTCTACTCAAGAGCACATGACAATCTGACAAGATCGTGAAGCTAATGAAAGCCTTTTATACTGACGCCATCAGCTGCGTTCGAATCTATTGTGAATGGTCGGAATGGTTTCATATCAACAGCGTCGTTCAACAGATATATACCATTGCCCCACACGTTTTCCTGCCACCAATGAGCTGGACTGGAATGAATGACACGGAAAGGACAGCTGGGTACAACCATAAGTGACCAAGTATTTACCGACCTTAATTATGCTGACGACGTCGCTTTTCTGTTTGAGACGAAACAGGTCTTACTACTCAACCTGGACATCATGCAGGAGAAAGCAAACAACATTCAATCTCGAGATCAACTGGAGTAATACCAAAATCCAAAACGACCAGTCCATAGGCTATCA
This sequence comes from Margaritifera margaritifera, assembly GCA_029931535.1. Taxonomy (NCBI): domain Eukaryota; kingdom Metazoa; phylum Mollusca; class Bivalvia; order Unionida; family Margaritiferidae; genus Margaritifera; species Margaritifera margaritifera. Next base: position 2,855,845 of record JAQPZY010001628.1, read on the forward strand.
GGGTAGCAAAAACACCGCAGGGGCACGAGGTTGAGATACTGGACTCGTTTAATTATCTCGGCTGCTTACTCTACAGCTCAGGCAGCAGCGAACCAGAGATCAGGCGCTGCATCGAAATCGCTCGTAGCAGCATGAAAAACATGGGTAGATAAGTCTGGTTCTGAGATCAACCTTGTTACAAAAATCCGGCTGTATAACGCATACATCCTACCAGTATTGCTGTACGGTGTGGATACATGGACACTTACAGCGGCTATAGCTAAAAGCTTAATAACCTTTGGCTAATGGTGCCTCCGCAGCATCCTCTGTGTCACACGCACCCTGCATATCACGAATGCAGAGATCAGAGACAGAACGAAGCAACCGCCCGTCACATACACCATCAGGTCTAGTGGCTTGTAGCTCTTTGGTCACATTGCCAGAGCACCCACGATATAGATCACAATCGTGCACTTAAAGCTACAACTGGTAAACCAGCGCGGGGGTGGAAACGCATAATGCGTTAGTATGACAAGGCCTGCACTCTTAGTTCTCAGCAAATAGCGTAGATCCTGATCTGCTGGCGCATTCAGAAATGACAGGTCAAGGTCTGCTGTATGCAATCGGACATTCCTTTCACACGGTTGTATACGGTAATTAGTGTTGACTTGTATACGTTCTACAGTCTCATTGTAGGAACATCTTCAACAGTCTCTGTTGTGATGTAGGAGATTTCATTTTGAATAATACTGTTTCAGAAATGTATATTAAAAAAAATCATTCTTCATAAAAGAGACAATTTATTCCTTGTACTGTTGTATTCTAAAAAATCCTTATACTGTTTTACTGTAAACATTACTTTTATTCACTCTACTAAATGTATCGTTTCCGAATGTCCATTCATTTCGCGGCTATTACATTTCGCAGAACTGCTACTACTGGTAACTGTAATTGTTTTAAGAAAAGAAATACGGGGCTATTATTTCGCGGTTAGACTCCCGTCTCGTAATTTGCTCAGATGAATACCACGTGAATAAAGGTAGGTTTACATTAGTTACTTTGCCTTTATTTATAAAACTAACTTTAATGCCTGTTCTTCCTCTGCGGAAATTGCGTTAAAGACCCTTCTTCCCACCCCCACCACACCCCCGCTTTTTCTACCCCTCGCTAAATAATAATAAACATCATCATTCATGGAGCTTTATGCTCCTTTCTAATGACAGTTTGAAAAAATGCAGGAAAGTTTGTGAGCTGTTGATGTCAAATCAACGTTAATTGGATGCAAGACATACTAAGTAGCAGTCGCTATTCAGGCTGCAGTGTCGTCAACAGTTTGTTAAGGTTTTTCATTTGGTTAAATTTCCTAACCACTTGGTAGAGTCCCGTCATATTTGGCATAAATCATTATGAAGCCAAGACAATTCATTCTACAACATACTCGCTGGCCCCTTTAGCTTGGGGTTTAAGTCTTGATGATAGAACTAGAACTATGCGTTCAAGTTTTTTCATTTGCTTATATTTTCTAAACCCCTTGATAGATTCTCATTATACTTGTCATGAATCATTAAGAAGCTAAGACAGTTCATTTTACAACACGCTCGCTCTTTTATAACCTTGAAGGCAAAGTCACAGTCGTAGAAAATCTGCGTTATGGTTTTGATAGAGTTTTTTTTTTAAATTTCAGTAATTTATCTAAACCCCTGTTTGGATTTTCTTTATACTTGGGATGAATTATTATGAAGCTAAGACAATTTATTTTGCGACAAGCTCGCCCCTTGAATCTTAGGGCCAAGGTCACAGTCATAAATCTGCTTGAAGATTTTGGCTTTTTAAAAAATCATTTGCTTATATTTCATAAACCCCTTGATGGATTTTCTTAATAATTTGGATGAATAAATATGAAGCTACCTTTTGACCTTGGGGTCAAGGTCACATTTTGCAGCAATGCTTTGATCGTGGACTGGACATGTAGATCCTGGCGATCTTGTTATGCGTTTTTTTAAAGGACAGTCTGCAGCACTAAAAAGGACCGTATAAACCACTACTTCAAAATAAAAGAAAAGAGATGAAACCACTGCAGACCTATTCCATGATTAAAGTATTGGTAAACATCTTGGATGACACTTTTTCTGACATTTTCTCGCAGTGTTTTTCATTTGTTTTGAAAAGAAATGAAACTTCGTCGGACAATATATTAATGTTATAGGCACTACAAGAAAAATTGTTTTCATACTACAACATGATACAGAAAACTCTTTTACAAAACTACCTTGATACCAGTTTATGACCGAGAATCGTCATGATAACAATGCTGCATGCGATGATTTAAGAAGAAGAAGAACGAGATCAAGATAAGAAAGAATAATATCGTAATGATTTGTGATACCGTATATAATCCTGTATTACACTGTTCCAACTGCGAACAGCGTATACCCAAATCTGCCTTCACTTTTATGCGCCAGAAGATCAGTATAAACTTAGTACTTTTTACTTGTATGCGAGTTGTACACGGGTAACACTGATATTTATGCTAAATCTTCCATTGAAAATATTTTATTAGAAAAGATATTCAAGAATAAATTCATAATATTTGAATAGACAATAACGTTATCCAATTCTTAGCTCTACTGGTCATCGACTAAAAGAGCTGATTGGATGGTATGTTGTCCGTCGTTCGTCCGTCTGTTAGCACAAATTTGTTATCGCTACTCCTAAACTACTCGGAGGATTGCCATGAAACTTAATGCACACATTCATCCCATGGTCAAGTTGGTCCTAAATGAAAATGCTGCCGCTCAGTCATCCAATATGGCCGCGACAGTGGCCACCTTGAAAATCTCGTTATCGCTACTCCACCTGAATGGGTGGTTATATCAACATGGAGTTTTCACCAGAAGACTTGTTATGATGTCCAGTTGATCTTAAATGAAAATGGTACCAATCTGATATCAACTATGGCTGCCACAGCGGCCATTTTGAAAATCTCGTTATCGCTGCTCCTCCTGAATGGATGGTCATATCAACATTGGGTTTGCACTAAAAGACTTCTTCTGACGTCTAGTTGGTCCTAAATGAAAATGGCGCCGACTAGATGTCCATTCTGGCCACCACAGCGGTCATCTCGAAAATCTTTTTATCGGAAAGTCATATTGGCATAGGGTTTTCACCAGAAGACTTGTTATGACGTCTAGTTGGTCCTAAATGAAAATGGTGCCAATCTGGTATCCACTATTGAAAATCTTTTTATCGCTACTCCTCTTAAAATGGATGGTCATATCAATATCAATATGGGGTTTTCACTAAAAGATTTCGTATGATGCCTAGTTGGTCCTGAATGAAATAGATCCCGATCTGATGTTTAATATGGCCGCCTCATTGGCTGTCTTGAAAATCTTGTTATTGCTAATCCTCCTGAATGAAAAGTAATATTGCCATGGGGTTTTCACCAGAACACTTCTTATGATGTATAGCTGGTTCAAAATTAAAATGGTGTCGATCTGATTTCCAATATGGCAACCACAGCGGCCATCTTGCAAATATTGTTATAACTACTCCTCCACAATGGATGGTCATATCAACATTGGGTTTTTACTGACAGACTTCTTATGATGCTTAGTTGGTCATAAATAAAAAATGGTGCCGATCCAACTTCAAATATGACTGCCACAATGGCCATCTTGAAAATCTTGTTATCACTACTTCTCCTAGATGGATGGTCATGTCGACATTGTGCTTCCACCAAAAGACTTCTTATGCTGTCTAGTTGGTACTAAATAGAAATGGTGCCAATCTGATATTGAATATGGCCACCATGGCATACATCTTGAAAATCTTGTTATCGTTGCTCCTCCAAAACGGAAAGTCATCAACATGGGGTTTCCACCAGAAGACTTCTTACTATGCCTTGTTGGTGCTAAATGAAAATGGTGCCAAGTTGGCATCCAGTATGTCCATCACAGCAGCTACTTTGAAAATATTGTCATCGCTGAATATCAAAGATGGTTTCAACACTCGGCAGTTAAAAGGAAGAAATGGTCGTATCTTGAATTCCTGGAAATTATTTTCAGCCATTATAGGGTCAGTCCCTTAGAGGGACTCTTGTTTAATTTGTAAGGTTCTCATTTCAACGAGCGTTGTATATGGTTCACAGTCGTAGTTCTGTTGGAGGAGGTCAAGTTCCATAATACATCTCCGTGAGGCAACGAAGAGATCCATATGGAGCCCTCAAATCTCGCTACATTGTGAAAACTGGCACGCATATTGCGGATGCAATACGGATGGATTGTTGGGGATTTTGATGACATGACATTTTAAGTTTTCACTGTTTCAAAGTGATTGTAGGGTGGGAGAAGGGAAGTTTGAGTAAATTGTTTGATAATACTTAGGTAAAGTGTAAATCGATTTTGGGCTACAGCTCATAACTCCCCGCTTTAAATTCGCCCCTGTATAGGTGTAATTATCTCCATGCTTTAGCTCCTACCCTCCAATTGTCCGCCCTTTACCACATATCGTCCCAAATCACTGGGTGGAAGTTCACGAAACTTTGTAGCTATGTTGCCCTTGGGGTAACCATTGGCAAGAGGGGGGTGTCATTTCTTGGCTTCTGCCCCAGGGATATCTAGGAGGGGAGTCAAGGGTCAGATCAAGAAAAGGTTCAGTTACAATGACATTGCAAATGTTTTATGGCCACACTTTATAAATGCAGTCATTGCAGGAAGATGCATCATTTGTGTGCTGGATTTTGTATTATGGCCCCTGGGTATGGGGGTGTGCAGGAGTACGACAGGGTGGGGTGGAGGGAGTATAATGAAGGGCAGTTGAAATATGCAATAAAAGCATGGGGATTTGCGATGGCAAAGTCATTGCAGTTGCTCTTGTTAAATGTTGCCTTAGAAGAATGTGTACTGGATGTTTCTTTTTCATTATTAATTAAGTAACAGGCTTTCAAGAAAAATAATTAACATTGCAATAGTTTGGGGTAATATCAAATGCACAGGAATTGTGTTTAAATATATGCAAATTGCATGCAAAATCCAACATTATTATTTAGAATTTGAATCTTCTCATATTCTTTTGTTGTAGAGTAGGGGTGGGTGGGTGCGCTGATTACAGTATAGATTTAATATTTTCATTTCAACATAATTACAAAAGAGATTAACATCTTAAAACATACTAGAGTTAAAGCGTCTCAAAAAAGAGGAATACCGCATCATTTTTGTGATCATACTTAAAATTATGTATAAATTTGTAATTTTCTGCTATGACGTCATTCAGTCAACCTTTTGCCCGGCCAACAATCGGGTGGAACTTGTAAAAAAAAAAGAGCGCTACTTATCAAGCAGGTTAATCAGTAAACAGGGGTGGAGCGATCGTGTGCTTAAGTGCACGTAGGAGCCGTTTTTCTTTGTTCCATCCTGTTAACTCTGATAGAAACCGCAGGCTCTCTTTCAATATACGGTCCTTGGGGAGCAGTCTTTACCACGCTTGGCCGCCATTCTTCATCCGGATCCTTTGTTTCAGAGACTGTGTTTCTGCAGTGTGTTAAAAGAAGTGACTTCCAAGAGCCTTAAATGCTGAGGATACCTGAATTGTAGCTCTAGCAAAGATAAACAGGCTTGCTTTTATATTTATGGTTTAGACTAATGCAGATATTAGGAACTCGATGATATTAATTTTAATCGAAAGAACAATTTGTAATGGGGTTATGTTCATCGGTATGTCAGTGCGTCCCATATTTTCTCGGTGCCACATATTCTTTTCGTCCATCTGATATTTGCTCAGTCTATAATTATATCATTTCGTCCATCTTCGTGTCAGTGATTTTTCAAGGGTTAAGTACCAATTTAATTGAGTCAGATCATCGCAATAATACAATCTATTGAATTCAGTGGCATTTCAGCATCAAATATCTTTTCTTTTTGGCTGTGTTTTTTCGTGATAAAAGCGTCAATAGAACATACAATGGTTAAATGATGTGCATGGAAAATCAGTTGGCACCAATTAAAGAATATTGTACATGTCACATGAACTGTGCAATATAAGTTTATTAACTTTTATACCACGAGTTTCCATATACGTACATATTGACTGTACATCAACATCTCTTATAATTTCTTGTTTTAAAATTATGTCCATATTAAAAGAAATGTTTGGACCGATCAACAGGGGTTGATATCAGATCAGTTATTAATCATACGTCCATACAGGAATCCATACACAATTGCATTTACCTCTCCTAAGAATACCAGGAAAGGTTCAGAAACTTCTCGTCAAGTATCGACATTCGTAGACAAATAACATACATGTATTTTTGAGAATGGATGAAATCCAATCTGTATTTGATTGTCTGCTAACAGATCTTCAGGTGTGGTTGGGCTTGTGAATATGCTGTTATGTACACATGACACTCATTGTACTTAACATCTATAACATATGTGACTGTTTCTCCTGTGCCGTCATTAAAGCTTCTATATGAAATAAATTACTGGATAAATCATAAGCGCGTAAAAGTATATAAATATAAGAGAATCTGTTTGACATCGAATAAGTTCAGAAGCTTGATATACGCACGATTCTGATTTTTGTATATAGTCCCGTCGTTGTAGATTTGAATTTTCACAGTGCAAGAGTTACAACAAAAAATCATGACTTCCTTTAGCATCATTTTTTAAGTTCGGGTATACACAAGGGAGATACACCTGGTATTACGTAGTGTTTCAAATGAAAATAAGAACATCTTATTAAGCACTATTAGGGAGAAGCTTCTGAATAAATGTTATCAGTATGCCATTTTTTTTCGACAGGAGAGTGTTTCAAGTATGGAGAGCGAAGTTAGTGGTGAACAAAGTCCCACGCCTGCACCAGATGCATCGAGTCTGACTGACAATGCCCAAGCAGGTATCTCATTGTCTTCAAAAAATTACAACCTATATAAATCGTTTCTGGTTTTGAATCCTGTGCCACTTGATTAGGTTCATGTCGTCTTTCTTTTTCTTTTTCTCAACAGAATTTCAAATGTATTGCCTTTTCTTCTTCCTCCTCCTCCTCCTCATCATCATGATCATTAATATCATCATCGCAAAAATAGTTGAACGAACCGCAAGACAAATCGCCATACATTATTCCAACCACTACCACAAATATACCATAACAATGGAACCAAACACGAAAGCTCCACCACCAATACCTCTAATAACATCAATTACCAAAGCAAAAACTACTCCATACTGTTTAGTACGAGTTAACAACCCCATACTGTTTAGTACGAATTAACAACCCCATACTGTTTAGTATGAGTTAACAACCCCATACTGTTTAGTACGTGTTAACTACCCCATACTGTTTAGTACGAGTTAACAACCCCATACTGTTCAGTACGTGTTAACTACCCCATACTGTTTAGTACGAGTTAACAACTCAATACTGTTTACTACGAGTTAACACCCCCATACTGTTCAGTACGTGTTAACTACCCCATACTGTTTAGTACGAGTTAACAACCCCATACTGTTCAGTACGTGTTAACTACCCCATACTGTTTAGTACGAGTTAACAACCCCATACTGTTTAGTACGAGTTAACTACCCCATACTGTTTAGTACGAGTTAACAACCCCATACTGTTCAGTACGTGTTAACTGCCCCATACTGTTTAGTACGAGTTAACAACCCCATACTGTTTAGTGCGAGTTAACAACCCTATACTGTTTAGTACGAGTTAACAACCTCATACTGTTTAGTACGAGTTAACAACCCCCATACTGTTTAGTACGTGTTAACTACCCGATACTGTTTAGTACGAGTTAATAACCCCATACTGTTTAGTACGAGTTAACAACCCCATACTGTTCAGTACGTGTTAACTACCCCATACTGTTTAGTACGAGTTAACAACCCCATACTGTCCAGTACGTGTTAACTACCCCATACTGTTTAGTACGAGTTAACTACCCCATACTATTCAGTACAAGTTCTGATGTTCATGTTAATCTTAATACATTTCCGACGTTTTTTGATTAATAATTGCATAAGGGAAGGGATGTAGTGATATAGTATTGTCATAATACCGGATAAAGTAAATAAAATAGGTAAAAGATGCAAAATAAAAAATAAAATAAAAAACGGATAGGAAAATATGATTCCTCAATCTGTAGTAACCATGCTTTAAAAATGGTTACTATTCAACATAAACATTGGCTAATATTATATATAAAAAGTCACTATTATTTTGTCGTTATCAACGATAACAAACCAGAAGTAACGAGTATTGGGGTATATTTTTGATGACATTATGGATAAACATGGAGGCATGAGTGACCATTGAGATTTATTTTTGCCAACCCAAAAAGTGAATTCTTGTGTCAGGACGATATATATATATCTGTATAAGTATCTATGGCAATGATATACATATAAATTTAAATACCGGTAAATACAACATGGAAACGGAATTTTTTTTTTTTTTGTGTGTGTGCAAAAGTAACCAAAGATCTATTTGCAACCAAGAGTCGTCGAGATCGAGATAATTTAAAGTAGTAAATAATGAAAGGTTCCTAAGCCGACCCGTTCGTTTTTTGGCTCTGAATTCCTTTCTTTCAAAATAAGCTTTATTCTAATAAATTGTCCTTCAGCTCAGTAATAGATTCTAAGCAAACTTTGATAAAGGCAGTGCTAATGCTAATTTCCCCCTATCAGAATTGATCCATTGAGCTCGTGTGCACTCTCGATAAATTCACCAACCCTTTTCAAGCGCCAGTACACTATGTATGTTTCTTACGGACATGGCATATAATCATGGGAATCTTTTCTTTGTCTTAGGCACGTTTGTACTGTGTGTATTCCATACAACACACTGTCAGGACACACTTATAAGTCTAATCCAACTGCAGACAACATAGACCCTGATCTGCCGTCGCAAAATATGCCGAAAAATCAAGATCTATGTTGTTTCTTTTACTGATTACTCCTAACAAAAAGCATGGACACAGATCTACCAGCGCATTATACAACGGCAGATCTGGGTCTGTGCAATTTGCATCTGGACTCAACTTATAAGTGAGTATAGACAGTACATCACACTGCAGGTAATATATAATTATAAATAGTTGACCATGCCATTTAATTTAAATGGTGCATTTCTAAAGTTGAAGGCACATCAAGTGCGTGCAAATCCGAATAAATATGCTAGAAAAATGGCTACCGGCTTGTAAACCGTGACGTACAAGAGACAAACGAAGTGGGTCTCCAAATCGATTGGGATCAGCGTCGAATATTCAGTGACCGCTTGATTAATGTTCACCCACAAGGGTCCTTCTAACTGTACGTGATGCATTGAACGGGGTTCATGTTTTCAAGTACGTACGAGATATTGGATTTGACACCCCAGCCTTTATGACACATTCTACATGGCGTCCAATTTCTCTCAGTGTTTGATACGGCCTTATGTCAACACGGCTGAGCACAGATTGTTCTAATTGAGTTTTTTTCTATTTTTATTTTAGTCTCTCCACTGTTTTCTCTGATGTTATCTGGAATGTCTTTTCTGTATTAATTTTATATTCTTCTACTGAAAATAAATGGCCAAACTCTCAGGGTTATAATAATAATAATAATAATAATAATAATAATAATAATAATAATAATAATAACAATAATAATAATTATTATTATTATTGTTATTATTATTATTATTATTATTATTATTATTATTATTATTATTATTATTATTATCCAGACATTTTTTTTTGTTTGCAATACATGGGAATTTTTTGTTTTAGTGCAATACATGGGAGATCTTATATAAGAGCTCATTTCGAATGAAATCTATGAAACGAATTGAATGATTTCTCTCGTTTGCTAGCCTTGTCGAGCATAAGACTGAAATAGTTCAAAGAATGTCATAAACTTCATTTAAACTGGGCACAAATGTAAGAGTCTTTTTCATTTAAACTGGGCACAGATGTAAGAATCATTTTAATTTAAACTGGGCACAGATGTAAGAGTCTTTTTAATTTAAACTGGGCACAGATGTAAGAGTCTTTTTATCTCGTGACGACTAAAAAAGACAATTACAACAAAATGGTAAAATAGCGTGATTAAACGACTCTGAAGTACATTCGGATACCTCTGACATCATGGTTTAGCAGTATATGACTTCATTTGTGACTTCACAAGCTGTTGTGAAACTTTAGTCGGAACGTCATCGTCTCTTTCCGATGCGAGTCGAATAACCTCAGCTCTCAGAAAGTCGGAATGTCATTGTCTCTTTCCGATGCGAGTCAAATAACCTCAACTCTCAGAAAGAGATGACACGTTATCAAGTTGTTGTGATGTCATAAAGTTATTAGGACGTAGTAGCAACCAAGGGCAGGCAGCTACTTCAAAATGTCCACTATTTACATCAGAGCTAGCCTGGTTCAACCAAACCTCTCGAGTGCCTCCGCGAGATCTCCGCCATATATTAGGACCTGTTTCTTCGCACATCTAGCCGTATGTTTGTCCGCGAAAAAATTACCAATTCAGGAAGTACCACAAAGATTACCTCTGAGTTTTTTTCAGCGAGTCGAAGTTGTTCAACTCGCATGGGAAAGAGACGATGATGTTTCTGCTAACATGAAATGAAAATGGCAGAGGACGCTGTGAGTGATACAACTCATGTCATATTGGCAAAGTATGTATGTATGTATGTATGTATGTATGTATGTATGTATGTATGTATGTATGTATGTATGTATGTATGTATGTATGTATGTATGTATGTATGTATGTATGTATGTATGTATGTATGTATGTATGTATGTATGTATGTATGTATGTATGTATGTATGTATGTATGCATGCATGTATGTATTTAACAGCACCTCAGCACAATAATGGCTTTATTGTACCAATCAGAAGTAAAGTTCTAAATATACATTATACCGGTTTATTAGCCTAAATGACACAGTAGTCGTATGATAATTGCATATACGTTTTAACACTTTATGTTCATTTTGATAAATGTGGGGTTATTCTATCCAACATGCACATTTGCTTAATAATAATGCTTTAAGAGGAAAGTTCCATTTCTTTTTTTTTGCAATCGTTCTACTTATGTTTGTATTCTCTTTGGATGATTAGTTTAATCTTACATTTGGGCCTTTCACGTGATCAAAATAATTGACTTGCTTCTGATTCCCTACTGTATCTACGCATAATAATTTGTCTTGTCTGCTGGTGGACTAAAATCTGCACGCACACACTTGTTGCTTGCATTTAAATACGACAGATTTTTCTTTCTTTTGATTCGCAAAAAAAATATTTGTTTTATTTAACTTGAGGCAGTAAGATCGCAGTAAGACTTTGAATCGAGCCAAATCATCATATAATTTTCGTTCGAATATTTCTTTACAAAATTAAGTGTCCTCACATTATTTTTTTTATTTTTGAAATTTTGTTCAAGAGAGATTAAGTGAAACGTTGAATAAGAATAGGTACACGGAGGGACGAGAAGATAATGCAAGCAAGATAACACTTTTTTTTCTCCGATTCCGGAACCTAATTTTTAAGTCTCCACAACTTTTCACTATACCAACGGGGAGAGAGAGAGAGAGAGAGAGAGAGAGAGAGAGAGAGAGAGAGAGAGAGAGAGAGAGAGAGAGAGAGAGAGAGAGAGCTAAATCATGTCTGAGATTTCCCAG
>JAQPZY010001628.1:2872500-3047500 GCA_029931535.1 Margaritifera margaritifera
TTTGATATACGATTTTAATTTCTATCAGAGCACATGTTCTAATACAAACAATCTGGAGCGTAATATTTAGTTAAAACACTAAAAGAACTGGTAAAACTCTGAACCAATATAGTTAAGAATGATGTCCACGTTTTACATTTCATAATAAAATTAAAATAAACTTTTTCTTCACAAAAATAAGGAAAGGTATTTGGCAAAGATTCAAGCATAAGAGAAAGCCAATATAGTTCTATATGCTGAATCAGATATAATATATAAAACCCCATACTACAAAATCCTGTGTTTAAAATAACACATGTATAGACAATAGTTCAATCCAATTTATAAAGAACACCTTCTACAATACATTAGGTAAAGCAGAAGGTTGTACTAACAGGACTGCTCTTTGCCATACTTTGTGTTTTAACGATTTAAAAAAAAAAAAAAAAAAAAAAAAAAAAAAGACAAATACGAAAAAATGTTTTGGATATTTGTTGTTTTAATTCATTGCATTTTAAATATTGGACGGCTTTCGAATTGATCCTCAGGTTGCAAAATATAATGAGGCAGAACGTATTTGTTTAAGTCTACCTTTTGAAAGAATCAGAGTGGTTTGTTGTTTTGTTATTATTAGGACATCTGATCAAAAGGCAATGGCCGCTAATGCCAATCAAAAATATAATATCAGAGTTGGTATTCAAAAGTGTGTTTTTTTACCATAGGTATTTTATTTTCAACTTTTATTGGTAGCCTTGTCAATTGTAAAACAATTGCTTTCAAAGGGTTTTTATTATATGGTTTTAATTATATATGAAACATATCAATGGTCATAAAATAAGAGTGTAGAAAATGTAGAAAACATTAAGAAGCACACAGAACAGGTACTCAATATACAACAATGAAGAGCACATACATTATATGTAACGTCTAAAAACGTTGGTTACAAAATAAAAATAAAAATAAAAAAAGCCAAGAAGACTCATCTAACATCACATAGAACAAATACAAAACAGAGACATGTTAGACATCTCTATATCGTAATTATTATCTTATACTGAATATTAAAAAGCGGGTATTAGGCTTCATGGGTAGTCTTGAAGAAGAACAGTTATGACAGTTTACTGTCTTTCTGTACTCTCAAACCTCTTGCACATGTCCATAATAATATAAAAATCTTGTCTGATAATTTATATATATTATAGTTGCAGAGTGGTAATTTTAGAAACTTCAATCTTCAGACATGGTTCTGATTTTATTCATACTGAATAAACCATGACACAGTAATTTAATCACAAATCTCCTTAAAGATAAATGGCAACCCATACCACCGGCGTCTTGATATATACTATATATATCTCGTTCACGCAAGGTTCGAGACTATTACAGCCCAACCGCCATATTGCTTATTCGCGGAGTACCGCGTCCAACAACTCATTCGGGATGTCCTCGGCCTTTTCAGTCAAGTCTAGAAATAAACCTCGCACGTAATTCGCCGTCTTTGTGAACTATATTGGAAACTACTTTTGTTTACATGGCACGATATGGCGACTGAAGGAGACAAAGTCAAAATCGGAACATTGTTGGCCTTTTCCGTCGCAACCAAACTCATCAAATGTATGTATATTTCTACAACCATATCTGAGGTCATGTTTCGACTTGAGGGAAATGGCTGAGCGATGTTCCAATTGCAGTTAGCTATCAACCACCATCTTTGAACAAAGTACAACTTTTCGTACTTTCAACCATTATGCACGACCCTGATATGAACTACCAACCAATCAATGCAGTTGAAAAGATGTGTGTGTGTGTGTGGGGGGGGGGGGGGGCGAGGGATTTTCCAAACTAGCTGTTGCGTGAATAACGTCACTGTTGTATGAATGAGGTCATCAAGTAACCCAACGGGACACAGAGTTTTACTAGATACCGGCCTATGGATATTAGCTTACCAAGTTTGGCTGGGTACCAGAGAATACTGCTTATTTATAAGGAATTCTTTATAAATTTATTCCCTTAAGATTTACTTCTCTTGCAAATTCTTTTAGCATTATGTTCTTGTTAAGAACAGTTTGCTGTCAATACTTTCGTTTTATTGCTATGAAAGGAAAGTAGTATTCTTTGCACTGAACCTTACAAATAACAATTTCGATATTTTTCCCTTTAAAAAAAATGTCAGATTTACTACTGTTTTATGTCGTCATTTGTTGCCAGACTTTCCTATAACTGCGACATCGACCAATGAAAACGTAGTTTCGTCGTTTGCATACTTCCAAGATCTGTGATGACGTAACAGTCAACGCGCCTGAAAATACGTCACAGCAAGTCACTAAAGCGGGATCTGCATATTTTCAACCACATTTTAAAAGAAGACCATCATTTATGATATAACTGCATTTATAAATTGGTTTTATTTTCATTTATTTCCTTACGTATTGTTCACAAATAACTAATTCATCATCGTTCCTGAGAAGTAGTGAGAAATAAAATATTAGCAAATGACGGAACAGAGACTGGTGCAGTTGCAACAGCGTGACGCATGGTTCTGACGTCAAAGTCCTCGCGTGACATTTCTTCCCACTTGACTAATGAAATCAATTGTTTCATCAAGTATTGTTGTGTCACGTATTCTAGCGACAGTGTCATAACACATGCAGTCTGTAATACATGCTGACGACTGGGCAGACGCAGTTCGTTTCTTATGCATACATATGTAACAGTTGCTCTGATTGGATAGATGCAAAAACGTTATCAATTGTTGACGTCATAATGTTTACCATTACGTCATATATACCGAGGTTTAAATATATAGGGAAAGACCTAGCAAAAGGAAACAACATTGCAATACTGGTCAACATTACTAAATAAATAAATAAAATCGCTATATTCAGAGTTCAAGAAAATGAGAAAGAAATCCTTTCACGGTAATCTGTAACCTGGGTACAGTCGTCGATATATGTTTGAATTGCCAATATAGAGAGGATATTTGCTTGAAACGAGTGAATAACGGATATATTTCATCGAGTGGGTGAAAAACTCAGTATTTTCACGAGTGGCGAAGCCACGAGTGAAAATACTTAAGTTTTTCACCCACGAGATGAAATATATCCGTTATTCACTCGGAGAAAGCAAATATTCTTTTTATTTTATGCTCAAGCGTATTGTCTAGCAATTTGTATAACACACTGAAATAACTGATTTCTTACTGCATCCCGCGCGATAATGTCAGCGGTTTGCCGTTTATGTTTTGCTCTGTTTTGTGTATATTTGCACATAAAATATCAGTAGTTACATAATGCTTCTTCCCAATTCAAGGTAAAATATCAGATAAAAAGAAAATGAAAAAAAAAAAAAATTATGTTTTTTCCTGGATTTGAACCCGGTTCGTCGGGATACGAAGTGGCCATCTATATCACTACACCACGCGAACTATTGACTGCTAGTGAAAAAATATCATAGTATTTTTTCACTGCAGTGAAATATCACAATTATATCGCTCGGAAAATCCAGTATTTCACTGCCTAGCATAAAATAAATGATAATCTATTTTCGACGGATTATCAGCGTGGAAATAAAAAGAAAAGAATTTATTTTATGCTAGGCAGAGAAATACTGGATTTTCCGAGCGATATAATTGTGATATTTCACTGCAGTGAAAAAATACCATGATATTTTTTCACTAACAGTCAATAGCTCGCGTGGTGTAGTGGTATAGATGGCCACTTCGTATCCCGTCGAACCAGGTTCAAATCCAGTAAAAAACATAATTTTTTTTTAAAATTTCATTTTCTTTTTATCTGATATTTTACCTTGAATTGGGAAGAAGCATTATGTAACTACTGATATTTTATGTGCAAATATACACAAAACAGAGCAAAACATAAACGGCAAACCGCTGACATTATCGCGCGGGATGCAGTAAGAAATCAGTTACTTCAGTGTGTTATACAAATTGCTAGACAATACGCTTGAGCATAAAATAAAAAGAATATTTGCTTTTATTCACTCGTTTCAAGCAAATATCCTCTCTTTCTTTTTATTTCCACGCTGATAATCCGTCGAAAATAGATTATCATTAATTAATGGCACCCTATTGAGATTGTGGCGATATCGACGCCTGGTGACATGAGAGGTGTTTCCCATGATGATTAATCCTAATAGCCAATTTACACATGACGTTTACCTAATCCAAAAATAGGCAAGGATGCGGTCTATACTGGGACAACTTAATCAGAGTTATCGAACGTGAAATTACTTCATGTAATCCGAGTAGTAAAGGTGGCGCTCTACAGATTCGTATTTTGCACAGAGGTTAGATTTGTAAAGAAAAAGAATTTCCCAGGCTTTCCTCGCTGGTTATTCTGAATATTTAAAAAAGACCTTGTATATCTTAGGAATTGTTAAAAGAAATTTTAATTCCCTCTATTTTTATGTATAATTGATGGGTGTAATTTGGGTTATAGAGTATACAGCTTGGCCTTACTTCAGATGTGCACCTATAAAAAAAACTGCTAGCTTCGCTTGGTCATTTTCACTTCCTGGACTTCAAAGATAAATTATAAAAAAACGAGCCGATAACTTTGTTTACATTTGATATGTTTTGTAATTCATTTATTGCACTTTCAGACGCTGGTATTGTCTCTCTGGGAAATTCGTTTTCCCTATTTTAATAACTGCTAAAGTTAGTGTACTTTGGACAAATTCAGGCTGATTTTTCGGGGGGGGGGGGGGTTTTGGTCAGCTGTGTGCTTAGACCATGTACAGTTTCGACAAGTACAATATGTAAAGAAATTTCAGTCACAGTACATGAAAGTAGCATAGAGGTGTGCCAACATTCTCTCCATTATACATGTTGCAAATGCAAACAAATTCACCTTACACCTACACGTAATATATGTAGAACGCCACCAAAGCCGAGGGCGCTGGGCTCAATTTTCGCATGTTCCCAGGCCGTTAATCGTTTTATTTAACAAAATTGACCGGACCGTAACCCATGTTGACAGTCTGTGTTATATGAGAAATGTATTCCTCTTTTATACGAAGAGTGCCCAAGGGGAGTAAATCTTGCAGGAGTACATTTATAAGGACTTCCTTGTAAAACGAATATGGCGGACCGGCTGTAATAGCACCTTTCAGTATGCGAGAACGAAATATGTATAGTATTTAGCACACGAGTTAAACGCGTACTGTCTCTGTTAGTATCCAGGTTTTCGACTAGTTTAAAACGTTTTTACATATATGAACCACAATTAATATTATCGTGCTCCGTTCTTGTACATATTGTTTCAATTTTATCATGCTGAAGTGCCTTGTTTTGGGCTTTGTGGTTACTAACAAACATTTTGAAATCTTTATTTTTATTTTGCTTCGGTTTTTTATAAAATGGTCTTAAAAATTTATTTCAGAAAATATCCCTGTAGAACTGCCTGATATATTAAACAGTACCATTACTCTTGGAAGACAGGCGATGCTCTCGCAGTCGTTTAAACTACGCCGCACAGAACACCTTTCAATTTACGTCATACCAAATAGTCTAGTGTATAAGAAATCTGACGAATACTTCTTAATATGTGTGATTTTCACAATTTATGATAAATCAATTTTGATTAATTTTCAGATAAGTGTAGTGCGAGCAACAACACTTTGAAAATACGGGATTGTATATCGAGTTAGCGCGAAGGATGCATATTTATTTTATGCTAGGCAGTGAATTACTGGATTTTCCGAGTAAAAAAATTGTGATATTTCACTGCCGTTTTTTAATAAACATTGATAACGTTATAATTAAGAAATTCCGAATTTTATGTAAGACGCTTGCGTGGTGTAAAGGTTAAGAT
Organism: Margaritifera margaritifera; assembly: GCA_029931535.1. Lineage (NCBI taxonomy): Eukaryota > Metazoa > Mollusca > Bivalvia > Unionida > Margaritiferidae > Margaritifera > Margaritifera margaritifera. The sequence continues at coordinate 2,878,311 of JAQPZY010001628.1, forward strand.
GGCTGCTTCACACTCAGGAGAACCGGGTTCAAATCCGGGAATGGACAAATATTTTTGTTTTCATTTTATCGTTTTTATCTGATGTTTTACCTTGAATTTGGAAGGAGCATTATGTAACTACTGATATTTTATGTGCAAATATACACAAAACAGCAGAACATAAACGATGCAGTAAGAAATCAGCTACTTCAGTGTGTTATACAAATTGCTAACCAATACGCTTGAGCATAAAATAAAAAGTATATTTGCTTGCTCCGAGTGAATAACGGATATATTTCATTTCGTGGGTGAAAAACTTAAGTATTTTACTAAACGCTACGCTGTCGTACAGGTAATTGGGCAGTAATAAAGGCTATGATGTCGTACCGGTAATTGGGTATTACTAAAGGCTATGATGTCATACAGGTAATTGGGCAGTAATAAAGGCTATGATGTCGTACCGGTAATTGGGTATTACTAAAGGCTATGATGTCGTACCGGTAATTGGGCAGTAATAAAGGCTACGATGTCGTACAGGTAATTGGGTATTACTAAAGGCTATGATGTCGTACCGGTAATTGGGTATTACTAAAGGCTACGATGTCGTACCGGTAATTGGGCATTACTAAAGGCTACGATGTCGTACCGGTAATTGGGTATTACTAAAGGCTACGATGTCGTACAGGTAATTGGGCAGTAATAAAGGCTATGATGTCGTACCGGTAATTGGGTATTACTAAAGGCTACGATGTCGTACCGGTAATTGGGTATTACTAAAGGCAACGATGTCGCACAGGTAATTGGGTATGTGAACTGGGATACGAAATAGTCTTTACCCAAAGCCAACATCGCTACTGTTTTTGTATCATGCTTTAATTTCACACTTTATTAAGAGTAACAATATTATTTGGAAAGTAGGTTGAATAATTTTTTCGCAACTTTGAATAAATTTTGATAAACAAATTCACGCAATGATGCCTGTCATGATGTCAAATCACTTCTTGACAGTCAGTGTTGGATTGCGTCAAAGCGTCAAATGTATTGCTGGTTATGATAGGGATTCAAGGTCATGAAGAAATAAGCCAATTAAAGTTGCCGATTTCTTTGAAAGGTACTCATGAAAGATACTTTGAACATACATCTGCCTTAAAGTTATCTTTTGTTTTATTATTGCTTTAATTCGACTTGTCTTAAAATTTTAATAACGTAAGCAACCGGTTCTTAAAGGCAGAACTTGTTATTCAGCGTCACTAAATCAATCAGAAATCCGGTAACATTCAAAGCAAGAGCTCAGTAGTCTATGTAATAGATACGTGTCATAGGGGTCACAGAATATATCACATACACTGGTGTGGATAGGGAAATTCCATCAGCGGGTCAGAATTTGAAGGCAGGAACGCAGGTGGGATTTCCCTGTTCCACACCAGTTCAAATAATGGATTAATTTGATCTCATTTATAAATAGAACCAGTAGTTGAAAACAAGGTGGCAGGCAGAGAATACAGTACATTTTCAGAAGAAAAAGAAAAGAATTATGTCATTAGAAAGACCATATACAGTTTGGTTTACAACGAACACTTCCTTGTAAACAACAATTCATATAGCAGTAAAACCTGTCTTTTTCAATACTGAAAGTTTTGCAGACGTCAATGACAACATCAAGTGCACTGATGTGGAATAGATGTTTCCCACATGGCTGTCTCACATGGGTTAACTATGTCATACATAGGAATCAGAGAATTTTATATCTAACACGAACACATTTATGCAGAAAACTACGTAAGTGTTTTCTTTCGAGCCGGCAGAAAGAATGAGTTTGATATGATGTAAGAATACGCAGAGGACGTCAGACTGAGGCATGTTCCTACGCCATATCAAACGAATTCTTCCTCCAGCCCCCCACCCCCACCCCCTACCCCAACTTGGAACAAACATGTGGTTTTGTATATTACATTTTCTTCTTTTTACACTTTCCACATATTCTTCAATCACGATTATAAATAGAAGCCACATCATATACTATATTGGATTTTAAAAAAAAGTTCTGTGGAATTCATCTAAAACTATCCACGTGTGGGCGGAAAAGAAAACACCCTAGTCCGTTAAGTCAGCCCCCCCCCCCCCCTCCTATCCCAACCTGTGCTGATACTGATGGACGGTTTTTGGGTCTGTTGTCGCCTATTCATTAAATCGCGCAATTTATGCAGACAAATGTGTCCGCAACACTTAGGTGTACATTTTAGACACTTACCGGCATTTATCGCGGCTCTTGAGTTACAGTTTGCTGAAGGGTCCTTGCGGCGATATGTACAGAATATTTCCGGATCAAATTCTGTGTTTGACAACTTGTAAATCCATGTGAAATAACACAAACCTACCTCCTGTGGCCATTTCTAAGTTCGTGACTACATATTGCTGTTCCATCAGATACAGCAACCAATCCGATGCGACTTCCGCTCATTCGCTCATTCAAAGATTTCGTTGCTTTGGTCATGTAGCTCGACTCGAGCATCCCTGATTTTGTCAGAGAACGTATACAGATCCCTGTGCAGAACATTTATATTGACGTTACAAAATACAGTTCTTGTCACCGTGAATTCTGCCCCTGTATGGAGAATTGTACAGTCGCTGCTCACAAATGACGCACATGACTGAAGCTACGCTCGCTTCTCGTAGTTTTCTTCTTCTTCATATTATAATACTGTTCACAAAATATTGTATGCACATAAGGAAATGTTAGATTACGCTATACGATGATCAAGCAATCTATGTGGTGCAAGAACACTTGAAACTGTGACAAGGTGGTCTTAGTGTTGATTTGCATCGCAAGTGTTTTTCTATCATGTTTGACTTCCGCACTGTATAGCAAAAATGAAAGTCGTAAATATAGATCAACGCAACGCTTCTCACTTTAAAAACAGGAAAATTCCTTGACGTTTACCAAATAAATGATTATGGTAAAACCTCTGATTTCAAATATTGTATGTTTTATGACAACGTCAAAGCGTCCCATCTTATCAGCCAGCCCAGGAGTGGAATGCACATTTATTTGAAGAGAGAATCATATTGATCATATTATTATTTACGACGATAAGGAAACTGTTTCTCAAACAATACAGTGTTTTGATAGTTTTTAAAAGCATACGCGTCCCTTCTCCTGTCCCCAACAGCAAATTAGGCAAACCGACTTGATTGACAGTCGTTATATCGACACAAAAGACCGCGTTCTACGTAGGAAGCATGGTTCTGTTTCTAATGTGCGTGGTTTACTTATATTTAGATGAAAACATCGCGAAAATTTCTCCAGTAACTAACTCTAACAGTTATATTTTGCAGAGTAAACTTCAAGACAGTCATCGCTCGCACTCCTTCGGATTCGATCAATTCCATGTCCGTTTGTTTAACAACGGAGTCATATTGAGACTAGTTCTATAACTTAGCCTTAATCTTCTGTTTCGTCATGCATGAAAACAGTCTAGAATCAAATTCTAGTAACGTACGATAGAGAAACAAGGCGAGCTGGCATTCAAATTACATTCTTTACGTCACTTATATTATGTATTTTTTTTGTGAAGGTTCTGTTGTCCAAGTTTAATTTGTGTGTAATTTATATAGTTTACATTAATGGTGCATGAAAGAAAAGCACATAATCGAAAGTACAATTCAAGCATGTCAGTTATATACACCCTTCCATTGTTCTTAAACAATTATTTATTCAAATTGAAAATAACAACTTCCAACCTTAACAACAAGAGCGCCTAGCTATTTGGGGCAGGAAAATGGACCCCGAATTTGGTTAGAAGTATAATTTTTTAGAAAACGACGTCTAAGTCTAACGCAGCAGAAGGTTCTGTACAAATCAGCGCCAGTTTTGCAAGACACTGTGGATAAAACTGGTACTGTGTTATACTTTGACCTGTTCAACCTTATATGAACACAATTGTTAATTGCAGGATCAAACTGTCTCATACTACTGAACGGAGTTAGTAGGATTGATAAGCTCTTCATGGAGATTAATGTGCAGGATACAATGGGTTCGCCAAACATGCCGTCTGCAACATTTACTTTCTTTCCAATAACAAAGAGTGGGAAAAGGTTGCACTGTTTATAGTCCTATTTCTACTAATATTATTTTCCCGCCATTACACGTTTGCTTCATTTCTATTTTTGTCGCATTTGAAGGAGTTCATCAGCTTGTGCTATTGTTTTTTTTAAACTAGGTGGAAGCGAGGAAATAAGAAGACAAAACTGAAAAAAGCTTTACCGACAGTGTAGTGGATTTTAATATAACTTCCACGTATTTCTACTTCCGCTTGATAGATGTAGCGCGTCATACGGTCAAATGGAAGGGTTAAAGTACCTAATCGTTTTTTGTGAAAACTGCTCACATAAAAAAGATGAACTATTTACGTTATCACACGTTTTTGAAGCCATGCCATACCATTTTACGTCACACTTTATAGTTAGCTACGTCAGAACAAAGCATGTGAGGTGTTTACAGTTAAATCACGTGAATTTTCATTTATTACATATCTAAATCTCACACTTTTTTTTATATGGAAGCCGCCGTAGCTCAGTTGGTTAGAGCATCGGACTCCTAATCAAAGGGTCGCGGGTTCGATCCCCGTATCCTTGAGAAAGGAACTTAACTACCATTTCCTCGGCATGATATAGCCTGTAATATCTGAAAATAGCCCTTAAAAGTAACACATACAAACATGCTCAAGGAATAATGTCTTGAATTTTCCGCTTTTAACTTAGTAAACATTGCATATTCTAAAACACTATTGCACTCGCAAGTATCAGCTCATGTTTAGATTTATAATCTTTACTGTTGATGACATCTGTAAGTCGTCTATTTACTTTAATTTCTGTTCGATCTTCCGGCTGTCTTTCCGTCCATCCGTCTGTCTTCAGTAAAATTAGATAGATAAATACATAGATATTGTCATTAGCCAATTGTTGCCATATTATGACAGTTGTACAGTAAAGCCGTTGAGACGTATTATTTTTCAGCAAATTTTTGTGACTTCACTAAAATAGTAGACCTCCTCCCTTTTGTAGATATTTGAATACACGAATACTGTACACGTATTTGTCATTGATAGGATTTCCTCGAATAATCATTTACCGCTGCGCTCCGACGATGCATTATTTGTGCAATGACATCGAATTAATCCATCACCTACAAGTGTAAAAAGTGTGTGTGTGGGGGGGGGGGGGGGGGGGTGTTCGAAGTACTTTTCAAGTAAAGGTAAAATCTGATCGCAAAATAAGAAGATTGCAGAGTAGAAAACTAATGCTTCACATGAAAAATAGATTCTGATTTTCGACCACATGTAGCAAATTTATTAATTTAATTTTGCTTTTGCCTTAGTTTCATGGGGTATATTATATTATGCGCTATTTTGTTATCATTGAATTATGTAGCTTGTATACTTTAAATTCTGTTATATTTATTTAAAAAAAAGATATTTCGGAACAATCCAAGTTTAATTTCTACTCTCTTGAACTCATAATGATAATAAGAGAATTAATTAGCGTTTGCATTTTTTCGCATTTAAATTGAAGTCCTCTTTAAATTTATCACCGTTTGTAACATCTATACCAATTAAAATCAAACTTTTAATACATCTCGAGTACCTATTGCCAAAATGTATTTTTGTTTCACACTGCAAACTAGTTGTTGCATTTTCATCCTCAATCATCATCAGATGTACTTCGTTTCTATTGAGTGCCACCTAGAGAACAGAACTGTCCGATTAACGAATTGCCAGGACCGAAATTACCAGGCTTTCTCATTAGCATAACATTTTCTGCAAAATATTTTTTTCTAACATTTTTCCACTTTATCAAAGATCCATTTGCTGTTTATAGTAATAATTTCGCATAATTCGCATGAAATATAGTAAAGCTAAAACATTTTGAGATTGTACATGTTTTATAGTGAAAACCATCGAGATGTCAGACAAACGGAAAACCACACTGCTGCATAGTTTGGCAACCTTAGCACCACGGGCGTTTTTCCTTAATGTTTCACACCTAGTCCAGCCTCAGATTGTTATGATGTCTCACAGAATTTCGAATAAACAACGACTGACTGACTGACTGAGGTAGTGGATAAGAAGAAAGATAACACTTTGCGATTATTCAATTATAGCAAGACAATGGTAAAAAAAATGCGTAGTATGCTGTCTTCATTATTTGTTATATAGTTTTTCACCTTCAGGCTTCTTTCTTTTATCAATATTTTATTTTTAACTTTCTGTAAAATGTCTATCCCCTGCATTCACCATGCTTGTCGAGCTTTCAAAGATTTTATTCTTTTTCAGAAAGTACTTCAACTCATGTCAATGGGAGCATTGGAAGGTCAACACCAGTGAATCTGGCCAAAACTTCACCAGCCGACACACAAGTGGAGGAATCGACACCCATGAATACATCCAACAGTAAATCAACCTCACCTTCTACAGACAGTGGACACCCAGAAAGGAAAAGGCGCGCTAGTGAAGACAGTATGGAGGTAAACAGAGTTCAAAATGTTATTATTATTATTATTATTATTATTATTAGTAGTAGTAGTAGTAAAAACAATCAACAACCAGCAAATGCAAGAAGAATGAATAATAACAGCTGCTTCAGCAAAAACAGCAATAATAATAATAATGATAATAATAATAATTTTGAGTGAGTCTTTGTTATTACAATCGTTACTTGTTGCCTCGCATTACAAGAAGTTTATATAATCTCAAAAGCATGCCAAGTTGCACGATACACTAAATTTGCCCTCAGGCCTTCATATACCTCGTCGGAAACACTGTACAAACTAGGGGAATGAACCATAATAGATTTCACAATGTATGAACCAATATAGTTTTCACAATGTATAGGTATGTCACGGAAAGTAGTCTGTTATTGAGAATATCATATAATTCTTGCATGATCAAACCGGTTCCAGCTGATTTAATGTATAAACTTGCTTCTTGTTTGTTTTTCTTTTTTTCAATTTTGTAATATATAATGTAGATAGTCATTATTTATGTAAGAACAATGATACTATGCCATTTGCTGCAAGACTCTGTGGATAAAACTTCATGGTCTCATAAAGATCCTTTGTGTTTGTTACACTCAGAAAAATGTCTACATCCTTTTTATAGCCCCGCATCGAGATGATGGAGCTCTATAGTAATTGCATTTTGTGTCCATCTGTCTACCCATACATATGTCCATCCATACATCTGTCCATCCATTCACTCTTCTTGTTACCAGCATAGCTCTGCAGCCCTTACACATAATTGGATGCCATTTGCTAGATTGATTGCCTATTGCATCTAGATGTGCCTTTTAAAGGTGTCATCCTTCAGGTTCTAATGGGATGGAGTTATTGCCCTTTTTCCATCAAATTTACATCTCCACAACAGCAGATCCTTGTAACCTGCATATCTCAGGAACCATTCAATATATATTATGATGCAATTTGATGTGCACCTTTTCTCATTGTCCTAGATGTGCCCATATGTGTGTCCTTATGGGTTTTGTTTTGTCAACTCCATTTTGAACAGAGTGCTGGCTCTTGACAATTAACCAATATGTTCACTTAAGATGTTGCTTGTAACCAGCATAGCCCTGTAACCCTTAGACATCAAATTTGTTATGTGGCTTGCCTATTATATGTAGATGTGTCTTTTAAAGACTTCATCTTTCAGGTCCAAAATTTTGTATGGAGTTATGGCCCTTTTTTCATCAATATCAAATATCCACTACAGCAGATCCTTGTAACCAGCATAGCCCAGGAACCATTCAACATATCTGATACAGTTTGGTGTGTACATTGTCTCAAGACCTTGATGTGCCTTTAATAGGTGTTGGATTGAGTTATAACCCTTGCCAATTAACTTCATATCTTCACATGTGGTGTTGCTTGTAACCAGCATAACTAAATTTTTCCATTCAGCATTGTCTGATGCAGTTTGGTATGAACATTAACATATAAGATTAGATGTGCCTTTAATGGGTTTAGTCGTGTTTCTAAGAGTTATGGACCCTGACTTCTTGTCCTCCTGACTTTGACTTCTGCAAGATAACTTCACCAGATTTGTTGCATTTCAACCCAATTTAGCATGTGGCTTCAGACTGATGAGACCTCAAGTGAGTTTAATTCCCAGTGTTCCACATAACCTAACTAAGCTTTGCTGAATTTCAACCAGACTTGGCATGCAGCTTTATTTTGATGGAACCTTGAATGAGTTTAATTTTAACTGTTCTTTCATATTATCAGTTAGAAGAGTTATGGCCCCTGGCTGCTCATCCTCCTAACTTTGCTTTCTGCAGCATAGCTTTACTAAGGCATATTGCATTTAAGACAAAGATATCATGCAAGTTATATTGATGAGACCTTGAATGAGTTTAATTTTAAGTGCTCCACATTATCATTTAGAAGAGTTATGACCCCTGGTTGCTCATCCTCCTAACTTTGCTTTCTGCAGCATAACTTTACTAAGGCATATTGCATTTCAGCCAAATATATCATGCAAGTTATATTGATGAGACCTTGAATGAGTTAGATTTTCAGCATTCCACATCATCATTTGAAACAGTTATTGCCTGAATTTCCATCTTCTCCATGTGTTTACCAACAGAAGTTCTTCCGTTTAAGGCCCTACAAAGCAATTTGTAGAGAGTGGGGGAAGGACTGCTAGCTCCAGTTCCTTTTTTGATTATAGCACTTTACCCCAAATTCCTTTTAATTTATATCTCAAAAAAGTAAAAGCTGCTTTGTTTTTACTTAAGGTGCACTGCACAAGAAATCCTGGTTAATGTCATCTGTCATTTACTCTAATGCCTCCAGTTCTAAAATCCTGGTTACTGTCATCTGTCATCTATCATTTAATCTAATGCCTCCAGTTATAAAATCCTGGTTACTGTCATCTGTCATCTGTCATTTAATCTAATGCCTCCAGTTCAAAAATCCTGGTTACTGTCATATGTCATTTAATCTAATGACTCCAGTTCTAAAATCCTGGTTACTGTCATATGTCATTTAATCTAATGACTCCAGTTCTAAAATCCTGGTTACTGTCATATGTCATTTAATCTAATGACTCCAGTTCTAAAAGGCTGGTTACTGTCATATGTCATTTAATCTAATGACTCCAGTTCTAAAAGGCTGGTTACTGTCATATGTCATTTAATCTAATGACTCCAGTTCTAAAATCCTGGTTACAGTTTGGGATATGTTTTGATTTACAGTATAATTAAGGTGGTGGTGTTTTGTGTTTTATGGCAACACAAGTAGGTTATTAGTGCAAAGGCAATTGGAGTAAAATGCCTTGCCCAAGGACACACCATAGTAGCCAACCCAGGCTGACACAGTGGTAGAATTTGGACTAGCACCCTTTTGGGTGCAAGTCCAGCACACTGACCACTGAGCCACTGCAGCTCCTGCCTCAATGAGTCACCTATTACAACATGTAGGAGAGCACTTTGGGCCTGTTCTACATCACTGAACCCACAGCGGGTTACAGCAAAGTCAAAGACTAACTAGATAATCTAAGTTTTAGTAAACCACTGACAAAAAGAATCATGTTTTCATCATTAACAATTGATTTCACTTTTTATTCTTGTCATAGGAGGCAACAAGATCGAGTGAAACTGGAACCAATGATGACATATCAGGTTTAAAAGAAGATGATGATGATGATGACAATGATGATGAGGAAAAGATACTGCCTGGTCACCACTATGACCCAGAAAGATTGAAAGCATTTAATGTAAGTACATGTTTCACCCATGCTCTTCTGAATTTTGCAACCTCTACTCTCTAGCTTTTTTTCCCCTCAATATGGTCAACAACTGGGGGTGTTTTACGAAATTGCAAAAAAATATGCTTGAATGGAGATACAAGACCCTCAAAATTCAATTATTATTTTTTTGTAGTTCAAAAAGTAGCTTAAATCGTGTCTTTGTCAAAGATCATATATAAAGTTCCCCTAAATGCACTTGTGGTTCTCCTGCTGAAACTTTGTTTTATTTCAGTTATTTTTTTAATGTCCTAATACAAGGCCGGCATTGATAAATCCAATCTGCCTTGAAATGAATGTCCTAATGACAATACAAGGCCACCATTGATAAATCCAATCTGTCTTGAAATGAATGTCCTGATAATAATACAAGGCCAGCATTGATATAGTCCAATCTGTGTTGAAATGAATATCCTAATAACAATACAAGGCCAGCATTAATATAGTCCAATCTGTCTTGAAAGGAATGTCCTAGTAACAATACAAGGCCAGCATCGATATAGTCCAATCTGTCTTGAAAAATGAATGTCCTAATAACAATACAAGGCCAGCATTGATATAGTCCAATCTGTCTTGATATTTATTTTAGTCTCAGGCTTCTTTACATAGTGTTTTATTGGAAATTGATGTAAAAATGAATGCCAGTAAATATTTAAATTGTGTAAAAATTAATGCCAGTGAATATTTAAATTTGTGTAAAAATTAATGCCAGTGAATATTTAAATTTGTGTAAAAATTAATGCCAGTGAATATTTAAATTTGTGTAAAAATGTATGCCAGTGAATATTTAAATTTAACAATATTTTAATTGAACTAAATGTATATTGTCCATTGTATATTTGTATGCAAGAGTATTGATGTCATGCAGAGTCTCTCTCTCTCTCTCTCTTTCATTCGTTCAGGACAATATGAATCTATATACATGTACATATCAACCTCATGGTCATGTTACATTAGGGATCGACAACCATATAACTTTTAGCCTACTGCCTGATCCTTTTGGCAGAGACATATTAGCTGTGGACTTATTGAATGTACATTAATGTATTTCATCAATCTTGCCAATGAGTTAATTATTATTATTATTATTATCATCATCATCATTATTATTATTATTATTATTATTATTATTATTATTATTATTATTATTATTATTATTATTATCATCATCATCATCATTATTATTATTATTATTATTATTATTATTATTATTATTATTATTATTATTATTATTATTATTATCAGTAGTTGTACATATAGTAGTAAGTGGGAATTCTTGTTTCCTGTGGAAAATTACTGTCACTGTACTGCTTATTATGAATCTGAGCAGTGAAAATAACTTTTTAATTTTTGTGGAAATGGTTATTATCTGAGAAGATAATTTTTGTTAAATTAATGACATAATTACTTAAATTTGCTGCCACTATTAAGTTAACTTGGCCATTTTATGTTTTCAACAACATTTATAAGATTTTGATGCAAACCTCTGATTTTATGTGCATTTTTTAATATTTGATCACAGTGATGCAATAGGTTATAGAAGCAGTTGATTCTTTTTCAAAAGCACAATGGAAAAGTATTTTTTTGAATCCATCAAAGAACTCTAATAAAAAGCTTTTGATCTTTAAGAGCTGGTTCAAAAATCTCTCACTCTCTCTCTCACTCAGTCTTTCTCAGCAATATGCCTATATAAATTCAAAAAATAATTTCCCCATGTTTCAGATGTTTGTTCGATTGTTTGTTGATGAAAATCTTGACCGTATGGTACCTATTTCGAAGCAACCTAAAGACAAGATTCAGGCAATCCTAGAAGCTTGCGATCGACAGTTTCCAGAATTTCATGAACGCTCACGAAAAAGGATCCGAACCTATCTCAAGTCCTGTCGAAGAATGAGAAGATCAAAAGAACAGAATGGATGGGAACCTGTAAGCCAAATTCGCATACCTTAGAACTTTGTATTAATTTTTTTATCTCTCCTGCTTTAGCATCGGCGAGACACGGGGCTCACTCATTCCGACGGCAGCAACATCAACATTGGTTAAGATTTAGGTTAAAGTTTGTCTGTATGGTCTTAAGTACCTAACCCTTTGAGGGATTGCTTTCATACTTGGACCATATTATTAGTAGGCACTGGTCTTTCATCTCTTTTCACCCCCACCTTCCCTGGCTCCATCTATCCCTCCAGACATGATCATGGTGTTTTGAAAAATCTTGGTTAAATGTTTGGTTAATTTAGTTTTCTGCATAGTCACAAGTTCCAAACCTTTGAAAGGAGTGCTATCAAACTTGGTAAGTGGAATCAGTATGCATTTTCCTTTCAACTCCATGCACCCCAATCCTCCCTCTGTCCCCAGAGCAAGATCAAAGTCATTTGAAAATCTTGGTTAAGTTTTCATTAAGAGTTTTTTTTAATGGTTATAAGTCAAATACCTTGTTAGGGATAGCTGTCATACTTGGGATGTAAAACCAGTAAGCTCTGCCCTTTGATTTCCATGCACAAGCACCCTTCCTTTAACCATCAGGCAAGGTCAAGGTGATTTGAAAATCTGTTAAGTTCTCATTTAAAGTTTATCTGTATGGTCATAGATTCCACATCTTGGGTTTGATCACAATCATATTTGGGCTGTAGAATTAGGAAGCTCATCCCTTTCATATATATGCACACCTACCCACTCTATGACCCTCAGGCATGGTCAAGGTCAAGTGAAAATCTTGGTTAAGTTTTTGGTAACAGTTTTTCTGTATGGACATTAGTCACAAACTCTGTGAAGGATAGCTTTCATGCTTAGACTATAGAACTAGTAATCACTGCCTTTTAATACTCATTTCCATCAGACCCTAAGGCAAGGTCAAGGTCATTTTAAAGTGAAAACATGTTTCTATCAAATAAGTGAGCCAGAGAAACATACAACTCCTTGGAATTTGTGGTTATGTTTTCTTGCTAGTACCATGTTTATTTTCTAAATTATGATTTGTTACATATTTGATGCTACTTTCATCAAATATCTATGGCACATGTGACAACCAACATCCCAACACGTTATCTACCACAGTTTATGGTACACATGCTTTTATACATCTTGAATGGGTTTTAAAAAGTATATTATTGTATAATCATTCTTAATTTTGTAGTAGCATAGCCTAATTTATTTTCCATATGAATTTTACTAATTGCAAGAACGTAATATTTTGCAATATTTGTATGTCTGCCATCATATCTATGGAGGTGTCATATGGTGTTACACATCTGCCCCATCCTGTCCAATCCCATCCATCTGTCTGCTCCATCCTGTCCCATCCCATCCATCTGTCTGCCACATCCTGTCCCATCCATCCATCTGTCTGCCACAAATTTAGTGTCTGCTAAATTAAGTTTCAATGACTTAGTGACTGAAACCACATTTTAATGGAGGCTTTATATGAATAAGACCTAGGTCAAATTCAATTTACACCATTGTCTATCAAAGTGTGACAAATTAAATTTACACAATTGTCTAACAAAACATGACCTGATTGGACTTGGTACTTTGCTGTTGCATAGTGAAACAAAGTTTGCTTCAATTGGACCAAGTTGTCTGGGTCATCCATGACATATGGACATATTTCAAATTTAATGAATGACCTTGATTACTAAAAAATAATGACCAAGTTGTCTGGGTCATCCATGACATATGGACATACTTCTAATTTAATGAATGACCTTGATTACTAAAAGATAATGACCAAGTTGTCTGGGTCATCCATGACATATGGACATATTTCTAATTTAATGAATGACCTTGATTACTAAAAGGCAACTCCCTACCACTGTGAAATGAAAATGGTTGTTTTCACCCAGATGACTGATAAGTTTTTATGTCCTTGACTCAAAGAATGATGTCCTTGACATTGATTTTTATGTCCTTGACTCAAAGTCAGAAATGTGAATGATACCCAGAATGATTTTTGCAGTGCACATGCACTAATAATGCATTTTGAGATGCATCAGTCTGCAAACTATAGGTCTTTTCTATGAATTTTCAGTAGAAGGGACTCGAGTTAAATGCTTCATAATCACACATAAAGAATCCACCTGGAAAAAACAATTTCTTTTGTGAAAGTCAATATATTTTTCTGTCTGTGCATTTTCAGCTACGGCCCACCCCTCCCCATCTTACCTCAGCTGCAGCAGAGAGTTTACTTGCACAAGCATGTGACAATGAGGGTCAAAATGCAAAACGAATGCGGATGGGCCTAGAACCACTAGCTGTAAGATTTATTGATTTATTGATTGATAGATTTATTTATTTATTGAGGTTATGTTCCCCATCTTATGGCAACCCCCAAGCCCAAGACTCTTTAGCCTCTATAAAAATAAGAACTTTATCCAACATGTAACATTCAGACATAAACAAAAATTGTATGCATGTAGCATAATAAAATTCATTATTATGTATGTTCTATAATTCAACATTATTCACACTTACATTTTCCATCCTTTTTGTAGTTAGATGCAGTAAATAACAATTTATTAAACATATGTAGATTTCAGATCAGAAGCATGAAGGAAAGTTTCAGCTCACCTGGCCGGTAGGGTTAGGATTTGGCAGAGAGCATCCTTGCATAAAGGTCTGTCAAATTTATTACAAATATTTGCTCATCTGCCATATAATATACAGCCCTTGTTAATGAAAATAGAGAAGAAGAAAAAAGGTTTAAGTGAGTTTTCTTAGAAACTGCTCTTCAGAATTCGACTAATTTTAACAGAAAGCATACTGGCATTAGGATGTTTCAATTACACCCACATGATGCTGATCCATCATCATAATGGTCACTGTTAATTTAAAGAAAAGAAGGGAAAAAAATGTAAACAACTCCTTCTCAAAAATGGCTCGGCAGAATTTTACAGAAGTTGATAAAAAGCATTCTGGCATAAAGGCTTTCCAAGTTTATACAAATAATACCAATTCACTATAAATATGGCCACCATTACTAAAAAAAATTTAAATTATTCTTCTCTGGAGCAACTCAGCAGAATTTGACCAAATCCGATTTAAAGCATTCTGGCACAAAGTCCTTTTAAGTTTTTAAAAATGATGCTGATCCACCATCAATGTGGATGCTGTTACTAAAAACAGAAAAAAACTTTAAACAACTTCTTGTCAAAAAGGCTCAACAGAATTTAACCAAATTTGACAGAATGTATCCTGGGATGAATGACTGTCATTACTGATCAAACTTTACAGAAAGCATTTTTGCATAAAAGTCCTTAGTTTTGTCCAAAATGCTGATCCACAATCAAATATAGCTGCCATTGCAAAAAAAAAAAAGAAAGATCTTTAAACTTTAAAAAAAAAACACTCAGCAGGATTTGATCAAATTAGACTGAGCTTATCCTGGCTAAAAGGTCATTCGAGTTTTACAAATAAATTCATTCTGTGCCATTTCTAAAACCAGGAAGAGCCTTAAATTACTTCTTGTCAAAAACCACTCAAAAGCATTTAACAGAAAACATCCTGGTTTGAAGTCTATCAGTTATAAAAAAATGATGCTGAAATGCCATCACATATGGCTGAAGACACTAAAAACTGCAAAATTTTGAAACAAAGTTTTAGTGCTGTAAGGCCTAGTGAACTTATGGCATATGACCCAGTTTCTGATGCACATTGTCTGTCCATCAAGAATTGCTTTTTACCACTCTAGAGGCCAAATGTTTGATATGTTTTTAATCAAACTTGGAATGTAAGCTTATCTCATCAAGATCTGGGAATAGTTCAATAATGAGTGAGATCCACCAATATTATTGAGGTGATCTTGCATCTGATTGACTGAGCTTGTTACCTCTCAGAAGGCCATTTTTCTGATCCAGTTTTGATCAAACTTGGAAAATAAGTTTTAGTTCAACAATGAGTGAGATCCACAAATACTATTGAGGTGATCATACATCTGATTGGCTGAGTTTGTTACCACTCTGGAGGCTATAGTTCTGATCCAATTTTGATCAGACTGGAAGTGTAGGCTTATATCATCAAGGTCTCAGTTGAGTTTGATAATGAGCAAGATTCCTGCATATTAATGAAGTGACCTTGTATCTGATTGGCTGAGCTTATTGCCACCCTGGAAGCTAAATTTCTGATTCAATTTTGATTGAACTTGGAATATTGGGTTATGTCATAAACATCTTGGATGAGTTCAATAATGAGTGAGATCCATGCATATTAATGAGATGATTCTGCATCTGATTGTCTGAGCTTGTTTACACTCTGGAGACTATGTTTCTGATCTGATTTTGACCAAACTTGGAATATAGACTTATGATATCAAGATCCCAAATGATTTTAATAATGCACAAGATCCATGCATATTAATGAGGTGTCTTGCATCACATTGGCTGAGCTTGCTACTACTCAAAAGGATTATGAGGGAGATCCATGCATATTAATGACGTGATCTTACATATGATAGAAGGAACTTGTCAAGGGTCTAGTGACTCATTCTGAACATATTTCAATCAAACTTGTTTAATAGTTTTATATCATCAAGACATTCAATAAATTTAATTATGAGCAAAAATTAAACTCAGTTTTGAGTTAATATTTTATCTAGTTTGCTGAACTTGCTACCATCCTGGAGACTTAATTTTGATCAGAGTTTACTCAAAACTTGGTAAATAAGCCTTTATTATCATGTTCATAAACAGGTTCTGTAATAAGTTATATCTGTGCATGTTAATGAGGTGATCTTGCATCTGATTGGTTGAGCTTTTTATCTCTCTAAATACTTTATTTCTCATCTGATTTTGATAGAACTTGTTAAATAGGTTTTTATCATCAAGATCTTGGACGAAATCTGTTATGGGCAATCTATGCATAATAATTATCTCTTTTTTTTGTGCAAGAATTTGATCACACCTGTTAAAATAGGTAAAATTGACATGATATAAAGGTTGGAAGAGTACACAGAGTTGTGTCCTTACAATGCATAGTAATTCTATGTTGCACGTGTATACACCACTCAGATAAATTATTCTTCTATAGAGTGCATTAACAACTCTTAATGCAACTCTGTTATTCAATACTTAATGAGATTTTCTGCTTACATTTTTTTGCAACTCAAGTCCTATGTAGGTGATATAAATACTCACACTCACAATATTATTAAAATTGTGCCCTCAGATTGGTGTGTGACTGTAATTCTTAGCAGTCTGGATCTAATAAGAAGGTATCATGTTATGCTGTTGTGTTCCATTAGCTGGCATGATTTGTCATCAGTTCTATGATTGATAATATCAGTTTAACAAGGCACAGATTTTTCTTTGCTCCTTGTACAAAACATGGATTCTTGTGCTTTGTGTACACAACATGGATATTTGTGCTTTGTGTACACAACGTGGATATTTGTGCTTTGTGTACACAACATGGATATTTGTGCTCTCTGTACACAACATGGATATTTGTGCTCTGTATACACAACATAGATATTTGTGCTTTGTGTACACAGCATGGATATTTGTGCTTTGTGTACACAACATGGATATTTGTGCTCTGTGTACACAACATGGATATTTGTGCTCTCTGTACACAGCATGGATATTTGTGCTTTGTGTACACAACATGGATATTTGTGCTCTGTGTACACAACATGGATATTTGTGCTCTGTGTACACATACCTGTCAACTTGTATGGGAATTCCGTAATTTGTACGGTTTTTGGGGGGGATTTTGCAGTGTACGGCTGTACAGGCATTTTGTACGGTTTTTTAATATTTTTAAAAAAAAAAGTCAGCGATTTTCGTCAAGATCAGGATTCAACGGGGATTTTTATTTTCTTCATGAGATACAACGAGAATAGAACGTGAATCGCTTGAACCACCTATTAGATTACCCGAAATATTGATGTGTCTTTCACTTGCCGATTTGAGAGTTTTATTTCTTTATTCAAGCATGGAATTCTGCCCCCTTACTGGTCGACTGAAAATCAGGTTATCAGTAGGCGTAGTACCGTATTTACGGCATGTTTTCGGAACATCAGAAAATGCAGCCAAACATGCATTAGAGCCACGATCGTATGTGTATTTTCCAAAAGAACCGCCATATTAGTAATCTATCAATCCACGGTTTAACCCTCTGCTAATCAGTGACCACTAAAATCTACCCTACAAACTCACGCAAGCTTTATTTCAGTGTAATTAAGATATGAATACAAACTAAATAAAAAGATTTTGGAATTATGATTCTGAAGATATTTATAAGAGAAACATTTTAGTATCGAGAGAAGAAATGCATGTATGGTGGCTAGTCTTAAAGCAACAAGAGTGAGAGGCTCCATATGGGGGTTTGTGTTGTTCGTAAGCCTAGGAAGGATAAAAATAACAAGCAAGTTGCAATATACGAGTCAGCGTGATTAATATGTTGATATTTTTTAAATAAAGGTGATCTATATGTTGTGGTTCTCTTCTGTTTTTTTTTTTTCCCCCACCTAGCCGAGGGTAACTTCAAAGTAAGCAGAGCTTGCCGACTCGAAACAATCGACTGCTGAAAGATTGTTTTGATGCAAGCCAGCGATTTCAAGGTGTCTAGGTGATAATTGTTAATAACATAACTTGTGGGATTTCTTTCACAGGTGTGTTTGGAAATAAAAGGCAGCCATCTGGATTTCGTTAAAAGAGCATTCGATGTACCGAACATATAGCACCCACAATCAATATTTATCATCTACAAAGAGGTTTATTACCTGTAGAACAATATGTTTAACCCATGGTACATAATGCCTCAGGGATAATGGGTTTGTTTTGTTGCACAATGCCAATGTTGCACAATGCCAATAAATTTACTAATCCATACAGTAACAATGATAAGTAATTATCCAATACATTTTCATACCTGTCAACTTGTACGGGAATCCCGTAATTTGTACGTTTTTTTTTGGTCTGGTGTACAGGTTTTTGTCTCAGGAGGTTGACAGGTATGGTGAACACAACATGGATATTTGTGCTTCATGTACACAACATGGATATTTGTGCTTTGTGTACACAACATGGATATTTGTGCTTCATGTACACAACATGGATATTTGTGCTTCGTGTACACAACATGGATATTTGTGCTTCATGTACACAACATGGATATTTGTGCTTCATGTACACAACATGGATATTTGTGCTTCATGTACACAACATGGATATTTGTGCTTTGTGTACACAACATGGATATTTGTGCTTCATGTACACAACATGGATATTTGTGCTTCATGTACACAGCATGGATATTTGTGCTTCATGTACACAACATGGATATTTGTGCTTCTCAATTGCAAGAAATAGATTTAACTTCCATAGATTGATGCCAGATTTTTCATATACAAGCTAATGTCAAAATTTCATCATGGAAGATACTAATCATGGTGGGCACTAAGGTGAAATGTCAAGATCACATAGTCAGCTCGGGAAAGTTTCTACAAATTGGTTTCTTAAACTACTGAGTTTGTAATTTGATTGATATCTTATTTTTAGTACATGCACCAGAAAAATTGCTAGTGATCTGAAGGCAAAAGTGTGAGAGATAAAAAGTTGCAAAAATTGGTGTCATGCAGTGTTCTGGACTCTCCAGTTATCATGTCTATGCCAAAATTGTTTTAAAAATGCTTTGTTTAAGTTAAGCTGAAAGCATATAATCTTTTTTATATTTCACACTCAAAAGGTCAAATATAAGAGTTATCAAGTCGGCTAATTTAAGACTTTTATAAATGGTAATGTCTCCTTTTTGAATGAATAGATCAGACATTGTAAACCAATTCAGGTAGCAATATGCATTTTTAATGAGTGATAGTACAAATATTTTCATGGTCACACAGGTTTATCATTTCTTTTAAGTTGATGCACCTCATTTCCCAGGCAGGGTTTTTCCACCTTACTAAGCACATTTGTGTGCCAGGCATAATATGATTGAAAAGGTCAAAGGTCAGTTATAAAGCTTATTTTTGAATCTTCTTCCATACCTGCACAGATAGAGTAAAGATATTGTAATGGCATGGATGCATATCATCAGTCAATTTGGTTGATAGCTGAATATGAGATGTTTGGAAAAATAATAATGGTGACAGTCATGGATCTCAAAAAATTTATTAAAGTTAATTTATTTGTTTCCTTTTTTTTTGCAGGCAAGTGCCATGAATGCCATGAATCCCCTTTCTGTAGTGCCCACAACCTCCCAGCCTCAGAAACCCACAATGGCTCCATCACCCCCACCCTCCTCCCAGTCAGCACCAGCTCAACAAACCCAGAACAGTAGTGCCACTAGCATAGACCGGCACACACCAGTCACAACAGATTTCTTACGTCACCAGGCCCCACCCCCAGCCTTCAGACCACCTCCTGAGTTCCATGCACCTTTCTTCCCAAATGGCAACGGTTTGTTCCGTCCAGGGTTCCCTCCAGGCTATCAGCATCCAGCTCACCACCACCCTCCAGTTCTGCAGCACAGCCCAATCCAACCAGCTACAGTTCAGAATGGTAAGAATTATTATAATACATGGAACACACTTTGAATATGTGTGAAATTATTTGGAACCAGTCATTAACAAAGTCTGATTGAACAAATTTCTCAGTATAAAACAAAGTCCTCATTTGAGTAAACATGTGCTTGGGTTTCCATTTTTAAAAAAAATTCAGTTTAGGAAACTAGTCTCAGTGGTCCCTAGCTGTTCCACAGTTTCTAGCCAAATATAAGGCAACATGAGGTATTTGTAAAAAAGGAAGAAAGGGTAAAGCAAAACTATAATAATTTTCAAATGTTTGAAAGAAAAAGAATCATAAATTTCTGCAAAATATGTCTGTCACTTGTACTATGCAGCCAATAGCCTTCAGATGACTTTGAAGCTATATAGCAGACAACAGCATAATTTATCTCATATATTACTCCTAGACAACACCATAATTTGTCTCATATATTACTCCTTGACAACACCATAATTTGTCTCATATATTACTCCTAGACAACACCATAATTTGTCTCATATATTACTCCTAGACAACACCATAATTTGTCTCATATATTACTCCTAGACAAGACCATAATTTGTCTCATATATTACTCCTTGACAACACCATAATTTGTCTCATATATTACTCCTAGACAACACCATAATTTGTCTCATATATTACTCCTTGACAACACCATAATTTGTCTCATATATTACTCCTAGACAACACCATAATTTGTCTTGTATATCACTCCTAGACAACACCATAATTTGTCTCATATATTACTCCTAGACAAGACCATAATTTGTCTCATATATTACTCCTTGACAACACCATAATTTGTCTCATATATTACTCCTAGACAACACCATAATTTGTCTCATATATTACTCCTTGACAACACCATAATTTGTCTCATATATTACTCCTAGACAACACCATAATTTGTCTTGTATATCACTCCTAGACAACACCATAATTTGTCTCATATATTACTCCTAGACAACACCATAATTTGTCTCATATATTACTCCTAGACAACACCATAATTTGTCTCATATATTACTCCTTGACAACACCATAATTTGTCTTGTATATTACTCCTAGACAACACCATAATTTGTCTCATATATTACTCCTTGACAACACCATAATTTATCTCATATATTACTCCTAGACAACACCATAATTTGTCTTGTATATTACTCCTTGACAACACCATAATTTGTCTCATATATTACTCCTAGACAACACAATAATTTGTCTTGTATATTACTCCTAGACAACACCATAATTTGTCTCATATATTACTCCTAGACAACACCATAATTTGTCTCATATATTACTCCTTGACAACACCATAATTTTTCTCATATATTACTCCTTGACAACACCATAATTTGTCATGTATATTAATCCTAGACAACACCATAATTTGTCACATATATTACTCCTTGACAACACCATAATTTGTCTTGTATATTACTCCTGTCTTTCACACAATCTTGTGAATGTAGCTAATCTTTGTTTTTGATGGCTTGCTGTGAAATGTTGTATACAGTTATTGCCCTTTTTGACCTGCAGCTGGATGTAGTGCATGACAGAATCTTTTGAAAACAGCTAGATTTGCAGTTTTTGATGGATGGCTGTGAAACTTGAAATGTATCAGTCATCATCTGAAGATTCACATGTAGACACAACATTGTGTTTCACTCCAATTTATCTTATTTTTATTGCCCTTTTTGACTTGCATCTTTTATGGATTGCTGTGAAATTTAATTTACATAATCGTCATTATCTGACGAATCTCATACAGTATTGACAAACCAATTGAACTCCCATAACTTGTGTAAGAGTTGTTGCCCTTGTTTTGACTTGCAGCTTGATGCACAATATGACAGAATCATGAAAATGCAACTAGTCTTGTGGTTTTTAATTGGATATCTGTAAAACTCAGTACATAATCTGTTTATCATCAGAAAATGCACATGTTAACCAATCATTGTACTCCCACAATTTTGGTATGAGTTATTTCATGTTTTTTATTTAAATTACAGCTGAATGCAATATATGACAGACTTTTGTGAATACAACTTGACTTGCATGCAGTTACTGGTGGATTTCTGTCATGGGTGGTATATATTATGGTTATTATCTGAAGATGCTCATAAAATTTGCCCTTTTTGATTTAAGGCTTTGCACAGTATTCGACACAATCATTTAACAGCAGTTGTCATATATACTCTCTTATAAGTCAGGTTCAACTGCAAACTGCATAGAGCCAGATCTGCTGTCACATTATGTGTTGGCAGAACATAGGTCTGTGCAGTTTTTTAAGAGTAATCAGTAGACTAAAAACAATACAGACCCTGATCTGCTGGCACATTATGCAATAGCAGATCAGGGTCTATGTCATTTGCAGTTGGACCTAACTTATTAGTGAATATATATGGTAGTCTTACATTTACCATTGGATTTAAGTGCATATCATAGACATCACATAAAGATGTACATATTGACCAATCATTCTGCTTTCATAATTTTTTAAACAGTTATTGCTCTTTTTGACTTGCAGCTGTAGGCAACTAGTTTCACAGTTGTTTTCAATGCAGAATTTGCTGTAGACTCATCTGGATCAAGTTGTAGGAGTGGGATGGGGTGGAAGTCTCAGGTTAGATTTAGGAGAGCAATAAGGCTGCCATGTTTACATTTGTAAACAGCTTCAAGTGGGATGGGGTAGGGGTCCCAAGGTTAGATTTAGGTGAGCAATAAGACTGCAGTGTTCACATTTGTAAACAGCTTCAGGTGGGATGGGGTTGAGGTTCCAAGGTTAGATTTAGGCGAACAATAAGGCTGCAACATTTATATTTGTAAACAGCTTCAAGTGGGATGGGGTAGGGGTCCCAAGGTTAGATTTAGGTGAGCAATAAGGCTACAGTGTTTACATTTGTAAACAGCTTCAAGTGGGATGGGGTAGAGGTCCTAAGGTTAGATTTAGGTGAACAATAAGGCTGCCATGGTTACATTTGCAAACAGCTTCATCTAGTTTACTGCAGCTTAACATTTACAAAACTGGTAAACATGTAAACAAACATGTACCATATATACTCGTGTATAAGCCAATACCAACTACAAACTGCATAGACCCAGATCTACAGTCGCATAATGCGCTGGCAGATCTGGGTCTATGAGTTTGTAAGGACTAATCAGTAGAGCAAACAACATAGACCCTGATCTGCTGGCTCATTATGCAATGGCAAATCAGGGTCTATGTTGTTTGCATTTGGACCCAAATTATATGCGAGTATATATGGTATACAGCTGTCACTGAGGCAAGAACTACCTGTTCCAATTAAATTATATATTTCTATATCTCTGCTTAAGAGGATTGTTTAGTATGATTTTTCTGTTAATTCTTTTCTTAAAGTATCTATCTATTATTTTCACATCAAAATGTGGCATCACTAGGAAAAAAAGAAGTTGACGAGAATTGGTTTTAGTGCACATTACACAACACTACACATCAGGTTAATTTACTGATAATGCTGATACAAATTTCTTTAAACTACAGTATTTATCTTTAAGCAACATGATTGTTAATAGAACCTTTGTTTAGTAACATTTTATTTTAAAGAAACACTGTTTCAAGTTTGTAAGCCACTGCATAGTTTCTTAGTAATTGTAGATCCTACAAAACGTCCCAATGTGCATGTCATGGCAATACATCCAGTTTCATTATTGATTTTTTTTCATCATGTACATATATGTAACTTGGAAACAATATATTGACAATCCTAGGGATGTTTTACTGAAACTGTCAGATATATTCAACAAAGACAAACTGAATCCTGTCATAATAAGAGGTAAAAGACAGCGAATGAAACAATCTCAAGTTGAACGAGTTACACCATGCACATTATAATAGCTGTCAGCTGTTAAGTAAGCCTAATTGGTAGATAGAGGGAAAAGTTGAGTTTATATGACATAATTTTGGTTATTGTAAACTGTGTACATGTTTAGCCTTAATCACCAAATTGGTCAACAAACTGCACAGATCTAGATATGCTATCGTATAATGTGCTGGCAGATCAGGGTCTGTGCACTTTTTAGTGTAGGAATGGCTATTTGTTGTGCTAGTACGCCATCTCTCCAGTGTTAGATGCAAGTAGGAATGGCTAATTATTGTGCTTGCAAAAACTGATAACTTACAGATCTTATATTCAGACACTCACACACTTACTGTGAAACATGAAATTTTCCTACAGATTGCAATGTTATCAAATTAATTACACAAATATATGTTTTCTTCAGGCCAATCTGACTTGAGCATTGTGATGCTATCAAATTTATTACACAAATACATGTCTTCTTCAGTCCGAACTAACTTGAACATTGTGAGGCTATCAAATTTCGTACACATAGACATGTATGTTTCAGGTGCAGCTGACTTAAGTACAATTAGGTTATCAAGGTTCTTGCACACAGACAGGTTTATTTCAAGTCCAAGTGAATTGAGCATAATTATTTTATAATGTTTCTTATGCATAGACATGTCTTCTTTATGCCCAGCTGACTTGAGCATGGTTGGAGCATGAGGTTTGTTTATTAATAAAGTTTCTTATACATAGCCATGTTTATTGCAGCTGAACAGACTTGAGCATTGCAGGTGTCTTACATACACATACATGCCATAACACGATGTGTCACGCAAAAAACACTATTTTGGACTCCCTAACGCCTCGACATGGTCATGTTTAAAAAAACATGATTTTCAGCAATTTTAGCGACAAAAAATTTCCCACACACAAAAAAAAAAAACAGAAAGAAAATGTACATTTCCTGACCATAGTGATAGATGCCCGTAATCTGTGGTATGTATAAACAGTCTTGCTCAGAGCTCATATAAAAATATCCTCGGGGCAGTTTATAGCTATTTTAAAGACAATTAAAAGGTAAGGTGGTCAGAGATAAATGGACACCTTTAACAGATTTACTGAATTGGCTCACAATAGCTAAGGCGATGTGTCCTGTTAAATCCTTTGGGCACTGCTGAGGGAGAGCCCATTAGCCTAATTTGCATAGGTAAAGTACACAAAGTGGAACAACCCAATTTGACTTAAGTACATCAAACAGATGTGTGTTGAAAAACAAATGTTATTGCAGATCACTGACACATTGAATGAGAATGTCGAAGCCATCTTTATTAAAGTTTGTGATCAGCAGCAACGTTTCTTTGAAGTCGGATTTTTACTCCATATATAAAATTCAAAACATGATTATTTCGGTAGGTTGAACAACAGCACCACTCAATCTTTAATGCAGCACCTTTCAATCTCTAATGCAGTATTGCACCTACGATCCAAAGGTCTGGGGACACTGTCCCTCACCCTCCAGATTTGGGGGACACACAACACTTTTAAATGACAAAGGAAAATTGTAGTACATAATGCACTAGAAGTGCTAAAAAATGAGATAATATTATTTGCTTCCACAATTTTGCCACTTTAACTTTCTCCTATTTTCCTTGACATTTACATGATTGCAATAAACTTTTATCATGTGATCAAGTAACTCGTGAAAACATTAACATGTTTGAATATCTGGTTAACCTGAAATGAACTGCACCATGGAATTTTAATAATGTAAAAGTATTAAATCATTAATCAAATGACAAATTGTGTATTTGCATAAATTAGTACCTTTTTTTTCATTAATTTGGCCTGAGAATAAATTAAATCTTCACTGCTGTAGGTGTGACTTTAACCTCAAAAATATGTTACAATAGCATCAGTCAAAGACTTTAGCAACTCGGCCGACTACCACAAACCTTGAATGTTTTCATTGCCAGATTCATTGTTTTGAAATGGATATTCATTGCCATCTTACAGGTTTTATCACTTTTAGCAACTTTGGCAATTGCTTACACCAACAGATGTGGATACACATTCGCGAAGGAAAAGTGTAGGTATTTGTGAACACAAATGACACTTGCATTACCATCAAATCAACTACTGAACTATTGAAAGCAGCAAAGACTACATGTAATTAAAACTACATTCCACTGTCCAATGGATTTTAAAGACAGTAACTATTATATATTTTTGTATTTAATGTCTGTGAGGTTGTGACCATGTTTGTGGTGATGTTATTTGACAATGCTAAGTCTACTACTTTTGTTGTTGTTTTTTTTTTTGTTTGTTTGTAAGTATATTAAATGCTTCAGAGAAAACAGATGGTATTTTCTTATATTCAGATTTGAATTTCCATTTGCTATAGGCTGATTTGAAAAGATAGCTTATTCTCATTTGGATGACATCACTTTTGGGGGGTCTTGTACACTGACCCCCTTGGGATCTCAAAACACACTTTTCAGTCTCAAAAACCCCCCAACACTGTCTGGGAATATGGCAAGTATGCATACAGTCATGTCTGTTTGAGGCCAAACTGACATTAGCATATTTTGATGATAAAATACCTAACACAGAGACATGTTTGTCTCTTACACAACTGACTTAAGCTCTGTTGGGTTGTAAAGTTTCTTGCACAGTGTCAGTTCTATTTCAGGTCCATCTGACTTAAGCATTGTAAGGTTTTTAAATTTTTTTGCACAAAGACGTGTATTTTATGTGCAATCAACTTGGACATTGTTAGGTTATCAAGTGCCTTCTATATAGACATGTCTGTTTCTGACTCAACTAACTCAGGCATTATTAGGATTTTTCATTTTCCTAACAAATAAACATATTTCTTTCAGGCCCAACAGACTTGAGCATGAAGAAGAACTCCAGCAAAAATCAGCTCAGTACCAATGAAGTTGCAACCATCAAACAGCTGATAGCTGGTTACAGGGAATCAGCTGCCTTTTTATACAGGTCTGCAGATGAATTGGAACAGCTGCTTCTACAGCAAAGTTGAGTGTCATGTGACCAGACAGCCATGTGACCAAAGGACATTTTTTTCACTGATTTAGTGAATTGTACAAGAAATCCAAATGTTTTTGTAAGTTCTGTGTTCTAAGTTGTATGTACTTTGTAAGGTGAAGGAATACTATCTTAGTGTCTATAGGTATATTAAAAAGATCCAGTCATAAGTGAGAACAATGCATGTGCTTGAAAATAGACATCAGTTTGATGTATTTTGTGGGAACAATATTTTGGATTGAGGTAAAGTTTTAAGCCATACAAATATTTTGGATATGAGCTATTGATTGAAGTAAAGTTTTAAGTCATACAAATATTTTGGATAGGAGTTATTGATTGAGGTAAAGTTTTAAGCCATACACATATTTTGGATAGGAATTATTGATTGAGGTAAAGTTTTATGCCACACACATATTTGGATAGGAGTTATTGATTGAGGTAAAGTTTTATGCCACACACATATTTGGATAGGAGTTATTGATTGAGGTAAAGTTTTATGCCATACACATATTTTGGATAGGAGTTATTGATTGAGGTAAAGTTTGAAGCCATACAAATGACTTATAAACTTTCAGTGAGAATGTCATTGTATTGTAAAAATTCTTCACCTCAATATGAACTTCATAGGACCTTGCAGTCAATGTCAGGTGTTCAAGACATTATGAAAGCATATTCCACATATTTCACAGCATTCCCTATAATATTCCTTAACCCATAAGTTTATATTTTAGCATTTTTTATGAATTTGTTTGATTTTTGAATGAGTATCATTCCATCAGAAAGAAAAAATTCCCATTGATTGTTAGACATGCCATTCCTTACTTTTGCTCTCTTTTTTAAAATTGAAATTGTTTTGTTATCAGGATCACATTCCAGTCATTTCAAACTTATAATTTCATGTAACTTTTCATTACTTTTCATTACTTTTCAACTCCGTTTCCTGTTTCTTCAATTTGCTTGGAATCTCATGTGTGTTGTGTTTTTTCTTTGTGTAAATTTCATTTAAAAATTCGAATACAATGGCAGCATTTTCTGTAAGTTATTATTTGTTGAATGAATACATCACTTTCTTTTCTTGGGTTCCATGTCAATGTTTGAGATAACCCAGCCTAGACAATATCGTAGATCTAGTCCAAGAAAGAAATAATGCTATTTTGCATTGGATCTTTCATGTTGAATTTACCCGACATCTGTCATAAATACCATATCTACGTATATCTAACAAATCCAAACTCACACAACATGAAGCTGGATATGATAGTACATCCTTAGCTTGCAGATTAGGGTCCTCACTGATTGCTGTATAGTGGTCCCTCATTATATGGCACCTTAGTATAATGTGGTCCCTTTTAAAACACAGGTATGGTCATGAATCCCATTATATTATGTACCGTCTCTACTCTCTTATAAACCGATACAAACTGCAAACTGCATAAACCCAGATCTGCCGTCGCATAATGCAATGGCAGATTTGGGTCAATGCAGTTTGTAAGGACTAATCAGTAGAACAAACAACATAGATCCTGATCTGCTGGCGCATAATGTGATGGCAGATCAGGGTCTATATTGTTTGCATTTGGACCCAGATTATATGTGAGTATATACGGTAATAGTTAAACACTATGTATGATGTGACCCTTATAAGGCAACCTCACATATAATATGGTACACATTATGGCTCCCTTGAATAGTGTTATAATGAGGTATTGCATGTGATCCTTTTAAGGCAACCTTACATATAATATGGTACAAATTATGGCTCCCTTGAACAGTATTATAATGAGGTGTTACTGTACTTTAGAATTATGCTATGACAGATCTGTGTCAATACTGCTTGGTTTGGTGGGTGGGTGTTATTTATGGGTACAAGGGAGAGTTCAGTGCTTATGCACAATAACATATTGAGCCATCCAGAGCATAAAGGTGCTTATTGATGAAAAGATCAAATTTATATCTTCTAATGATTATGATTGATTTTACAAAACGGTTGCTGAATTTATGATTTTTAAAGTAATTTTCTAATACTCCATCTTTGAAACTTATATTTTATCATTTGTCAGAAACAGTTATTTTGAATGAAAATTATAACATGATATTTTAGGTCATCATCAAGTTCATTATGTTTTGAGTCTGATATGACTTTAAGGTTTGGCTGTCTATGATGTACCCCAGTATTAGGTAACATCACCTATTACATGGTACAAACTTACTATCTCTTTTTTTAGTAGAAGAACACATTAGAAGTATTCATTACAATACCCCTCATTATAACGCTGTCTACAGGAGCCATCGAGTATACTGCCTTATAGTGAGACCACCTTATAATGATTTGGTTGTTATGGGTTTAACGCCATTTTTCAGCACATGATAGGCTATACATGGTGGCCAGTATATTTGGTGGAGGAAGAACCCGAGAAAACCCTGGGAAGAACCACTGTCCCACGGGAAGCTACTGGGAAGCTTTCTCACATACCCACTTTGGCTGAGCCAGAGACTCAAACCCATGTGGACAGAAGTGAGATGTCAGTGATCTGTCAAGGCGAGCGCCTTAGACCACTCGACCACATGAAGTACATGAGATAATTAATAATAATGTCATGAAATGGGATCATGACAATACTTGCCTTCTAACAGGAACCATGTTATAATGAAGGGCCTTATAGTGAAGGAGCACTGTACTATTTATATTTATCACCATATTATCATTCCATACTATTGAATCTCTTTTATTCAAGACTCATTCCTCCAGATAATGGACCCCTTTTAACATCACTGGCAGCCATATTGGTGGGCTGCTGGCAGATTTAACTGTTAATTATTTAAGGTGTATGGTAGTTAAAGTACATTCTTTGAATATAACATGTAATTAAATGTAATCTTGCCACAGTACCATGTACATTGAAAATCAGCCTTACCATTGGTATACAGCAATCTCAATTTAAATGAACAATGTCTCAATATATTTGTGATAATTATATAATTTATTACTATACCTTCATGTCATTTAAATATAGTTATTGTTTAGCTTTATTTATATATACTTTGATGTAGAAAGTAAATTTTAACATTGTATTTATCATTGACTGAAAACAGTATAATATGTTAATATCTCAACAGCCCTTTGTGCCTACATATTTTTCCTATCTAAGAATTGCTTATTTGCAAATGTGTAATGAAACTGATTGGTCTTTGTTTCATGTACAGAAAATAGGAAGTGAATAGATGTATATATTTATTAGTGAAGTTATTGGTATATTTTTCTTTAATTTTTTTTGTGTGTTTTAGAATAGGTTATATATAAGTACATCTGTTCCTAACCTTGTTTCATATTATACTCAAGTACCATTGAATGTTAAAAACATTTCCTATTTAATACTGTGTATACTATTTTCTATACTGAAATCTGAAAGTGAGTAGAATTAAATTTGCCTAATATAATTGCAAGATTGATTTCATCTTATTGGCAGTAAAAATGTTTGAGAAAATATTTGTATTCTGCAATTAGAATAACATTAATCTTCATAAATATTTCACAAAAGAATACTAATTATGTAATATTCTACAGAACCAGGGTGCCTTAGTGGTTAAGGCATTGGACATGTGACCAGAAGGGTGCAGGTTCAATTCCCAATATCAGATCAACCTGGGTCGGCTACCGTGATAAGTTGTTGAGACATGCATTGTACTCTATGATATAACCTTCAGTGTGTTGATGTTCTGTAAACACCCAAAACACTGTAATATTCTACTATACGCTAGTCATTATATATTCTTATGATCTAGTCAGTGTACTTTACGCTAGTCATTATATATTCTTATGATCTAGTCAGTGTACTTTACGCTAGTCATTATATATTCTTATGATCTAGTCAGTGTACTTTACGCTAGTCATTATATATTCTTATGATCTAGTCAGTGTACTGTACGCTAGTCATTATATATTCTTATGATCTAGTCAGTGTACTTTACACTAGTCATTATATATTCTTATGATCTAGTCAGTGTACTGTACGCTAGTCATTATATATTCTTATGATCTAGTCAGTGTACTTTTTTGCAATAAAAACCAACCCTAAATGCTTACTTTATATATGCTAATATTTTATAATTGAGAGTAATTCAAGTTGGGATTGGTGTGTACATTTTATTGGCATGTTCAGATTGTTAGCTTTTTCTTAGCTGTCTGTCAGCACTGAATATGATGAAAATTCCTTTTTGCATTATATAGCTTCATGTCATTCTATAAATGCACTTTTGGACATGTATCTTTTCCTTGGCACAATGTGTACAAGATGGCAAAAGATCTTTCTTTGTCCAGTTGAACTATTTGGACACTGGGCATTATATGTATAGTTTTATACTAAGGACTAACACAAATAATGAAGGTGGAGTGGTCTAAGAGAAGGGTCTAATATAGTCAATTTTCATAACAATGACCAAGCTGGCTTCCAGTCATTTTTGGTTTTGTAACGAATCTATTGTTCTTAGGGTTATGCCTTTAATATAGTAGATTTACCTCCCTTGTCTTATCATTGTCAAACAAAGTCTTTGTAAATGAGAAGAATGAATAAAAAATAAACATCTATACTTCATATCTAGTACACATCCTAACACAGTCTTTGTGAAGAGTTATATATAAAGAAAATATGGATGTTGCAAAAAAATACTCTTAGAGGTGGCAGCTGAATATTTACAGCTGTAAGATCAAATTTACCATTGAACATGTTTGTTCCCATCATTTTTCTGTCAGAACACAAATAATCTGTTGTAATGAATGTCATTTTAAGGAGAGTTGATTGTACAACAACAGTAAATTAATGTCTCTTTGTTTTGTTTTTTTTTAAAAACTGGGTTTTATTGTAATCTTGCATATAAATATATCACACTAACCAAAAGTTGCACAAATTTGATATCGATTACTAGAAGATATAAATGATTTAGCAAAAAGTCAGAATAGGGTTTGTTCTAATAGTAATATTCAAATCAATGCTTACTCTGATAATATGTCTCGACACATTTTAATGCTATAACCATATAATCTAAAAACTTCTCTGTACAAATGTGTAGAAATGTACATTTCTAAGATAAAAATAAGAAATATTTGGAATTTTTTTTTCTTTTTCAAAAGATATTTTTGTATACTCAGAAATGGTTGTGCATATACTAAGCAAAGCACAGATGTTTAAAATTTAATATTATTACATTATGTGAAGTTTTACTTTGTAAGGTATGTGCTAAGAATTAGGTACTTTATAAAGTATATGCTAAGAATTAGGTACTTTATAAGGTATGTGCTAAGAATTAGGTACTTTATAAAGTATATGCTAAGAATGAGGTACTTTATAAGGTATGTGCTAAGAATTAGGTACTTTATAAAGTATATGCTAGAATTAGGTACTTTATAAGGTATGTGCTAAGAATTAGGTACTTTATAAGGTATGTGTGAAGAATTAGGTACTTTGTAAGGTATGTGCAAAGAATTAGGTACTTTAAAAGGTATGTGCTAAGAATTAGGTACTTTATAAAGTATATGCTAAGAATTAGGTACCTTTCAGAATTTACAGATCATTCTATAAAATGCATTTCTCATTTTCGAATACACACAAATTGTCAAAATTTATTATGTGACAAAGGGCTTATAAATGATATATGTAAAATCTTATTTTTTTCTCTCTGTAGATAAAAGGTTTATGCCATGTATTTAATGACAGATTAAAAGGATGTTTGACCTTTCAATCAACACTAGAATGCTCAATGCCTAAAATGAGTTATCTTCACAACGTACATAGAGACTATTTTAATTACCTAGAAACAGAAATTATTGTTGATTTTACAAACATTAATTAGTATTCTAATGCATGTGCAATACCTACCATATATACTCGCATATAATTCTAGTCCAAATGCAAACAACATAGACCCTGATCTGCTGTCGCATAATGTGCAAGCAGATCAATGTTTATGTTGATTGTTCTACTGATTAGTCCTTACAAACTGCATAGACCCAGATCTGCCGGCTCATTATGCGATGGCAGATCTGGGTCTATGCAGTTTGCAGTTGGTATAGGATTATACGTGAGTACATACGGTAGTAATTAAGCCAAAAATATCATTTAAGTCTTGCAAAATGAGACAGTTATTTTTCACTTTTAAAAGTAGCTTTGGAGTGGGTAGTCAGATAAAATATTTATAAAAAATTGAACCATGTTTAGAGTTATAAACATCTCATTACTGTGCTCATTTACTTCTTTTGTTGATTATTTGTAATATTTGAGTACGAATGTTGTTTATTTGCTGTATTCTTCATTGGCTGTTGTGTTTTGTTTGTTTCTCAGGTGAAGTAATAGGTTTATCAGCATGATGTACTTTTATTCTCCAGTGAGTCAGAAGACTAATTGAGAGTGCATTATGTAACATAAAATAAGTGGTAGTTTTACCAGCTTCCATGATAAGTCAGACATTTGCCATATATACTTGCTTTTAAGTCAGGTCCAAGTGCAAACTGCATAGACTCAGATCTGCCATTGCATAATGTGCAAGCAGATCTGGGTCTATGCAATTTTGTTAGGAGTAATCAGTAGAACAAACAACATAGACCCTGATCTGCCATCACATACTGTGCAAGCAGATCTGGGTCTATGCAGTTTTGTTAGGAGTAATCAGCTAACCAAACAACATAGACCCTAATCTGCTGGTGCAATATGTGACAGCAGATCAGCATCTATGTTGTTTGCAGTTGGACCTGACTTACAAGTAAGTACATATGGTATATGTACTTGTATGCATTACTATTTAGCAGATTTCTTGTCCAAGGTTAATATGTATAGGGTTTAATGGCACATCAACACTATACCTTCTATATAGTGCCAATTAAAAGTTAAATTTTAAAAATGTAAAGTTAAAATATTGCAAAATAACTATAGGAAGATAAATCCTTCCAAATAAACTTAAATATATAGTGCTGCAATATAAGTATAGTTCTGGCTGTACTTAGGTGCATTTTCTGTGAAAGATGTATCACTCACTGTATGATGACAAAGTTTTTATTTTGTAAAAAGACAGGTCTTTTGTTTCATATCTTTGACATCTTTGTTTTATATTTTTGTCTAAATTTAATAATTTATACTATTTTCACATAAAGTTACAATGTGTAGAAGTTTTCGTTTTTAGTTATATGTTAGTTTTTGTTTTGTTTTGTTTTGTTTTCAGTATTATTTTTTTTTTAGTTGTGGATATTGTAGTATGGTTCTGTTTTGTGGAATCGCAGATATTAAGTGCAATATGTAGAAGAACTGGTCATTCCTTTCTGTGGACACAAATGGAGGGTATTTATTTGTTTGAGATATAAGATATCTACTATTTATGAATAAAGATGTTTAATGAACTTCATCTTCTTGCTCTTTTCTTTCTCTCTTACATATCGTCAAGTCCGCAATAATTGCCAGAAAGGATTCAGCTCTATGTCAAGTATTTGTAATCAGATTGGTTTACAAATATATTTTAATTATCCAAAATGAAAATAGGGTTAGGCCACAAGTTCTTCCAACCTGGTATTGACTTTTCCCTTACATATATGAAATACAAAACACAAAACATATGGCAGCACATTTCACCAAGAGAAAGAGATAGCGAGGTCAAATCAAAATCAAATGTTAATTCAGATAAGCATAAATATGTTTATATTGTTACACAATTGTAATTATTTTCTACACAGAAGGTTAGATTTACATATCTATCTATTTTATTTAAATATCGTCTTGTGAGTATTATGTGTTTGTACACATCAGTACTCTATTAGTGTACAGATAAAAGTCACTGAGAGAAAAGATAATGATTGTACAGTATTGATAGGACAGTGTTGTCAAATGTTAATAAAGGGATTTACAGATAAAAACAGTGTTTAGGGGTCTAAATTCTGTAAAAGTTCAATTTACAAACCTCCTGCTTGAAAAGATTCAGAAAAGGAAGTGTAACAATTCTCATGTGGAGTCTGTTTAACTGCACAGCAGTCAAAGAAAGTGTAACAATTTCTGTTGGGTGTGTGTTCCACTGGATGATGGATAAAGGAAAAAGATTCAGGTCAGGAAGTGTAACAATTCCTGTTGGGAGTCTGTTCCACTGCACAGCAGTCAAAGAAAGTGTAACAATTCCAATCAGGAGTGTGACCCACTGGATGATGGATAAAGGAAAAAGATTCAGGTAAGGAAGTGTAACAATTCCAATCAGGAGTCTGACCCACTGGATGATGGATAAAGGAAAAAGATTCAGGTAAGGAAGTGTAACAATTCCAATCAGGAGTCTGACCCACTGGATGATGGATAAAGGAAAAAGATTCAGGTAAGGAAGTGTAACAATTCCCATTGGGCGCCTGTTCCACTGCTAGAGATATGATGGAAAGGGTATTGCAACTAAATATGGTAAATTTTGTAAAACATTGTAAGTCTTACATCAGCACACCTGTGTTTCAAAGATCTCCAACCTTGGTTAGCTAACATTTATTTAACATTGTCATAGGGTATTTGTTCTTGATTCATCTGGCAGCCCTGTGTGTGTTCCGTTGTGCATAAGGGTTCCAGACAGAAGAATACTTGCCTGAAGGCTTCTACCATTGTCTTGTAAGCCTTTACATTAAACAATACATGCTTTGTTTTAATGTTGTGCCTAAACACAGTGTAATATTTGCACTTTTGAAGTCACCATCAATATGTTAGTTTCATGTGAGACCTTTGCCAATATATAAACCTAGGTATTTAGCACTATAAACAGTTTCTAGGACCTGACCATGCAGAGAATATTTTTGTCTAATGGGATGTTTGGATCTAGAAATGTATAGGACTTGGCAATTACCTGGGTTAAATTCTATTTCCTATTCCTTTTCCCATAATAGTAGATTATCTAGATCTGTTTGGCTTTGGCACTGTCCTTGTACATTACAAACGGTCAGGTAAACTGCTGTATCATCTGCAAAAAGTTTGATATGAGATAGTATATTTTCAGGCAGGTCATTTATGTATAGCACGAAGAGAATAGAAAAGAGAGCCATGTGGAACCCCATATGTTACAGATACCCCATATGTAACAGATACCCCATATGTTACGGATACCCCATATGTAACGGATACCCCATATGTTACGGATACCCCATATGTAACGGATACCCCATATGGTACGGATACCACGTATTAACGGATACCCCATATGTAATGGATACCCCATATGTTACGGATTCCCCATATGTAATGGATACCCCATATGTAATGGATACCCA
Organism: Margaritifera margaritifera; assembly: GCA_029931535.1. Lineage (NCBI taxonomy): Eukaryota > Metazoa > Mollusca > Bivalvia > Unionida > Margaritiferidae > Margaritifera > Margaritifera margaritifera. The sequence continues at coordinate 2,914,738 of JAQPZY010001628.1, forward strand.
TATGTAATGGATACCCCATATGTTACGGATACCCCATATGTAACAGATACCCCATATGTTACGGATACCCCATATGTTACGGATACCCCATATGTAACGGATACCCCATATGTTATGGATACCACATATGTAATGGATACCCCATATGTAATGGATACCCCATATGTTATGGATACCCCATATGTAATGGATACCCCATATGTTACGGATATCCTATATGTTATGGATACCCCATATGTTATGGGTACCCCATATGTAATGGATACCCCATATGTAATGGATACCCCATATGTTATGGATACCCCATATGTAATGGATATCCCATATGTTATGGATACCACATATGTAATGGATACCCCATATATAATGGATACCCCATGTTGCGGATACCCCATATGTAATGGATACCCCATATGTTACAGATACCCCATATGTAATGGATACCCCATATGTAATGGATACCCCACATGTAATGGATACCCCATATATTATGGATACCCCATATGTAATAGATACCCCATATGTTACAGATGCCCCATATGTTACAGATACCCCATATGTAACGGATACCACATATGTAACGGATACCCCATATGTTATGGATATCCCATATGTTATGGATACCCCATATGTAATGGATACCCCATATGTTACGGATACCCCATATGTAACAGATGCCCCATATGTAATGGATACCCCATATGTAATGGATACCCCATATGTTACGGATACCACATATGTTACGGATACCACATATGTTATGGATACCCCATATGTAACAGATACCCCATATGTAATGGATACCTCATATGTTACGGATACCACATATGTTACGGATACCCCATATGTAATGCCCATATGTAATGGATACCCCATATGTTACGGATATCCCATATGCTACAAATACCACATATGTTACAGATACCGCATAGGATCAGACTCCTTTAAGAGCAACACTTTGAGTGTGACCAGTAAAGAAGACTGATCCAGTTTAGGGTATTGCCTTGTACACCATGCTGATGGAGTTTGAAAAGGAGTTTAGGGTGGCTTTTTACTTTATCAAATGCCTTACTGAAATCAAGAAGGATAAGGTGTGTTTGATGTCCCTGTGACTGCTTTCTGGCTATGTCCTACACTAATTGGATTAGCTACACCTTACATGACCTTTTCTCTCAAACTCTGTACTGGAGGTCATATAGGACACTTTGGGAGTTAAAGTTTCTGATTTAAGGTTTGAGTCAAGTATATGTTCCATCACCTTGCTCAAAATGCATGTGAGAGTAATGGATCTGTAGTCAGCTGAGTCACTTTTAACTTCTTGAATAAGCAACTAACAGTAGCTTTAGTCCAGTATGTTGATATTTTGCCTGCTTTGATGGACTTTTTGGAAAATTATCAGAATAATTGGAGCTATTTCACATTGAAGCTGATTCAGTACAGTAGGTTTTAAGGCGTCTGGGCCAGCTGATTTGCCATGTTTAAAATTCTCCAAAATATTAAGGATGCCATTTAAGTCGGGACTAATATCTAACATAGAAGGGTACTTGCATTGTTATTCATGTGGTATGTTTTGTTGCTTAAATCAGGCCTATGATAGTATTTCATTTAATGTTACTTGGCAGAGCTGTTATAAATTTGAAGGTGAGGCTGGTGTCAAGACTGAGTGAAACTGACCTGTGAGTGCATTCACTTTATCACTGTTGCTTGTGTACAGACTTTTATCGTTCTTGTCACTTACCTGTGCACCTTTCATTGTTTTAGCCTGAATTGGAAAGACGAATGATGTCTTCAATATATTTATAAGACTGCTTGATCTTTAGCTAATTGAGATGCTTATATTTTATAAAATGTTGTCTTTCTTTAGTATTGCCAAATTTGCTCTGGAAAAGACACATATCTCTTTTCCTGTTCAATCTTTGGAGTTCTTGAGTTATCTAAGGTAAGTTTGTCTTGGAGCTGAGTTTTTTTGATGGCACAAATTTCGAAATTACTCGATTTACTTTATTTTTTAATTTATTTCAAAGTTCCTGTAGTGAGTTATGCTCTTGATTTCTTAATATAATACCTTTAGCTTCCTCCATATGTAATTTTAATCTTGCCCAATCAGGATTCCAATATGAGTGAGTTATTCAGAGGCAGCGTGCGGGCTTGAGGCGCCCGGAGGATCTTTAGTGGCGTCCTACTTCTCTATTTTGCTACAGAGAACAGTTTATATGTCAGATACCTCCCTCCCCTCCTAAAAATAACTTTGTGAATAATATTGCCCCTGTTAGACTAAGGTGAAGGTGAAATACTATGAAAATGTCAGCTGCAAAATAAACCCCAATGCTCCCGACTGCTCCTCTCCCCCCCCCCCCCCTCGCGCCTACACTGTAGTTACCGATACCGTCTTGCATACCTGGGGTTTAATGTCTATTTCATAGTAAACTCTGTTATGATTATTGATACATTGATACCAGGCACAGTCTTAACAGGGATAACGAGAGTCTAGTTTGAGGTAAGGGAGATTTCAAGAGTGTTCTCATGCCTTGTAGGCTCAGCCAAAATTACGCGCCCACTCCATTCATATTATTTATGATATATACGGTACTCTTACCAAATTGCCGCCCACTAGAAAGTGCCGCCTGGGGCCACCGGGGTTGGTTCTGCTCCCCCCCCCCCTGCTACGCCACTGGGCTCAGTGACCATTTGAATTAAGTTATAGTCACATAGGATGTTGACAAAGTCATCGTAAAGGAATGGATAACTGCAGCCAGTTTTAATGCCAAACACATGATCTCCATCTCGATTAAATTTTGTGAAAAGTCTTTTATGTATATAGATATATGCTATACAAATAAGATAACATTCAATGAAACTTGTTCCATTACGCTCCATGCTACACATGATATATACTGTATGTACTCGCAAATAAGTCGGGTCCAATTGCAAACAACATAGACACAGATCTGCCGTCACATAATAAATTGATAGATCAGGGTCAACATTGTTTGTTCTATTAATTAGTCCTTACAAACTGCATAGATACGATCTGTAAGTGCATTATGCGACGGCAGATCTGGGTCGATGTAGTTTGCAGATTGATCCCACTTACAAGCGAGTATAACGGTATACTATATGGCATACACACTATGATTGAGATATATTGGTTGGTTCTGGGTGCTGTTGTTGGCTTTGATTATCACTTGCTTGGTTCTGGGTGCTGTTGTTGGCTTTGGTTATCACTTGGTTGGTTCAGAGTGCTGTTGTTGACTTTGGTTATCATTTGGTTGGTTCTGGGTGCTGTTGTTGGCTTTGGTTATCACTTGGTTGGTTCAGGGTGCTGTTGTTGGCTTTGGTTATCACTTGCTTGGTTCAGAGTGCTGTTGTTGGCTTTGGTTATCACTTGCTTGGTTCAGAGTGCTGTTGTTGGCTTTGGTTATCACTTGCTTGGTTCTGGGTGTTGTTGTTGGCTTTGGTTATCACTTGGTTGGTTCAGAGTGCTGTTATTGACTTTGGTTATCACTTGGTTGGTTCTGGGTGCTGTTGTTGGCTTTGATTATCACTTGCTTGGTTCTGGGTGCTGTTGTTGGCTTTGGTTATCACTTGCTTGGTTCAGAGTGCTGTTGTTGACTTTGGTTATCATTTGGTTGGTTCTGGGTGCTGTTGTTGGCTTTGGTTATCACTTGGTTGGTTCAGGGTGCTGTTGTTGGCTTTGGTTATCACTTGCTTGGTTCAGAGTGCTGTTGTTGGCTTTGGTTATCACTTGCTTGGTTCAGAGTGCTGTTGTTGGCTTTGGTTATCACTTGCTTGGTTCTGGGTGCTGTTGTTGGCTTTGGTTATCACTTGGTTGGTTCAGAGTGCTGTTGTTGACTTTGGTTATCACTTGGTTGGTTCAGAGTGCTGTTGTTGACTTTGGTTATCACTTGGTTGGTTCTGGGTGCTGTTGTTGGCTTTGGTTATCACTTGCTTGGTTCTGGGTGTTGTTGTTGGCTTTGGTTATCACTTGGTTGGTTCAGAGTGCTGTTGTTGGCTTTGGTTATCATTTGGTTGGTTCTGGGTGCTGTTGTTGGCTTTGGTTATCATTTGGTTGGTTCTGGGTGCTGTTGTTGGCTTTGGTTATCATTTGGTTGGTTCTGGGTGCTGTTGTTGGCTTTGGTTATCATTTGGTTGGTTCTGGGTGCTGTTGTTGGCTTTGGTTATCACTTTTATACTTCACAATCATTTATAAAGGTCTGAACTTTGCTGAAGAAGTTGAAAGTTTTATTAAATGTTATGTTTATGTGGCTAGACAAAAGAAAATAAAAATCTATTTGAAAAAGTTTCGTGCCTAAGAGAAACAAATAATTTCTGGTATTGAATATCATAGGTTTTGTATTAAAAGACAGGACGAGTATACTCGATTCCCTTAACAATGATACTCGGGTGTTGACAAAACATTGTTGGTAAAGAAATCGAAGATATATATTCTACATTTATTGCAGAGCCTTTTATGTGTGATGGAATATTTTCTCTGACCGCTTAGAAAGTATTTTGAAGGTGTGTTCATCTTTAGAGTAATGTTTCTTGTTAATGCTGTTAATTCATCAATAAGTTTTGCATCATATTGCAAATTATTTTAAAGTAATGTAGCAGATGGGGGAACTTTTGTTTCTGATACTTTTTATCTACATAACTGTTGAGTGTGTTTAGGTTATTTCTTAAGTCACTCGGGAAATTTTGACCAACTCATAAGATCAATAGCTCAGCCGAATATTCCGGTGCAAAATCATCAATTGTCTCAAAAATGTAATAAATGTATGTTTATGACGTAATGTGACAAGCGACACATCCAGATTATAGAGGTAAATGCTCCGATGACAAATTTAAAGTCAAATTCAGTAATGAATCTGGCACTCAGCCCAAGCAGCAGCGGCATAAGTTTCTAGGGTTGGTCTAAATACAAGATATGCACATATGATTCAAACATCTTTTGGAGACATGAGAGTTAGGTTACTGCGGCATTCCAAATATTTTGGTATATATGTTATCCTCCATTGGATTGGTATAACTACCTAGTTAATTTTAAGGTTTATCAAAATCCATTTGTTTCAGCAAAATTCTCCCAGTAATTGCTATTGGCATAACTAACCAAAAAGTAATGTCTTTCCATCATTTACTTTTTAAAAAAGGTCTTAGTTGTCTATAGTTTGTGTAACAATTTCTACCCTCTCTTTACGTAGGTCACGTCCACTTCTTTCAACAGCTGATTCTGAACTTATCATAACCAGCACATGACTTTCTGCCATGGTCATTATGGTAGATAAACACACGTTTCATGTGCATTCCTGTACTTGTAGGAAGGGTTATTTAAAAATAGAAAGGGATAGTTAAACATGCAATAACGAGAAGAGGCTAAAATGAAAGGTTCATACGGTGAAATGCACATTTTATGATTTGCACTTACAAATTAACGAATGCAAATAGAGTAAATATTGATAATAAAAGAGGAAAAAACTGTTTGGCAAAATATAAATTTCTGCCTAGCATTTGAAACAATTGGGGGAATAACAGGGTTCCTGGATAGTAAATACCTGGGTGTTGGATAGTAGATAACTGAGTGTTGGTGGTAGATAACTGATTGATGGATAGTAGATATTTGGTTGGTGGATGGTTGATAACTAGGTGTTGATAGTAGATAATTGGTTGGTGGATAGTAGATCACTGGGTGCTGAATAGTAGATAACTGGGTGCTAACATTAGATAACTAGACTCTGGATAGAAGATCACTAGGTGTTGGTGGTATATAATTCGTTGGTGTATAGTAGATAACTGGGTACTGGATAGTAGACAATTGGTTTGTGGATAGTAGGTAACTGGGTGCTGGATAGTAAAAAAACTTGTTTGTGGATAGTAGGTAACTGGGTACTGGATATTAGATAATTGGTTTGTGGATAGTAGGTAACTGGGTGCTTGATAGTAGATAACTGGTTTGTGGATAGTAGATAATTGGTTGGTGGATAGTAGATAACTGGTTGGTGAATAGTAGATCACTAGATGTTGATAGTAGGTAATTGGTTAGTGGATAATAGCTCATTGGGTGTTGGATAGTAGATAACTGGTTTTTGGACAGTAAATTACTGTGTGCCGGACAGTAGACAACTAGGTGGTGGATAGTAGATAACTGGGTATTGATATGTAAAGATTATGAAGATGGTATTTTTGTTTTTAGAAAAGGAGAGTAGGATATGGTTGGGGATATTATAGAATAGGGTAAGGATTTTAAGTTTATAAGTGGGATCATAGGGTGGTAAAGACAGATAAGAAAGTTAGTTTTGTTATAAAGCAAAGCAAAATACGGCATTTCATTTCATTTAGAGTGCAGACAAACTTCCATTTTCCCTGTTGACAAATTCTAACCCCTTACATATCGCTCCAAAATAGAACCATCATTTTGCAAAAACAGATAGACTCCTGACGTGAAACGTATGTCGTCATACGGCATTTCAGTTCGAGTGCTACACTGTTAAAAAACACACCTTTCAACATGGCGGGTTCATGTGTAATTTCCCGTTTGTCCTCATAAATTTTCGACCCTTTGTCCCAATAAACTTTCGACCAATTATTTTCCCATGTTAATTTCCCTTTTGTCCCTATAAACTTTCGACCATTAATTTTCTCATGTTAATTTCCCATTTGTCCATATAAACGTTTGGCTCTATTTAACACGGGGCTGCTCTACAACAGTTCATTCAGAGGGCAGACAAACTCACATTTTCCTCCAAACAAATGCTACACTATTACACAAACAGACAGACTCATCTGACGTCATACGGTATTTCCGTTTGAGTGCAGACCGTTACCTAATGCTACACTGTTACAATGTAGCTATGAACCAAGATGGCGCTTATGTTAAATTCCCCTTATGCCCCCTATTTTTTCATCCTATTTAACAGGACCCCCGTTGGCTCTCAAGTGCCATCCTCTACTACTCCCACTGGGCCTGCCCCCCTCTCCCTCCCCCCGCCCCACTTGCGGGAGTTGCTTGTTCGTTTGCTACGCCACTGGACAAAGAATTGTTTTAAAAAAATAATTCATTCATGAAAACATTTGAAATTTTTTGTGTACACATATTAGAGACGCGTATGTGGAATTATAACTACGGTCAAGTTCGTGGATTTTGAGTAAAAGTGAAACAAAAAATGGGCTATAATGGAAATAATAATAAAAAAACTATATAAGGTTGTCCATATGGCGAGTGCCTTTGAGCTGAGAGTAACGCCAAGGTGTGTATGTTGGTAACCGAAGATGAGTTGCTTACCTTTGAGGACTATATTCGACTAGTCTCGAAGAATCCGTTTGTAAATACTGTTTAAACCAATCAGATAGTTGTTTCAAATAGGCATTTATATCCCTTACAATGTTACCAATATTACCCGAGCTACAAGATACAGACCTGCCATAAGTGTGTTTGATTTTAGCAGGATCAGTGAACTTTAGGCAGGATCAGTACAAAATTTACTTTGGTGAACCTGTGGGTTAGTTAAAAAGAATCATAAATTCGAGCCCTGTATATATATATATATATATATATATATATATATATATATATATATATATATATATATATATATATATATATATATATATATATATCCTAAACAAGCTTTCAAACTGAGTGTGCAAGCAGTTAGTATCAAGTAACGTGAAGAACCAATGCGTTAGAAATTGAAAATAATGCGTTAAAACACACTTTATATGAAAGGTCTTTCATGTAAAAAAAAATTGATAAGACGCTAAAATATGCTTTAATGCTTTAAAAACGTACTTCTAACGCGTTATATGATATATTATTATTTTTTTAAGCGTTAAAAAAGTTAAAACGCGTTAGAAGTATGGTTAATGCATTAGAATCAATTTTAACGCGTTAGTGATGGAAGTTCTGTTCAATCAGAACAGGTTTTACACGCATTTCTTGATAATACGAATCTACCATCTTCTTTTTTATAGTAGGGGATACATATAAATGTCAGTCACCATTCATGCAATTTCTGTCGACTTTAAATATCAGTATCATAATCCTCATATAAAAAAAACAGAGATAAGGAAAGAGATCCTATTGTGACGAGGAAACACATGGACAGTAATTTCGTTTCGTTAAAAGCTTAAGATTTGATTTTAAATGTTAGCGGGTTTTGTAGCTCCATCTAGCGTCTTAGTTTTTGGTCACGTGATCCCGCCTGTTGGGTATATATATATATATATATATATATATATATATATATATATATATATATATATATATATATATATATATATATATATACGAGCCAACTGTGGTTGCGATGGTGGTGTGGTATGGTTTGATGTAGCCTGAAGACGTACCTCTGAGCGAAGCAGTATAGCCACCCCGCCGTAACAAACACATTTGGCCGTAGTTCACCGAACAGGAAAAGGCAAGACCGGGAGATTCTAAAAGATAGGAAGGGCTTTCGTCGACCGGAGAAAAGGAGCTTCAAGGCCCGTTCTAAGAGCACAGGAATCTTGTTGTTACGACTTCTCAGGAATACAGATTATAACCGAGGTTTCGGCTTTTCTCTTTATTACGTCTTTGTTCGTCTCGTTGTCGATCTAGAAGAAGAGACGATCACGACTGCGACCCAGTCGGCGACATAGTCGACGACCACAACTGAGACCCAGTCGGCGATCCAGTAGACGACCCAGTCGACGACCACGACTGCGACCCAGTCGGCGACATAGTCGACGACCACGACTGCGACCCAGTCAACGATCCAGTAGACAACCCAGTCGACGACCACGACTGCGTCCCAGTCGGCGATCGAGTAGACGACCCAGTCGACGACTACGACTGCGACCCAGTCAGCGATCCAGTAGACGACCCAGTCGACGACCACGACTGCGACCCAGTCGGCGACCACGATTGCGACCTAGTCGGCGACCCAGTCGACGACCACGACTGCGACCCAGTCGGCGACCCTGAAGACGATCCAGTCGGCGATCTGGTTGGCGACACCGTCAAGAAGAAGGCAGGAATACGACGATATCCCGCTGGAGAGAAATCTGTCACACTCTGGAGTGCCAGTCTTCAGACAGATACAGCGGGGTATCACTCCAATATTTAGACCTATCCCAAAGAACCCGAGAAAGTTAGACTCGGGGGTAGTGTAGCCGAGTGAGGTCCGCTACACTATGAAAGTGTCGAATCACATACTTAAGTTTCTGAAAACTCACGGTGTAGTCGGCATTCTGTTATTCCTGTTATGCATAGCTTGAAAGGTCCCACTGTGTCGTCTGCATTCTTGTCTCCCTGTTTTTTTGTGGGGGGTTTTGTTTAGGATTTCATGGGCTTCTAATTATTTTAATGCATTAGCTTTTTCAAAGCTTACAATAATTTTACATTTCATCGATGATCATTCGTTACATAAAATGAACTGTGCTATTGTTCACATTTTCTTTATTACCATGTATTGCCACTTTTCGTGAGTAAAACGATTATCTCCTTTACTAGGAGGTTAAGTAACGAATTGTCCACCCAAGGCAAATTTATTCAGTAGTTACCCTTTGGGCTAAGCCCATGAGTAACATGACATATGATCTGGGTGGATTATTTGTAACATAACCTCAGAACAAGTTAATAATTGTAGAATATTTGTGTGAATGCATTGATGGGAGGATATTCAAAATTTCACTGCACCAATCAAAGAACGATAGCTCATTATGTTCATTTATTGCTTTATAAACATGCAGAGAAAAATGACTTTGCAGACCGACCTTAGTTGATTTCATCCATTCAATAACGAACAAATATTTGTGTGACAGAACAATACATGTACATTTTCAAAGATACACTTTTATTTGTATACTTTCATATATCCGAATACAAAATGAAAATTGTCCTCATAATCAACCTTTTAGGCAATTAATTTACAGAGGGCTTAACCCAACCCAACCAAACCAAAATATTTGTTGTACGTCTCTTGATGTACACCAATAATTATTTCAAGTTGTCTGTACGAACACCTATACTGTCTACCATCAAGGCATTTACCTTGTTTAAAAATCGTTTAGATCATCCTTTGGTGTGTAAAAAGTACAGTACGTTTTTCTCTTATACAACATGAATAAAACTCTGTGACTTGTATTGTGTACTCTCCTTCTGAAAAATATTCATTTTAAAACTGAAAAAGAAGAAGTAATCTAATCTTTATAAATGGGAAGCATTTAAGCTCTTTCAATAGTATAAACGCCTTTTGATAGAGAAAACAATGGGCATGTCAGAACCCAACTCCAGGTGGCATATGTGAAAATATACAGATATATTGTGAAAATATGCAGATTTATTGTGAAAATATGCAGATTGAATGTGAAAATATTGATTTAATATACAGTGGCAGATCAAGATTCCATAAATATATTTCAATCATTGCATAAACCACTTGTGTGTGTGTGTGTGTGTGTGTGTGTGTGTGTGTGTGTGAGAGAGAGAGAGAGAGAGAGAGAGAGAGAGAGAGAGAGAGAGAGAGAGAGAGAGAGAGAGAGAGTTGACATTTTTATTTTGACATGTACATTCCTCTCTTCCGGTACATTAGAAACCAATTACATTATACAGATATATATATATATATATATATATATATATATATATATATATATATATATATATATATATATATATATATATATGATAAGAATGTATACAGGTATCCTGAAATATAAAACGAATTCACATTACATATAAATAATGTTCTTAACTCTATCCAACTTCTGTATCATCCAGTACAAGAGAGAATTTACCATATATATTAAAAAAGTGCTATGGTTAATTAGATGTGAAATTGTAATGTATAGACGGGCAATATAATGGTCGTGCACTAATGTCAGAGACAAGTGGCTTCTATGAAAGGCTAGTATTTGGGCAAGATGGGTTGGCACTCCATCTTGCAGTCTTTGTAAAAGGACAACCACAAGCTAGCTAGAACAGATCAGAGAGGAAAATACCTTCAGGGCCTTTTGAGAAAGGGATGGGGGTGGGGTGGGTAATGGGGGAGGATGATAGGCCCAATTGGACAGATACGATGGCAACGAAACGGTTAGTCAAACGACACTGACGGGTGGTACTGCGGAAACAAGGTGTAGGAAAGTTTGCTAGAACATTCGAACACTGATGATCCATCATTCGAAGAGGGGATGTTTGTCACGTGATAAGCAGCTGCAACGCGCAGAATCTTCTGGTGAGACGCAGAAAGTTTCTGGTCAGGTCTACAACGACAGTGCTGGAAGCCTCTTAGCGTCTTCTCTATCACGTGCGGATAGCCCTGATGCAGCTGTTGCGAGCCATTCCAGAGACACGTTCTTGGAGAGATTAGAAGACGAGCTACACAATATGGATGTGGAAAACTGACTTCCATCTTCTTTGCTGGAACTTACAGACAGTCAAAATACGGGACTTCCAGATTCCATGATGAAAGACTCCGACAGGGAGCCTTTGATGTCAGATGCAGCTTATGAGTATTACCAGAATTCTGTGTAGTAGAGTGAACAGACATCTGCGTAAATTTGAACACTGTTTTTTAATGCTCGGTTGAAATTATTTCAATCGAATTTTGGTACCACGCTCTGTACACCCTATGGCCAAATTTTACCTGATGTATACAGAGACAGCTTATAATTTGCTATAATAATAGTTTTCTCAGGTTGACATAGATGCAGCAATGTTTCTTAATCACAATATTTGTAGCTTTGAGGAATCATTGTACCAATATGTGATTTCAATGGAAATAGGAACATACACAAGTGGGAATAGTTTACTAATCTCACTATGGAATCATAATAAACCAGTGGGAATAGTATATTAGTCTCTCTATCGAATCATTTTGTCGAATTGAAATTTTGTGCAATATCCAACTGGAACTAAATACTGTACAGATGTTGTTAATAATACTAACCAAGATTAAAAAAAAAAAAACAAAAAAAAAACAAAAAAACAAACAAACACCTTTCCTTTTAAATATTCTTCAATAACACAGATGTCCCTTTAATATTACTTTCTTGTTTAGCTGACACGTATTTTTGTTTTATCTAAGGACCAAAGAGTCAGAATGAAAGAATTCTTATTATTAGTCATTATTAAATCATTTATTAATTTCTTGACGATACGACTGTCTGATTATGGTGATAAGAATATGTTTTGCTTTTTTCGTCTGATTTATTAAAGAGAGTTACTATTAACATAAGGATTGGAAATGTTGACATCGTCACATGTAAACACGCAGAAGAAATGTTTGACATAATTAATAGTGGCTATGGAAAAGAACTTAGTCTATTGGTTTAAACAACAAAGTAAAATGTATCATACGCATATTAATGTGTACATGTTGTTCTTTTACAGAGAACGTTTATACATATGTTTAAATATGTTTAAAAATAGCTTTGTATGAAAGACCTACTATACGGTATATATTAGAATGTCAGGGAACATCTAAAAAAAAAAATCTCTCTGACTCTCGCTCTCCACAAACATACTTACGAAAAAACTGTGCATTTACGCCTGCCTGGGACTTGTCTTAAAGTTACGTAAAAATGTAAGGGAAACTTACGAAAAAACGTACGTAATTCTCGTTAGTGAAACACCCGTAGTCACGTACGAAAGTCGCACGTAAAAACTTAAGAAAATAATGCGAGTACGTTGTTTTGTGAAACGGTGCCCTACACTCCAGCATATTCTATTGTCATGTCAGGTTGCCTTGGCCCAAGGGAGATACATATGGAGACACAACAAGGTCTTGAGAGAGACGGCAGATATGTTGGAGAGAGAAAGACGGAAAGACCCTAGGATGCCAGGTTCCCGGTTCATCTAATTTGTTAAAGAGGGCACAAGAAACCTGCAACAACAGACAATGCTGTAATATTCCAAGAAACAAAGTCATGGGGTATGAGAGTAGACCTGGGGAGCAAAACTCATATTCCCAGAAGTTGTACAGACATCCCTTCGTCGAGACATCGTCATATGGTCTGAGACTGCAAAGAGGATCGTCTTGGTGGAACTGACCGTCCCATGGGAAGAACGAACGGAAGAGGAACATGAAAGGTAGACGAAAAACCATGAACTGGTAGAGAGCTGTTGAGCAAAAGGATGGAAAACTTGGCTGATTCCGGTGGAGGTAGGATGCAGGTGGTTTCCTGCACAGTCGACCTGGAGGATGCTCAGTCTATTAGGAATAAGAGGAAGATCACGGAAAGCATCAGTGCAGTCATAGCGTCCAGTTGGATCTGGCTGAGACGTGATGAAAAGAATTGGCAGCCAACACAGACAGGCAGTGTCTGATCAATACTGTCTCCCCGCCATCTGGAAGGTGTACCGAGATAAGGGTCGAAACACTCTGTAAAGGATGGGAACTCGGCTGATGACGTCTGTATAACCGCAGTCCAACTGTATATCAATACTCATCTAAGATCTTCAACTTAATGTACCCCTGGGCGAGATCTATTTACTGGTGTGCATCAATATTTTGGTCTTGTTGGGCAAAGTCCACTTTAAGTTATTTTGCCTAAAGGGCACTCACAATCTCTAATTAATTTTAAAAGGCACTTAAAAGCTCTAACATTAACTATATAGATCTTATCTTGACGACTAGGTGTGAATTGATTTACTGATTTTGTTATACCTTGCACCTGTTGATGACAAGTTTAAATAAGATATATTGATGATGTCTGGCTCAGCCATGGGTGTACTTATGAAATACACTGATAAGGATGGAGCCTTACCTTTACCGCCATCAGCACAGACTTATGAAATGCATGTGAGAACAATGACGTAGCTATTATATTATGCAATAGACCGTAATAGCATCTTAAGGGATAATGATATATTATGCTAATGATAACATACTAATATATATATATATATATATATATATATATATATATATATATATATATATATATATATATATATATATATATATATGAAATTAGTAGGTAATATACCTCTATCTAGTTATCAATAGAAGATATTTTCATTAATTTCCTACGTTAATACTGGATATATCGTATAGTATAAAAAAACGTAATATGTAACGGGTGGCGAAGCCGCAAGTAAAAATACATCGTTTTGTACCACACGAAGAATTAAATCTGGTATTAAAGTAAGAAAATAATATTTCCTTTTATTATATACCAAACTTGCTTCTGAATTGAAGCTTCCAAAATTAAACTCACTCTTCCATACACTAACTCCTCGCCCGTTTTGTAAGTTCACCTCAGTTTCAATCCCATTTATTGGCTGGTCATAAATATCAGGAATTTGAGAGAACTGTTGATTTATGATGAAGCAGTCTGTTGCATTAAATAACGTTTTTGACATTCTGTAAACTTATTTCAGCCTATCTGACCACACAAACAAGTCCGATTGCGCGATGCTACACCGGTTTTTCACATGGACTCAGGCCACAATTATTACTTCCAGGTCAGTAGCCAACGAATGTAGTCCCAGTCTAGTCTTAGAGCATTGTTTACTCTGTCACTTTGGTGGTGATACATGAGTTGGATTTAGGCATAATTGATATTGATTTAAAAGAAATTGTTTATTCTTTAGAGTAATGAGGCATTCTTTCTGGTCCGGAAGTGAAACTTGTGACCCACTGCACGTTGTTTGAAAACTGGGACATCAACACAAACTATAAGGGGGTAAAACAAAGATATATACTAACAACTGTGATTTAAACATGCAGGTAAAAAGGTTTGTATTGTTTTGGTAAATGTTTTTCTCGAAAATTTTAGAATGCAGAAATGTTGACACAACTGCAAATCTTCTACAGGGATAACAATAATGGGCGCAAACTCGAAATATATTGTCTTCTTGACCAACTAAATTATCGTTCTTTGAACTCTGAGAGAGAGAGAGAGAGAGAGAGAGAGAGAGAGAGAGAGAGAGAGAGAGAGAGAGAGAGAGAGAGAAGCAGAATTTCATTCTTTATTGTTAAAGTGAACCAGTTTTAGACCGCCATTAACGGCTTTTAGATAGCGATTCTGCGTTAAAAAGTAGTAGTTAACTGTATCTTTCACAAAATATTTGGCAAGCTCTTTCTAGCAGTATTCGCCGCTTTTTAATTGCGATGAAATGCTAATTTGGAAAAGGTAAAAACTTCAAACAGTCAGATATCTTTTGCATGAATGTATCATATTTAATGTATCTTACCATCAACAGGTTAAAGGTATAACAAAATCACTAAATCAATTCACACCTAGTCGTCAATATTCATATTTGATGTTACAGCTCATAAGTGCTTTAAAAATTAATTAGAGATTAGAAGTGCCTTCTAGGCAAATTAACTTAAAGTGGGCTTAGCCCAACCAGACCAAAATATTATTGATTTCGCCCTGGGTTACATGTAGCTAAGGCTCTTACATAACTTTAGTGTGTAATCTTGATATTGCCCATCATTACATTAAAATTTGACCCTTAGAGTTAACAATTTATCTTTTCATATGTGGTGAATACTCCCTCTTATACTGGGGAAAACAGAAGTTGGATAGTGCTAAGAACAGTTTCTATATGTACCGACAATTCGCTTTATTTTAGAAATGAACAGAAAAGAAGAAAACTTTATTGAAAAAATTCATACTCAGGCCATTCCTATATGGCATATGAGTCAAGTACAGTCAAAGTTATATTATATATGACTCCATCATGGTATAATATAAATAAGAGAGAGAAGAGAGAAAAAGCAAATAGTATACAAGTTTTATAAAAATTATATAAAAAAAATTGGAACTTTTTTTCTAAAACAGATAACCAATCTTGTTTGTGTTGATTTAAGAGGACGGTTTTAATATATATCCTTATGACACAAATATTATCGTTTCTGTTATTTACCATACATCATATCATCTTACCTTTTAAAGAATTGCCCTTATATGCTTTATTTATTTATGGTATAAAGACCAGAATGAACATCTAAGCACATCATTCTATATTCCATTATTGTGATGTGTAATTAATGTTTCAAGACACCTGGATACTTCTTGTCATATTTATTGATGATGTGTAATTAATGTTTCAAGACACCTGGATACATTCTTATCATATTTATTGTGATGTGTCATTAATGTTTCAAGACACCTTGATACATTCTTATCAAATTTATTGATGATGTGTCATTAATGTTTCAAGACACCTGGATACATTCTTATCATATTTATTGATAATGTAATTAATGTTTCAAGACACCTGGATACATTCTTATCATATTGATGATATCTAATGATATTTAGGGTATGTTTTATGAACAAGAGTTATTTCTATACGACAAACACGATAACATATACAAAGCAGAAAAGAGTTTAAACACAATAAGAATGAAAAGCTAAAAGTATGTACTTTTTAAATGGAAAGGACACGATGAATCGTTTAACAGTTGTGAACAAGCTGAAAACATTATTCTTTAAAAATGATAGAAACACAGTATATAGATACCAGTGTAAATAAGAATGAAAACCTTGAGCTTTTGAAAGATAACGAGTTTCTCGAATGTTACAGATGTGGAAAAAGATGCGAAGTTGCATTGATCACGAAACAAGAGGAGAACAAGAAAGTACATCCAAAAACATCGCACTTAAAAAACAAATGGTACACATGAAAAACGGGACAAGGCGACTGCAACGTAGGTAGTGTGCCATCAACGTAATAAATAACATCACAAAGGAAATGAAACGAGACACGATTGAAGAATATGAAGTTGATTTTCAATACGTTTTCAAAAAAGCTGAAAACAAATACAATGCGAAAGACTGCAAGCTGGCAAGAGAGCTTGAACAATATAAAGGGTATTGAGAAAAATTTAGACGTTGATGTAACGTGTGGAACATTTAAACGTCTTTCAAATTTCATTCAAATATTGTATAGCAGCGATTCACACAACTACTCAATCAAATATGCATTTTTCCTGAGCAAAATATTTATCATATTAAATTTTACAGCATCCACGAAACCTTCTATCACAAAGCATCACCACAAAACTAACCAAAATCAGTTGATTTGAAGAACTTTAAAACAATCTGGATGAAATAAAAGCAAATACACTTTTCACTGTATGTGGATATACATAATCTGAACATTTAGTTTTCCCATACATCTAGCAGAAGTTGAAATTAAACCACACAAATAAATAGTACAATGTAAAAGAACAACAGTTGTAAAATGTTACAATGGATCAGACAAAAATTGAAAAACGAAATGGAAAAACGAAATATAAATACCAGAGATGCAAAGATTGTGTGAAAGAAACGAGATTAATCTGGTATTACAATGGAGGAAATGAGAAGATTAGAGAAAAAAAGTAACAAAGAATTACATGTGAATGCGGAAAAGCAGTAAATAAAGAATCAATGCATTTGCACAAGAAAAGCCAATTTCATACATAATGTACAGGTGACTTGTTCAGCACTTTATCGTAGATAAATTGACGCCAGATTGAACATTTAACAAGTACAGCACCGTAACATTGTCCACAGTGTAACGCTCGAGTGAACCAGAATATTTTAAAGTTTTTAACGAGATAAAATTTACTATACTGAAACTGAATGTTTCACATACAATCCATTAAACATTTTGGAAAAATATAATTCAAAATTTGAAAGTTATTACTTTATGCAGATAACACTTTGACATGACATTTTGACAGAATCAACTATACTGGGAAGTAGGGATGGAAACGGCTGATTGCGGGCTTTCCTAATGACATTTAACAGACAAGAATGTACCAAGTGCTGCTCTAGCGTTAGCGAAAGAAGGATACGAATTTCAAGTTTATTCCAGAAGAGAAAATTGCTGTCTGATGACGATGCATTAAAATCAAATAACAATAGTATTGATATGAAACAACTTAATTTAATCTGCAACAATGTTAGGATTCCACCGTATCATAACTGGAAATATAGCAAGGGAAAACATAAATAACTGATCAATAGTTTGCTAGAAGAAAATAAACTGTATACTAAGGTTTCGGAGAGCCTACATCTAGCTGCTTACAAACATCAATATACTTATTGAGCAGGTACTGTTGAATACCGGAGAGCATTGCCAGCTGATGGAATGAATTCTATAGCAGACAAAGACGAGTAAACAGGTTCGACTTACTTTTTTCTGGAAGATAGCAATTGATTGACTGACGAGAGAACTGATAGACTGAACAAAAGTATAAGGTCTTATGTAATCTGTGTTTTAGGTGCACAGGTACAAAAGAGAACATCTATCACACAGTCTGTTTCGACAGTATCAGACACTGTTAAAACGGTAACAGAGCAATTAATTCTAGTAGAGCAAGCTTACGACAGAGATTAAACCATCATGGTAAAATTCAATTAATACACGACAGATTCAAAGGTGACATTCGACTATGCTTTTGTTGGTAACGGTATATTATTGTTACCGAATGACATGGTTATGAAAATGGTCTATATCGTCGGATACAGCAACAATTTACAGAAATCCAGTAAATCGTTTATATTGGGTTTAAACCCGACTATCAATACCGAGATAACAAAGAGCCGTATACCAAAGGATGCTAAACCGTCCGTGATAATACGTGAATAAACAGTAGAGAACAATCCAGAATAAACATTGGAGAAGGAAAGATAACAAAGTGGGTACACATTATGTGGAGAAGAAGTATTATGATGATGATGTTGTGGTTCGCCCAGGTTCTGCCGTTACGACTGTCAGGTCTGCCAATTCTATTGTGCCTCCAGCACACATTGTATCTGACAGGCTCCAATACTCAGACGACCAAACGGCACATAACAATTTTTAGAAACGCCATAAAACAATATGAACCATAAAATAAGCAAACAATCATTTAATTTGACACTTATGATTATTGGAACTAGTATAGTTTGCTAGCCCTTTACTCTTGTAGGTGCTTCGTTTTACCTTTGATTAAAAAATTGCAATAACAAACTCACTAAGGCTAAAACAAGTAAAATAACATGTTCAGAAAGGAAAGAAATAATTAGTAAAGCACTCTTAAGCAAGCAACTTATCAAACCATCCATACTTCTAAGCATTTGTTGCTTCTGCTTTATTGTCTAAAACAAACTAAAAATTACCTAAAGTATTAAATCCAATTTTGATTTTGTCAAAAAATGATTCACCTAGAGTAGGAGATTGAGGTGGAGGACCTCATCCACTTCCTGTTATAGTATCTACTGTTAAAACGTTAGTCCATCCCAGGGGGGAAGTTTCTTCTGATCATTTCTTTAATTTGTTTCATAAAAAAACTCTCGATATTTATAACTAATTCTGGCTTAATTATTTTAACTTTGTCTAGATCATTTTGCAATAAATCTTTTTCACGATCATTTGTTTCTTTCATAAATTCTTCTTCAAGTCTTTTTATCTGTTTGTCATGGTATTCGAAGTTTATTTTAAAAGCTTCTATTTTGAGACTGCAATTAAAACAGCTTTTATATATCATCTCATCTCTCTTTGTTCTTGTATGGTAAACAACCTTCAGACAATTTGGTATTTTTGTGGAGTATATGACCTTTCAACAATTTGTTCATTCTTTGCAGATAAATATTGTAGTCTTTGAATTTTATCAAACAATTAATCTATTTCAGTTTCCAGTTGTCTTCAATCATTTCTATCCTGTTAATTTGTATAACTGAAATCTTGCGTCTCTATTTCCTCAGGTGCTTATATTGGTTAATTTTGTACAACAGTATGTTTAATCGGATATTTCGGTTGGGTTTCTTCTCTGTCTCTAATTCTATTTCAGCCATCCCGAAATTCATCTATTATGGTGCAGATAGGAAAAATTTGTATTTGTGAAAAATACTCACAATTTCACGCTTTCATAAAATAGAATCCTCCGGATTGTTTCTCCTGAAAAATAAAGTAGATAGGAAACAATCAAAGAAGACCTTATGAAATCTTTTGTAAAGGCTAGAGATGTTGTAATTTGTAGTGTGACATCATTGGTTACCAACTTTTTTTCCGACCGACAATTTGAACTGTTTACAAACTGAACATAAAGATGATTACGTGTCTTCAAACAGAATTAGACACTATAACTTTCAAACATTTGAATTTCAACAAAACAACAGAAAACAATAAGGAAATAAATGCTGACACAATGCTCGCCAAATAAAATGTGTACTGGTTGCTTTGTTGTTGATGCTTCTGTGCTTTTAGCTACAGTTGTTACAATAGTGGCTATTACAGAAGAAGCTGATTACAATGGAAAAAGGTTTACAGGGAGAATAAACAGCACTGTTCAAGATTTCCTCACTGACCAAGTTAGCCGTCTTGAATGATTCAGGTTTTTTCTTGCGATCGTCCATATCCTCGAAGGGATTTCATCATTTTTATACCGGTTTTCACTGGCTATCGTGAATCTCGTATTTCTCCAGTAGAAACATTTCTTTGGTGATCAGGATTACCCAAAATTAAACGAGGAACATGGAATAAAGTGAGATATGTCTAGTTCATCTTTACTCATAGGGATTTAGAATAGTTTAGCTATCTATGATATAATTCAATAGATGGTATACATAGTATCTTCAATGTCGTGTCTGATTTGATTTTTCGGCTAAAAGATTGTAAAATGTTACTTGTAATTCTAATTATCCTGAAATTTGCGTCATTTTAGTACCTTTGTTTAATGCATTTTCTCATGTAGACATTTCAGTGATCTCTAATTCTATCTCTCCACTTTTTAAGTTGTATTTTACTGTACTCATTACGACAAAGTTTGCTCTAAGCGCTAGTTCAGTAAAACCCAGTGAATTTGTTTTTAACTGCTCCACGCATAGGAGATGTCTTAAGGTCAATCTCTTTTGTTTACCCAATTAATTTCATAATTATTTGTAACTACTTGTAAGTAACATTGTAAGTCAACTTGCAATTAACATTTGTGCAGATTCAGTTTTATATTCATCTATCTTACAAATGTCCTTGTCAAATAGATGGAAGATGAACAAGACAAAAAGCAAGATGAAAACAAGGTTTACAAAGAGCCTGAAAAGTAGCTTCACAAAAGCCGATGGATCCACGTTCATCTGAAGTTGAATTAATATAAATTGGCAAACGTTCACATGTATTAAAAAAAGCCAAAGTAGAGCATTTAAAGAAAGAACAAGAGTCTACAAAGTCAGAAGATGCTAAACTCACATTATGTGAAATCACACTACGTGAAAGGAATGAAACAAATTAAAATATTTCAATCTATTATTTGCTCGGTGGTAGTGTAGCTGTTTTGGGTATCTTGGTCATTGGGTCAAAAAGTAATTCAAACATCCAGTGGTAACAAAAGTTGAAATTGAATGAAGTTCATTACTGCAAGGAACAACAGGTTCCGCTATTAATAAAAAACAATCAAGCAGTTCACAACAACAAGATAAAGCCATATCAGGATCTTAGAGCCCAATAACGGAAATACTTTAGCAGAACATTAAGGCTTACTTTTCAGGTTATACATAATAAGATGTCAACTGAAACAAAAAACATTGTTAACTCTGTTTACCATGCAGCACTTAAATCTGCTCCCACGGTTTCATAAAGAATGCCTTTTTAAACATAAAAAAACCCAGTAAAATTTGCAATTGGCCTACCATCAAGTTATAAACATAATCATTCCACTTACACTTAATCAGTTCACAACTGTCAACCTGATAGCACATGTACTGTTACCTGACCAAATTGTTAACACTGTAGGCACAAATTAAAAACCATATATACACTGTTACCGGTAGTCTGTAGCTTTAAGTTCGAGATTTATTGTCGCACCGCCATAGGGCTTGTTATGTATGATAGTAGACCCCTCCTTGCTCACTTTCTAGCTAGGAAAATAACAAGATATCGAGCGAAAGAAAACAATTATCAAAACACAGTACATTGCAGCATTAAGTTCTGCTCTTACAGCATGATTTTAATAAATTATTGAAGTTTATATTTGGTCCACCATCAACAATGGATATTGAACAAGTTGTCAAGCTGATCATTCCAGATTCTTTAAGCCATTTCACAATCTACTGCCTCATAGCAAAATGGGACGTTTACCTGACAACATTGTTTCTCAATAAATAAGTAAGAATTGAAACACAACGACGTCTGTAAAAATAAAAGAGATAGAAATTAATTTGGGCATGTATATTGAGTGGTATACAATGTTTTATATTAGTTAGGGGTAGGTATGTAAACAGTTTCAGCTGGTATAGGTGTTTCTACAGCTGGACTGTGTTTATCGGGCATAATTACAGGCGTAGTTGTTCCGTTAACTTTTAGTGATGTTAGTACTACACTGGTAGGTATTGCTGGAAATTTAATTGAGGAACAAACTGATTTACAAATACAGTTTTAAAAATGTTGAACTAGTAATATTAGCTATAATTAAGCAAACATTATCGATGATACGATAAGTAAGCGGTCAGTGACAACAAAATCAACCATGAAGAGTTTATTTTGATCATCAACAAGTACAATATATGCAGAGATAAAAAAAGCACAATCTGGAAAACAATGAATACAGAAACAAAAACATAGAAGAAAAGAAGATGCCGAAATATAAACTTACAAGAAAGCAAGTTGAAAAGAAAAAACTCCGTTACAAATGAAAGGCAAAGCAAGAGAGCTATATTACAATGGACTCACTCCCTGATAAAGAAATCTATGTTACAAGTCCACTTGATAACAGAAATGGCAAACTTTCACTTCCATTGCAAAGAATATATTCTATTTTTGGTTCCTTCGATGCTTCCTATGAACTCAAAAACAATCTCTTATTACATCAATGACACGAATAAAACAAGGACTGTTTGGTTATTGCAACTTTGAGATGTACATGAAAGAGGGAGACTGTAAATGGTGACAAGGAAAAAAGTATTGATGTTGAATGTTTGAAACGCAACTCAGAAGTTAACAATAGTAACAATTACACAGTACACATAGCCATCTACATTGATAAATTCAAGTTACACTCATTGGATGTCTTGCAGCAATATGTCATTCAAATAAAAAGTCAGGTTTATATAACATTTTTGTTAACTTGCATGTTAAAAATGGTAGAGAAATTCCATCATTCTTTTATACCATATTAAAGGTAATCAATCCATGTACTACTTATAGAATGAATCTACAAAAGGAACCATAATATTATTTCATTTTGAAAAAAATCAAGAACGTACTGTCTGGAGGAAAACAATATTTTAATTTCGGAAAGAATATTAATAGTTTCTATCTAAACATTTTATATTGAAAACCGGCAGAGGTATTAAAAGTTTGTTACCCATAAATAGAATAGCTACTGCCTACTGCAGCAGTAATGATTCGAGGGGCAATAGCTTACGGTCTAACATTTACAAGAAGGAATTATCTGTTTAAGTTGTTTGATCCAAATAGATTTGATTGGAATGGAAATAGAAACGAACAGGTCAAAGAAACGTACCAGAGAAAAGCTTTAGAGTTCAGTGGAAACAGGTCAAGATAATTGACTACTTATATGAAAGATTGAGAGAACAAGGTTTGGTGACTCAGTAATTAAACAATCTGGATGATGCTTTTCACTATACGCTTCTATTCAGAGTGATGATGGCAGACTGATAGTAAGGCAAAACTTGAAAGAGATCAAAGCTGCTAAACTGAATGATTTCTACCAACCTTCTGATATAAAGAAAAATATTAATACATTTTCAATGCAATTGTAATGGGTGGAAGTGTATATAAAACTTACAAGTGTTTGTAAAAAGATTCCGACGTTTGTGTTAGTAAGGGTCCTTTTTTTCCGCACAATATAGAGTAAAGATGTCGACGTACCGTAAATATATTAGTCCTAACAAACATATAAAAACCCCGCAAGGAATTAAATACTTCAATCCAGCACACCATTGTATTAGTTAAACCCACATCAGCATTAAACCAGAGCAAAGTTTGCAAATTTGTGTACTAAAGCTAAGCACAAATATCATAATAATACCGGGTGGTTTCCTCGTCTCGTCTGATATGAAGGTAAAAGGTGATGCTACCAATACTGTGGAGAAAAATGTTTGTCGAATGCTTGTGAAAGACATCACCATTTCGTGTGGGAGCAATTCAAGTAAACGATTACAACATTATCATGACATAAAAAGATTTGTGGTTTCGTGTATCTCTTAGAGCAAACAGGATAGAACAAGGCATCATGAATTATAAATAGAGAAAGTTAAGATCAGAAATTGTTACCGGGCAAAATATTTGTACTAAAGCTGTACAGATTGTGGTTTAGAGAAATAGGTTTAGTATAACACTTGACTTTCACATGCTAACATATGATTTTCCACTGTATACACCCGCTCTTTCTCAGGATTTCAGATTTAATTTTATACTTGCAAAAGCAGTTGAAGTGATAGAAGGTGGCCATCATCTTTACGAACTGGAAGATATCTGTCTTCGGTACGATACAATTACCTCCGAATCAGTCACTCGATCGGTTTATGACAAATGTACGAATGTAGTTGCTTTCTGTTATGATTACATTACTAGAGAGAGAGAATCATCGATATAGCAGCCAATACAAGCTTTGGTGACACTTACGCTTGATGCACCAAGAATGCTTGAAAAGTGTTTTGATACTGTGTGATACTGTGTAAAAAAAAGTTGAGAAAATGATCCTGAAAAGTTGTACATCTCATCAATACAAACAATATTGGTGAAAATATTCATTCACTATATCAGTGAATCAGGGTTTTTCGAGAGTAGGAGCAGAGGAGTCGTGAAGCAAAAAAGAGCGCGAAAGCTGGAGAAAAACCAAATAACACTGCGCTCTGCTCAAGCTTCCGCGCTCCATCCCATTTGGGGTTCCGCTGTCCGAGCTTCCGCAGAGCTTTATTAAATAGGGCCTGTTAAAATAAAACCAAATGCAATCCAAATAGATTTGGACAAAAAAAAAATGGATCCATTTGTTTCTTCTCCTGATAATTTAAAAATAAATTTGGAGTTAATTTTTTTAATTATTTGGAGACAAAACAAATGGGGGCAGCCTAGCTAATACCTAATAGTGTCCTAGTTGTAACTTCCTACCAACTTTTCACAACATAAATAGGATTCATAAAGATTGTCCCAATTGTAAATACTCTCCTAGAGACATCTATAACTTGCAAAAAAGAAAAAAAAAAAAAAAAAAAAACCCAGAGAGGAAGCATTCCGATAATTTGACTAGCTGGCTAAATTCTACGAATGTACCCAGTATGATTGCTCCAAATACATATAGAGAGGCCCAAAGATTGGAAGTAAAAGGTGTAGTAGAAGAGGCAATAACACAATACGAGATAGATTAAGTACAGATGATGCATATAAACGGTCAAACAACAATGAACAAAGCGTTAGAGATTCGAAAATATAACACATACAAGGAAGATTTTTAACACAGAGCAAACAAAGAGGACACCGGGCAAAATATTTAAGAGGACATAAAGGAAATTAAAGATAAAAACCCATGAACGGAGAAGTTCCTAAAATATCTCTCTCTAATTCTTTTTTTTATATCTATGCGGTCGTCAGATTTGGAGAAGGGTACTCCACAAATATATACAGAGGAGTCTAAACCTGAATTTGTCTTAAGTTATGAGCTTTAACGTATTATTGTAAGTACAGAGTACTTATATTATATTGATTAGTGATATAATTCCGTGAGTGATAGTTTTTGTCAATAACTTCAGTCAATAGATCACAATATATTTAATAGATTAACTACATATTTAATAGCTTTCAATACATAAATATCGTTAAGATATATATATACGACATTTTCTTATAGTAACTACTCAATTTGTAAACATGTAGTACCGTATTTACCTGTGCGTTTATAGTGTTGTGTGATTATAACCTCTGAAGTGCATTATTTATTTATCTAAAAATTGTATCATGTCTATATGCACTGACTAATACTGTCTTTAATTAATATGTAGTTAATCTATTAAATATATTGATAATGAAATTATTTTTTTACTGTATCTTTATCGAAATTTAGAATAAAATACACACAATTTTACAACCTTGCTTCCCACACCTGCTCATAACAGAGATATCAATAAATTTGTAATTCATACTGGGCAGTTATAAAATTCCTCGCCGGTTGCCTTGTCTAGTAGTTAAAAACTCAGATTACCTAGATATATGTCTGTAAAATCATGGAAGACGGCACTGTATTTAATGATTTTAATAACTTTAAATGTTCTCCTCTCCGAATGTAATGTATTCGGAAAGAACATCGAATCCCGTACGAGATTTAAAATTTAAAAAAGAATAAGTGATTCTGCATGTCAATGTCAAAGTCATGAACATTGTGTACTATGGTCCAGGGACTTGGGTATAGTATTGTTTTTCAAAACTATGAGTGGTTCTGGATGTCAATATGAAATATAGCACCAATGTATGCTGTGGTCCAGGACAATGGGGTATTTTTTGTTTGAAGAAAAATATGAGTGGTCCAGAAATGTTTTCATATTGGGATAAGAGATTTTTGTTGCAAAAGCTACTGTGTGGCCTAAATGGGAATAAACTGGTTTAAACTAGTTGAGTAGTCAAGGATCGACACGTCTGGACTACTCGTGTGATTTGGAAGTGAGTTTAAAACATCTAAAAGGTCTTCTTCACATATATGTTTATTAAATAATTTCTCATTAGTCTGTATTTTGTGTTTTGGGAAGATCGCGTGTAAGTCGTCTATATTTGCATCCGAAATTTAAAAAGGAAAACATCAAAGCATTCGATCTTCTCATAAAATATCAGAAAATGTTGTATATTTAACAGTACACTCGCTAGTATAGTGAAGTGGTGGTATTGTGACTGAATGTCACTAGTAAGTGGTGGTATTGTGACTGATTGTCTTTGTTTCAACAAAAGTCAGATTCAATTCTTCAGAATTTGTACTAAAACTATCACTGTTTAAAAAAACTACAATCGAATCTTTTATTTGCATATTTCTTTTGATTATTTGCATATTTCTTTTGATTATTTGCATATTTCTTTTGATTATTTGCTTGATTCCGAAGCCTTTATATTTTTCCCATTCCTTATTGTTGTTAGTGTTTATAGCTTTCCTCTTGAATCGAGGTTGTTTTCTGATAGTAAGTCTTATGCTGCTGTCATACCAGGGTTTGGAAGGAATACACTTATTTGCCATGTCAATAAACATGTACATAAAACTTCTGCAGCCCCATTATTAATGGAGCAAGTTTCAGTAATGTTTGTCCAAACTGTGTCAGATACAAGTCTACTTAATTCTGCAATATCAGCTCTCTTTTATAGCCAGAGTTTGCTTTTAAGATCTGTAATAAAGCAGTGTCATGGACAAAAGTAGTTTTATGGTCGTTTACAGAGGCCTCAGCAAGAATGAGATCAGAAGTAATAGTTTCCATGTTAGAAGATACACGTATAGGATCTAATAGAGTCAAAGAGTTTTCTGTTACTCTAGCTGGTTCCGAAAATACATTTAAAAAAGTTGATTAAGAGCCAAACAAGTTATTATATATCATAGGGCCTTTAATATAGTTATACTTATCAGTGACCATTTATTTGAAAAATGTCGTTCTAGAGCTTCCAACTATTGTTAGTCTCAATTTTGTAACTCAACAACTGGCGGAGGGATATTGTTTATAAAAGGTGTGATGAAACTCATTTTTGAACCAGTCTAGTAGATCATTAACAGTGGGGTAGGTAACTTTTTGAGTATGAAATGTTGCCAGATAACCTGACGTTATTTTGTGATTTAAATTTAAACTAAAAGTAATACTTTCAAACCAGTCAATAAGAAAGGTTGGATTCTTATTCCTAAAGATGTGGTGAAATTTAGAGCATGTGATAATATATAGTAAAACTCCATGGTTCTGTGATACCTCAAGGGCTAAGCAGTGAATTATCCGTATTGTTATAACTAGTTTGCATTCACAGATGTTGCAGTAATTGATGTGTGGTCACGTTACTCAAATCAAAGGGTTCATTGGCTGGAATACATTCAGAAAGAACCAATAGAATTCAAGCAGTAATGTGATATACCTCTTGTCGATACCGTATGTGTACTTAAATACGATATATGACACCAATCTCGTAATATTGGTCCATAATTTATCAGCAGTCCAGGAGAAAATTTCATTTCTTGGTTTGACTATCAATGTTAGCTGCAATACGCTACTTCAAAAGAGGCTCATCTGCAGTCTGTATCATCAAAGAGCATAAGATGACTATGATTTGTGTATGCATATATAAATAAGCACAACAACTCTTTGCGCGCGCACCAGTCCACTTTGATTATGCGGTGTAAACTTAGGCTTGTCTACATCTACTTGTAATTTTTTTTTTTTTATTACTTGTTTTTACAGTTCGGTCTTTAACTTGGCTTGTTCACACAGCTTTCTTATTTTCAGCTAAGCTGCAATATCCAACTGGTGGGTGTACAACTTCTGACATTTTTAATTCCTACAGACTTTAAATTTATATCTATTTATTTAAGTAAGACTTTTTCTGAAATATTGCTACAAAACCAGTATTTTCCATTCCTTGATGAAACAATTTAATTTTCTTATTGTTATTTATGTCACGTAACATTTTGTAAGAGAAGCCCAGAAAATTAAATTCCCCCTTACTATATACACAATATATTTTATCTTATTTCTTTTTTCCAACAGAGTAAAATCTATATTTTTCTATAATTGTAAAATGCGTGTTTGTTACTCTTGTGCACACACACACACACACACACACACACACACACACACACACACACACACACACACACACACATATATATATATATATATACATATATATATATATATATATATATATATATATATATATATATATATATATATATATATAGTGCTGGATTACCCAATAGACAGACTACAGACTAAGCACGTGCTGAGGGTACCAGCAAAGCAGGCCCCTGCACAAAAAAAGGAGAAATTACGCGTTTTTTTTAATTACGCGCTTTTTTTAATTACATAGGGGGGGGGGGGCACTATAATCTTTTCAGTGCTTATGGCCTCTAAAGGTCTTAAAGCGGCCCTGTATATATATATATATATATAAGAGAGAGAGAGAGATGAAACACATGCTATCAGACTGACATAACTCTACTTCGAAAGGAATTCTAGGATCTTAGTGTTGCGTTCGATTAGTCAATCAAATTAACAGTGTTAGGTTGGATTAGTCAATCAAATTAACAGAGTTAGGTTGAATTAGTCAATCAAATTAACAGAGTTAGGTTGGATTAGTCAATCATATTAACAGTGTTAGGTTTGATTAGTCAATCAAATTAACAGTGTTACGTTGGATTAGTCAATCATATTAACAGTGTTAGGTTGGATTAGTCAATCAAATTAACAGTGTTAGTTTGGATTAGTAAATCGTATTAACAGTGTTACGTTGGATTAGTCAATCAAATTAACAGTGCTAGGTTGGATTAGTCAATTAAATTAACAGTGCTAGGTTGGATTAGTCAATCATATTAACAGTGTTACGTTGGATTAGTCAATCAAATTAACAGTGTTAGGTTGGATTAGTAAGTCGTATTAACAGTGTTACGTTGGAATAGTCAATCAAATTAACAGTGTTACGTTGGAATAGTCAATCAAATTAACAGTGTTAGGTTGGATTAGTCAATCATATTAACAGTGTTAGGTTTGATTAGTCAATCATATTAACAGTGTTACTTTTGATTAGTCAATCATATTAATACGTTGGATTAGTCAATCAGTTTAACAGTGTTACGTTGGATTAGTCAATCAAATTAACAGAGTACGTGCTGCACTCTCCCATAGAGAAATAAAAATGTAAAGAAATCGTCGATGACAAATGCTCATGAGAGAAAAAGCCTACACGTGATATGAGCCACATTGTAACTGAGAGAGAGAGAGAGAGAGAGTGATGATGATGATGATGGTGATGTGTGTGTGTGTGTGTGTGTGTGTGTGTGTGTGTGTGTGTGTGTGTGCTGCAGGCTAATGAATACCATAAGATAAAACTATGGCTGTGATATACAAAATGAAAGTGGATGTGTACTTCCCAAGTTAATTATGCACTTAATTACTCGAGTCGTTTAACAGAACGGATGAACCAATTGCACTGATATTCCGTTGTTGTTCCAAGACCACATACGAAGCTTGAGGTCAATACCTTATACGATATACATTGACATAGATTGTTGAGCTTTCTTGAAAGTCGGTTTTCATTTCACAATAAGTAAGATTAGCTCGTTGGAGCTACAACATATTTTACCGACGTCAAAGAATCTTTTCTGTTTATGAGGAACTAAATAGGCGTATATATGCGTACCTTGATGTGGAAACAATAGTCTGAGAGAAAAATAAATGTACATTTACATGTATTCACTCTATCGGGAGTATAGCTTTGATATAATATTCTGTATATTTCTAAATTCATCAGGTAAACTCAAGGAAAATAGACACTAGAATTATATTTTCGGCTTATGTTATCACCTTTTTCCAATGTAAGCTGAAATAACAGCAAAGACTTTCAGGTGGATACGAGTGACATTATATCTAACATATATACACGTGAACGCATTTAAAATATCGACACTTGCATCTTAAGATAGTCGTATCAAAACATGATATATATATATATATATATATATATATATATATATATATATATATATATATATATATATATATAATGAGAGTTCTGGCTTCGCGGTAGTTAAATAGAAATAATTTTTTGCTCGCTACTTCGCGGTGGTTAAATAGAAATAATTTTTTAAAACTCGTACTTCACAAGTGACTTACAGACTGTCATTGTGTACACTACGATGGAAATCAAATATTGCATAATAAATGTACCAATGGAACCGATGAGAAAACTATGTTTAATAGGTATTTTGATGAACCTTGGTATCAAATGAAGAAAAAATTGAATGTTTCCTTTGTCATGTATGAAAATATCCAATCAATTTTAATGAGCTAATAGATGGAGTTCTCAACTGTAATACATGTTTAAACACGCTTTATGAGAGAGAGAGAGAGAGAGAGAGAGAGAGAGAGAGAGAGAGAGAGAGAGAGAGAGAGAGAGAGAGAGAGAAAGTAAATATGGTAGAACTGTTAAAATATTTTTCAAAAGAAGACACTTTAAATCACAAATTATTAATAGAATATTGTCTGAAGAGAGAGGTAGTCGGGTTTAGCATTATTACCCCTATTACGCTTTATATTCTAATAACAATGGAGAGTCATATAGTGGCATGAAAATTCGCAAAAAGGCTACACAAACAGTCGAATGTAAAAAAGACCTTTGATGACCTGATGTGCAAATCTGTTGGGCCGGACACTCTCTTTATGGACTATAAAATGTATTTAATTGAAAACTTACACAAAGCGGGTGTATACAATTTACAGTAAATTGGATAAAATTTAAAATGTTACAGGTAGTATCATTACAACATACCACATACTTAAAACTGCTAAAGAATTAAATTCCTATTTTATCAAACTGAAACATGAAATGCAGTACATAACCGACTTTTTGCAGTATATCAATTGTTATGCTTATTGTGGAAATGGATTTAGGCACAAAATATCACTAAAACTCATGAATATAGCTGTTACAACGTTTCGGCAAATATTAGTTGTTGCTATGCTGAAAGGTTGATTTAATTGTTGTTTACATTTTGTGATGTGTCGCCTAGTGCGACGTATTGAACTGTCGGTTGATTTGGCGATACCTATAGTCGATATACAAGGTAACTTAAACGACAAACAACAGAAAATTGATATAGTCATTGATCTAAATAATACTTTTTTGTTATCTTTTATTTCTTTCATTTGTTCAACATTTTGATCAATTCTTCTCTATCCTATATAATTTTACCATCTTCTGCAGTGGCGGCACGAGGGTTCGAGGCGCCCTGGAGCAATGTTCTTTAGTGGCGCCCCTACCGAGGCGCCCGGGGGCAATGCTCTTTAGTGGTTCGTTTATCTGCTGTGGCTAAATTTTCCTCAACATTTCTCTTCTCTAGTCCTTGTATGTTATCTCTCTGTACTTCCTCTGCTTGTGCAATTGCACGCTTTGAAGATTTGAGTGAGCTAAATTCGTCTAACTTGTTGGATGCTTGTTTTGTACATAATTTGTTAGATTCGACATTTTCGTTGTAGAGTGTGGACAGTAAGGACACATCTCAGGCATGATAACTATTTAAATAGGTAAAAGGTAAATACAAAACTTACTAAATAAATGCCACTAAAAACTACCATAAATAACAGTCTATATCTTATTTGATGCTACATTTTTAAAATTTACTAAAAATAACCAATTGAATGTCACTTTCATTTGCTATTTTGTTGAGTTATTAAAGACATTCTTTAGAAATAAAGCGTAGCTGCAAACGAGCAAAGAATAACAGATATATATGTTGCTGAAGAGCAGAAAATGACAGATACATATGTCGTTGAAGAGCAGAGAATGACAGATACATATGTCGTTGAAGAGCAGAAAATGACAGATACATATGTCGTTGAAGAGCAGAGAATGACAGATACATATGTCGTTGAAGAGCAGAGAATGACAGATACATATGTCGTTGAAGAGCAGAGAATGACAGATACATATGTCGTTAAAGAGCAGAGAATGACAGATACATATGTCGTTGAAGAGCAGAGAATGACAGATACATATGTCGTTGAAGAGCAGAGAATGACAGATACATATGTCGTTGAAGAGCCGGTTTGTAAAATCATTAAAATTAGGCTTAGGACAGAACAGAAATTTGTACATACATTTGAGAAAAGAAATGATGCATGGACGAGATGTTAAAATTGCGCGAGTAAAGTCAGTACTGCATGAACAATGAATAATACAGCACCAAAAATGAGACAACCCCCCACCCCACCCCCAACACAGAATATGAATGTGCAATGCATCTAAAGCCGAAAATACAAAAAGATTTATGAACTCAAGTTTAGCTCATTGATGCATGAATTGAAATCTGTCAGTGTATCAAAATAAACATGGGAGGGGGTGTTTGGTTTACAATTTCTACTTCATCAGTTCGTGAATTGCAAATTTCTAGCTGATAAATATTGCTGAATTTTCTGCTATTTAAATACAAGTGTTCAGATATAAAAAAAATGTGAAGAAAAAAAGAAAAAAAAAAAAAACAACAGAATGTGAATGTGCAATGCATTTAAAGTCGAAAATACAAAACAGATTTATGAACTGAAGTCTGACATGTATCAAAATAAACGGGGGGGGGGGGGTACATTTTTATTTCATCAATTTGTCAATTGCAAAATTCTAGCTGATAAATATTGCTGAATTTTCTGCTAGTTAAATACAATGGTTCAGATATAAAAAATATGAATCAACAGTCGAAATATTCTGGCAAACAGATATTGTAATAGACTAATTTTACATAATTAGATATACTGGAAATGTTATTGAACAATCGACAAATTTTAGCAGACAAATGTTGAAAGATTTTGCTTACAAACCTAAAGATAGTTTGGATATGACTAATATGTGTCAACAATAAAAAAATATAGAATGAATGAAGGTGATAGAAGAATGCGATAAAGGACGAGGAGGATACGTGAAAGCACTATAAGGATGAGCAAATTACATCAGAGAGAAAGTTTCAAAGAAGAAGATAGTTTGAGGAAACGAGAGGTTTGAAACTTGAGCTTGATAGGCTTAGAGAGAATGTGAAAGAGCATCGGATTGAGGACAGGTCAGAAAAGAATGCGCACAAACGAATTAGGCAGAGGAAACAACAAAATAAATATTAAACAGACGCCATCTTTCTTGGATGTTATTGACATATACAAATTCTCCTGACGTAGTAATGAGGAACTGTACGTGTTCTTCCTTCAGGTTGAACCACGCATGAAAAACACTTTCACCAATAAAAAAACTACTAAAAATCCATTCAGTAATAGTTCCACTTTCTCACGTAGTAAGATTGAACAGAAAACAAAAGAAAAAGAAATATTCATCTAATTTCAGGTCAATATTTAACAAAATAGAAATCGATACTGTGCTAATTGCTCCTTTCAATGAACAAAACACTGTATTTGAGCACAATATCAGAAATAGCACGAAGTGGGTATTCGACAAGATTGAATACTTGCTAATGAACATCGGCAAACTCGAACTGCTGAGGAGCAGCCCATGCATCGTATTTCCCGATTGGCTAAAAAACAGTGTTCAAAAAAACGATAATAAATGCTTCTCCTATTAACGCTATACTAAGGCCAACCAAGCACAATTCAAATAAATACACTCATCGGTTTAATAAATGTCTGGCAAAAACAGAGGATATTGAGAAATTCGTAAATGTGTACGAGACAGTAGACAATAAACATATTAATCCTGTGGGACTGGTAAAAGAAGAGAAAGGATAACAAGTAAATCTGCTATTCGTTTTTTAATAGCAAGTACAAAGAAAAAAAAAATGAATTCGACTAACATTTGTCATAAAAAACGAAATTGCAAACTATCAGGTTAGGGACCATGATCAATTAACAGGAAATAAAGAGATCCCGCCCATAAAGATTACAACTTTAAATTTCAGGTGTTCAAAATTCATAGCATTGTTCCTTCATAACTTGTTCTGGTAAGACAGCCAACTGTTCATTACAGAATTAGTGAGACGTGATCCTGATCTTGAGATAGCAATCATTCCAAATGGCGACGATAAATATATTTTATTCAGTAGAGATATTATAGTTGATAGGTACACGAAAAAGGGAGAAGAACCAAGTGTAAAAATGACAATCAGGCGCGTAGACAGCTACAGGTTCATGTGTCGATCATTATAGCAGCTGGCAACTCCCCGCCCTCCTCCCCCCACAAAAAATAAAGATGACACGTTCATACAGACAATCAAACATTTTTCAATGCATGCAACAAAATATTTAAAGAAGGACATTTGCTCAAGTAGATACATCCATGGTTTTGATAAGTTCACGACAGAACTGTTTCGCCTATTGAAAACGTGTACTCATCATTGTTAAACTGCGATGCATCCAGTGATCACACACAAAACGTTATAGGATGCTACGGAATATTTCGACTTTTAAATATTACATGATGACCACGACAATTACGTCGGGAGAGAGACATTGGTGCTGTATGACATATTCACTAAATTCAGAAATGTTTGTATGAAACACTACAGACTTGACTCTGCACATTAATACAGTGCACCTGGTTTAGGTGACGATACTAGTGTAAAGATATCAGGTGTAGAGCTTTAACGTTTCATTTTCATTTTGATCGAGAGTTGTGTTAGAGCTAGGAATAATATGATACAACATAGATACGCTCAAGTTGATCACAAATGTTACGCGGATGCAATTGGAAAATATTGAAGTTGACGGAGAGTATCACTTGCCAATACCTAAATCATTCCTTGTGTATATAAACTTTTGAGCGATAGATCAATACATGCCAGTGTAAAGCTTCAGATGGGCGAACAATGAAGAAATTGAATGGTTAGAGAAGAACGTGACACAAATTCTTGATGATAATAATGTTGGGTACATACTTGGAGTGGATTAGGAGATTCCTATATAGTCTTTAAAAAACTATCTTTTAGAAAATGAAAAACTTGTACCTTGTACAGAGATTTATCATATCTTTAAAAAACAATTCATCTAAGAAAGAAAGGAAACCATGCCTAAATTGCTCTGTACATTTAAAAACAAAGATAAATTCGTCATTCATTTTAGAAACTTAAGAATGTATATTCAGATAGGTTTGAAACTAAATATGTACATATTGTTTGTTGTTTGATCAACAGTCGTGGCTGAAATCAAACATCAAACTGAATTTAAGCTTGAAACAAAGCTTCAAACGATTTCTAAAATGACTTCTTCAAATTGATCAATAACTCCGTGTTTGGTAAACAGATGGAAAATCTCAGAAAGATGACAAACCGTGGTAATATGTACAGATGAAAAGGAATATCGACAATTGCAGAAAGATCATTTATTCGCGTAGATAACGATAATTGATAACGATTTAGTGTTAATGACCCGTAAAAACAAGAAAATTAAATTAACCAAACCTATCTATGGTGGTTTTAATGTGTTAGAGCTATCCGAACAATTGATGTATGACTTGTACTACAAGTTAAAAGACCAAATACAATCATATGATGAAGTTACTTCTTACCGATACAAGTTTTATGATGATATGAAGCAGAACATTAATTATTAGGATACCAGCCACTTCCAAAAATAAAACAATGTAATTGTATTCCACTTGTAAACAAAAAAGTGGTATGAATATTCAAGGATGATCTAAATGACATACATATAAAAAAAATTGTTGGTTACGATAACAAATCTATTAATTTAAGACTTACCACGAAGAAAAGAAAGTGTGAAATGGAATTAAAAATGTATGAACAAACACAATTTAAGATTTTAGGTGTACAGCCAGAACTGAAATTGCTTTGATGATACATAAATCATGAAATGTATAGTATTACCATGAAGAAAGGTACTTTTATAATGTTATGATGATAAGGTTGACAATGTAAATGCAGCAACTTACAGCTATTTAAGTTACAGCCTTTTAAAATTCATTGTAGATTAAAAAGAATTATGGGAAAACGAAACTCCTTGTGATAAACCGATTTTATTAAATGTATAATGCATAGAAAATAAAATATTTACTAAAGTTTTGCTTGTTAGCACTACTCTTAGGGATAGTTTCTCACGTTCCTTTTCTAAATTGATGATTTTTTTATGCATATCCTGTCGCCATATTTGTAAGTTATTCATCTGTGAAATGTAAAAAGTTGTCAATTGTTTAATAGTGACTCGAAATTTGGTAGATTTTAGTAAGTTTGGAGATAAATGTGGATACAATTTGGTTTCATAGTAAAACCACACGTCTTGGCAATTCCGCAAAGTATCTAGATAAGATTTTGAGTTTACGTAACGACTATGTGATAATTATCTTGCCATAGTGAAAAATGGTAGGTTCCCGGAGAAGGTTGCACAAATTTGATAGCCCTATAAACGGGTTCCTCGTGTGTGTACATAATCTGAATTCCTTTTCACTATTTACTATATAGCTTAACATCGTTGATCTGTACGAATTTTGTTTTCAACAATTCCGATACGACCTAGTGATGTCCCTACTATGTCCATCACAGCGACTTTCGTATCTCAGACTGGAGACCAAGATGTTTGAAATTGGCAGTATATTTGAGTAAAAGTTTAGTATATATTTATGTTCACTTTGTACATTCATTCAAGATACAATGATAACAATTACAAACTGTCCTTATGTTTTTAACATGTTTCTTCCGAATTTGATAAGGATAGAAACATACGTAGAGCTTGTAAAATGTAGGAGTACATGGCAGCACGTATTATAAAATCAAGAAGGAGTTGTATATACCATCTCTATTTAGATACCCCCTCAACAACAAAAAAGTTAAGTCAATTGTTATTGCATCTTCAATGCACTGAGCGGCAGGTGATGATAACAAGTATAAATGCGAAACAACTTTAAATGACATAATTTTAAAAAAAAAGAAATAAAAAGAAAGAAAATATAAAGACAAGAAAAGATTAGCTCGTGGGCCAGTCGACATTAGGATAATTGTAAACAAGGTAAACAGTGATAACATCAGATTATAAAGAGAACAACATTGAAATAATCGGTAGCCGAATATCAATGTCCTTAGTTTGTAAAACAAGAGTTGGAAGAATAATCGATGAAATATAGAACAATATAATCACCATTTACTATTTAGCAGTAGGTAAATATTATGTTTCTTTCTTCGATTGAAGCGAGACTTTTTATTCTTGCAGGTATAGTAAATGAGTGAAATAGTAAAATATTCACCAGATAGTGACTTGTTACTAATTTTATATGCAAAAGTTAGAACTGAATCAACTGAATGCATAACTGCTACACACAGAACACAATTGAAAACATATCCTGTAATGACATATCAAGCTTTGTTCAACAAACACGGCTGTTGTTTGAGAAGCATTGATAAACTCAGTTGAGGATGTTGAAAGTCATGAAATGAATTAGATTCAGCTAAGTAACAGATTGATAGAATCAAATACATCGATTAATACATTATAGAGAAAGCATAGATTAAGAATCAGGATGAAGCAACTTACCAGAGATAATTGCCGACGACTCTACACTAACTCCCATTTTGATTTATTAAGAACAGATCGCAAGACTGGTGAAAAACAGTACTTTATATAACCATTCAGTGGATTAAAAGTGAGTTTTAGCACATTACCATCGATATCACGTCTTGTTCTATGATCCGCAAGTCAGACCGTGTCTTGTTATTCCATCCATCGCCTGTTTTGTATCTAACAATTTGGAATGCGGGATGGCGAATGGTATGCTCCTCGGTTGATGTAAACATAGCATTCCTACAATCAACCATTCTAGAGTATTTTACAGTTTAAGACAGTACATTTCCATGAAGAAAAAAAATGAAGACGAACACGATGTGTTGCAGTGGAACTGCAATCCTTCCCTGTATCAATCAAACAGTGCCGCCGCCGGCCCAGACGCTGCTGCTGCTACTACTATTACTACTACTACTCAGTCGATAGCATCATCAGCTGCATGCGATTTATTTGATTTGTTATCATATTCGTAGGAATTTCAGATGTCACCGGCAGTACCCGTCTTACAATACGATGATTTCAAGAAGAGAGAAGAGAAGTTTCAAAGATTTATACAAAGTCAGAAGGAGGAAGAAGCGACCTTTCGACAGCAGCAGGAACAATAGGAGAGGAAACAAAGCATGAACACGATGACTGTCAGCGGTCAACAGTGAAACCGTATGTGCATCACAACATATTCTGACTGAGCTGATAGAGATGAGAGCATTATATCAAACCTCTTTGTCCAAGACTAAGAGGAAAAAACCCACACCTCTCAAAAATCCACGAGATGAGCAACAAATAGAATGATACAACAACAACCAAGACGACGAATCCAGCAGCGATTGGACTCAGACGATGGAAAGGATTAAAGCAGATACAGTTTATAGCGGAAAATCAACAATATATTTTTGCTGTTTCTATTTTCAAGCGGTCCTTTTCAGGACCACCTATATCTCTCAGAAAAGAGATACTTATATATAAATGCCAAATCAAATCAAAACAAATCTAAAAACGAAAAAAAGTGTGTGTATGTGTACATATGAAAAAAGCTTCCAGGAATCTCAATAAAAGCCCAAATTGTAATTCTCATAGGTTTGAAGAAAGTAGAAAGGGAGAATCATAACCAATTGAACACCCTTCGATTTGTTTTTGGTATATTCTGGTGAATAGGAATGACAACACACTTGAACACGTCATTTCACAAAAGTTCATTTGTTTTTCTGTTTTATTGAGCGTCTCTGAATGTCTTCAAGGGAGTAGATTCTACTTCTTATTCTTCTTCTGAAATCTTCACCACTTCTTCCTCTTCTTTCACATTATTGTCCCTTTTTCCCCTCCACTTTCCTTTTGATTTCCGGACACTCTGAGGACAAAGCATTTATCTGTTTTTTTTTGTCTCCAGACCAGGTTTCACGGTTCGCGGGATACGTAAGTTACTTTTCTTTGACGTTGTGGACAATCTGTGGCCCAATGTCCTTTATCTTGACATACATAACAGGTATCTTCACTTTCATCTAGGGATTAGTTTTGAGTTTCCCCATACGTCTTGTTCGAATCTCAGTAGGGAAATAATTAAAATGATCTAACCTGTATGATAATATTTTTCGCAATATATCATTTTACCCTATAGTATCACGCGGCCTCATATGGTATCCAGGGATAGCACTTTCCGCTCTGTCTGGTGTAATCAAACTTGAATAGTCCACGATCATGAAGCAACCACATCATTCTATGGATAAGGCAGAGACAAAGCAGCAACGATGACCCCATTAAGTGTCATCGGACACAATATGAGATGCCTTGGTACAAGTTCAAGCTATTGCTTTTGACGATGAGATCGATGCCTATGCATCACCATCATCATCACCGCGACGCTATTAAAAATATATCAAAAGATTTCTCGTATACATATAAAATTTTCATAAACGCGACAAATGATTTAACAATTGGGAGCAACATTTACATTGTGGAGCAAGATGTCGTCACTGTATCGCGTCGAGTCCTTGTGTTCCTGATGGGACAGGAATGATTCAGTGTTCCACACACAGACACCAATTTATATGTCAAGCTTGTTACGATCAACATAAAATGCAAAAGTTCCAACAAAAGAAAAGTGCTTCTTATTTATTGGAAGGGTGTCAAAAATGTGAACAGAATGTTCGTACCATTTCAAGAGAATAACATATTTGTCAAGGAAAGAAAAAAATTTCCTTTTTGTCATCACTTCGTCAATGTAGATCATCAGTGTTACATTCAGCGACACGTCAAAAAACACGACGAATTAATGGATAACCAGAGCCAGAAGAAAAAGAAAAGATACCATCCAGTGGATTTTCAATTTTGTTCTATTTTGAATGTTTACAAGATACTGACATTCATATCCGTAACTTGTGTATTGTCCATCGAGCTTGGTGAATGTATTCAGTAACTTCTCTTATGACACTGTCAAAGTTGTAACGTGCTCCTGGGCGGATGAGAAAATATATTTCATATATTCCATATTGACGACTAAGATGAAGATGTCGATCGTTACTGCAACTGTCACCAATACGCTACAGTAATTGTTCACACACTGTCTGGGTACGACGGACAGTTTCTTTGGGAACATTTTGCAGAAAAGGGAACCGAATACCCACAAGTGATCATGAATGTATGAATAGTACTGTTGAAAGATGTCACAAGTTACTTGGCTATGCCTTTGAGTAAGATGTCTAAAGCGTCTGGGATGACTGAAATGGCTAAAGATATTTGCCTCATTTTTTAACACCGAGGATAATCAACACGTTGTGCTACCCCATTTGCTACAACTCAGACAATATGCGAGGGGAGCATCAAGAGGAATTGTATACATGGTTCCAGACTCAATTTTTTTACCCTTTTGATTTTCGACCGGTCTGATGTAAACATTTTACGACGTTATTGTGAAAAATTTCCAGTTCTTTCTCGAGCACAGTAGTCTCGATCATCTGAAAGAAGCCACTACCTGAGAACACGCTACCATTGCAAAAGTATCAATTTGTGAGCGTAGATATTCGGCAAAGGTTCAGCGTTGGTTACACTACTTATGCGAAACTCAGGACAAGTGGATACAATTGTCAGAAAAGTTGGAAAAAAAGAAGATTGGTCCTTACTTCACGGATGGTTATGATCTGGAAAACCCAGAAATCGTGTACGAATTTCATGGATGTCTATGGCACGAATTCGACGAACGTGATGTTTACCGAGAACGAAAAATTCCATATACTGGGTTTACCATTGAAGATCTGTAGGAAAGAACTCATCAACGACGCCAAGACTTAGACGCCCAATGATACTGACTGGTGGAAATCTGGGGGCACAGATATGACCGACTTCTGTAAAACAGACCCAGAATTTGGACGCGTCCTTGAAGACTACGATGTTGTGGACATCGAACATTTTTAATATCGCGCCAGTTTGTTTTGGAGGACAGACCAATGCCACACGCCCGTTGTACGATACAGACGAATTTCAAGGAAAACATATCAATTACATAAACGTGTGTTGTTTGCTATCTTGGGTCTTTAAGTATTCTTGATTCTCGAAGGGTCACTCAGACATTTTGAAAGAAGACATTGACGTGGAACACATACGGCAATATGAAGGTCTCAGCAAATGCACAGTTGTATCACCTACCATCCCGTATCACTTCATTATTGCAACGGAAAACTGATGTTTCCATTGTGTTGCAAGTATGTTGACAGGAAAGTTGGTCAGTGTTTAATTGTTCCATGCTTCTGATCGTGGAAATCAGTTGTTAAACGTGTATGAAATTTGGCACTATGCTTCCACAGAACAACACAAACAGGACAGACAGAGTCAAGGCATTTTGTTTCGGGATACGTCAACGAGTTTCTCAAATTGAAACAAGCGGTTTGCAGTTGTACTAGGTGGTGTCACACAGAAGAAGAAGACGATATATTTAAGCAATCGTATCAATCCGTGGAGGGGACTGAATTGTGCTTTGGCCACAACCAATCTCTGCTGTTTGTAGAGAAAACTGGCTCAGCGTTAGATGATGCCTAAGACGGAATGCTTAACAGATCCAAGTCAATACTTTCAGTTGATAGACGATTAAGGAGAACTCATCATACACGTCGAAATCGTAAGATTTAATCAGGGTCATTTATGAAGAAACGCTCGAGTTTGTTCAACCCAACAGGTCTGTCAACGCGATTATTGCTGCTTACGTGACATCCAATGCCGATTTGAAGTTGCACTGTTTCTCAATCTCTGGGACCGCGAAATTACTTTGACACATACAGCCGTATGCACATCTATCGAAGACTAATGTTTAGGAGCGTGGACCGACGAACATTCCGAAGATACTATTCTCAGTTTTGGCAGTGGCCGACGCAAATATTGCAGATATAAGTAGCGAGATACGAAAGGACAATTTACACAGAATGCAAAGTGAAAGGACTCACACTCAACTGTCGTTCCAGTTCGGTCGTGAACACTTACGTGCTGAAACATGCCTTGAAGTCGGGAAAAGATAAAGACTTTCTTGTTAAAACCCATGACCCACACAAGATTACACGTTTTGTTGCATTACCGAGTCGTCAGTAAACCGTTGTAGAAAGTGATAAATAATTGTCTATGAGAAATGAGTGCGACTTCCGAAATACAACACCGTAGCTCTGAGTATAAAAACGTCAGAGTACAAGGCAACATCCCCTTTTTCCTCAAAGCTGTTTTCTACACATAAATAGTTAATATTATGTACCCTCACACAATTTGAATGAAAACGAGTGTGATGCTGTGCCCTACTGCAAAATCGATGGACGGTCTTGTCCCGCTATAACAAATGATGCAGTCATTGTGTCAAACTCTGGATGTCATAGTCAGCGTCATCATCTCTGTGACAACCCACCCTTTACATCACAAACTAAAGTGAAACAAGTCGTTCTACAACTACCCCCGCCTTATTACAGAGAATCATGGATGAAAGGAGAATACACGAATCACATGACTCTGCATGACTATTGCGACTTTACCAGTCGATTATACACGCCCAAGGTTATTGCATAGGGTTAAAAATGCGCCGCCTGCCCGGAGCCGCTAGATAAGGACCGGAGCATTGGATGCATTGGTTAATAACGCTCGCGCGTATACCCGGAATAATTGCTAGATTACCTGCAGGCTCTGTTAGAAAGCCAGTGCACACCGTCCCACGGCAAAAATACAAAATTAAGACAGCTCAAGAGAGGGCGTTTGCACAAGTTGAAGAAGACAGCAGTTTTTATGATTAGCACGGAGAAGATACTGTTTGCAACCAAGGACAAGAGCACGGCTTCGCAGCAGCGAACGCGGAGGGTCATCCAGCCG
The DNA here is from genome assembly GCA_029931535.1 of Margaritifera margaritifera. Taxonomy (NCBI): domain Eukaryota; kingdom Metazoa; phylum Mollusca; class Bivalvia; order Unionida; family Margaritiferidae; genus Margaritifera; species Margaritifera margaritifera. The sequence continues at coordinate 2,958,208 of JAQPZY010001628.1, forward strand.
AAAGAGTTCATGCCCACTGTGGGTTCTCTTGGCACATACTGAACAGATATAATGGTTTTGACAAGATGAGCCGGCTACAAGAGCAATCCTCTGAAAGCAAAGTGCGACAACAGGCTGTATTCTAGCTCAAGCAGCGCAACAAGACCCAGTCTGCAAGCTGAGTTCACTTCCCGTCCCTCTGTGGCCCTAATAAAAATCAACATCGTTTACCACCATTTGGCCGAACCCCCCCAAAAAACCACGTCCCACTCGCGAGGATTTACCGCTTGCACCTCACTCTTCGAACCATGCAGTAACGATTGATTTTGGATACCTGCAAAAACAACAGGGTGAACACCCTCCGCAACATCGCTGAGGCGTATAACGGCCGTAGGCAGCGAGGTATTGGACAGGCGCCGGTCAAAGTTGTAGAACGGACACGAGCGGACGACCGAGCATGTGCAATGCGTTTGGCTTCTCGTGTTGGCAAAAACTCCTTAGTCCAGTCTGATAAGCATGTGCTGGTACGTCACATAACAAACTGATTAGGGTTTACCCAAGGAAATGCTTCTCGATGGTCACTGGGCTTTTACTTCATTGAAAACCGCGTTGGTGTTGACACGTTTACCTTAATAGGCGTCTCTGGGACCTTTAAGGATTACAAGCTGCAAGCCGTGCCCGCGTCAGACAGCGCACAATCGGAACGACGTGCTTTACAAGCGCAATCAGCAAGCGTGACAAGACAACAAAAACAAAGCCGGCGCCAGGTTAAACATAAAATGGCCAGGAAAGGCTTGACACCTCGCGAACCCTTGCTTAATTAGCATATCCTGCTGAGATGGTTACAGCCTTTGCTGCGTCTTCGAAGTCTAGGCGACCAAGATTGGCCGGTGTTATTTTTAATAAGCGCTTGGATATCATCGAATACCCAGCTTCAAGGCCGCAGAGTACGGCTCCATGGTAAATGAGGTTTCCGAGTTCCTTGGTGGCGTAAACATCTTGTACCTGTGATCCGCTATTAACAAGTTTATGCTATTTTGTTTTAACCACAAGTGCAGCACACACTAATATTCTATATAAAAGAGGTCAGGCGTATGTCTAATATATGCTGCCGGTACCTTCTGTTCTTGTCGTTCCGACGGATTCAATGACGATGCTTTTAGCTGTCTTTCCGACTGCTCTTGCACCTGCGTTTCGCAGATTGGTGCTAGGGCGCGGGATGAGGTGTAAAGAAGGTCAACTACCAAAGCTAGGTCGCCTCAGAGAACATAAGAAGACATCGGCTGCTGTTTTTCTTGAAACGTCGTTGTGCTTGTCGCTACTGGAGTAGCGTGCGTGTCAACAGAATCCGCTTTTTTCAGCAACTTACAACCTTGGTCACCTGTGTTTATTTCTGAGATTGTTTTGCTGATGCATTCGTCTTCGGTTCTGCTGACGCATCCTTTGTCGGTTGTGCTGACGTATTTATCGTCAGTTGTGCTTGTAATTTCTTGTCATTATTTCTTTTCAAAATTGACATGTCACCTGAAATGAGTGCTAGTATTTCACCGTACCTAAAGTAAAGGAAGCTGCTGATGTTCAACAAAGAGGTCTAGATAATTGGATCGCTTTTTAAAACGTCATTAGCAAGACGTTTGCGGTTATCTATGGACAGAAAGTGGCTTGCTACTGCTGTGTACAGTCCGAGCAGAGGCAAATCCAGCCAAGCAGTCATCCTGGCTCCTAGTTTAGCCTCGTATATGGCATAGGTCTTTGCTACCTTTTTGTCGCTCATTGCCATAAGGCCCGCAAAGGTAAGAGATTGGCCTATGTATTCTTTCGCTGCTCCAGAGGTCACCAACTTGGATAGGCGATCACGTTGCTGTGCTGACGTTGATTTGTCGGGCATGGGAACAGCGGCGTGAGTGGCCGTCGTTCCGACTGCCGGCTTGTCCGTTGTTTGCTCTTGGGCTGTCATCCCATATAGTATTTAGTCAAGATCCGTTTCACTTACAGCAAACACCATGGCTCTTTGAAGGTGCTGGATATGGTTGGTTGAGCGCTTAACTCAAAGTAGCTTATATATAATATTGGTTATGATCCCAAGTGTTATGGCGTGGCTGTTGGAGTACAAATATGAAGCCATCACATTAAAACAGTTCAAGACGGGGATCGTAAACAAACTGGTAGGAAAATAGTGGGTCTGTGCGCAGATTGCTTACGCAAACTCTCCTTTCTGAGAAACATATTGGACTTTGCTCGACAATCGGCTTCAATGATATTGCTTTCCTTTAGGGTGTCAGTAAACATGCCTTCGTCTTTGCAGCAAAAGAGGGCTATCCACGAGGTCTGCTCGCGAAAGTCATGAGCAAAAGAGTTGTACTTTTGTGTTATGACCCCTAAAATAAGACAGGATGGCGGCTGACATGGGCGGGCTTAGTAACGGCCGTTTCCATATGCCAGACGCCAGAAAAAGTTGCAATCGTCGAGTAGAAAAGGCGTGGTGGTTTCCTAGAACGTTTTAGCGATAGCACAAAGCAGGTTATTCAGATCATAGCTCTTAGGGTCTTTATTGTCTCGAACCCACGGCCTATCGTATGTCTTGTTCAAGCTTATAGTAGGGCAGATGATGACGATAGAACTAAACTGGCATTTAAATGCAAATTCGAGCAGTTCGCAGGCAAACACGCTCTTGGCGCAGCCGTGGTGACCCACGGTCAAATTCGCAGTGTGCTGCAAGTTGTCTAAGATTGCTTGTCGGATCGGTCAGGCTAGTTGAAGACCCATGCGAACTGGCCATTTGTATGTGGAGCTGCGCGTCCATGATGAAGTATACGTACATATTAAGACATCTGTCGCCTGGGCGGTCGTTTTAATTTGCAGAGCTTTGTCTTCGCTTGCGTTTTCGATGGGTCTTCCTGACCCGTGGAGGGCGTGATCTTCCGTTGACCTTATATCGATGACAAGTTCGAACAGGTTTTGGTCAAAGGCACCAACATCAATCGATGGCAACTTCGTGTTCTTGATTGACTCCCTCGCCATTATTTGTAGGGCCTCTTTCTGCTGCTGGTATATTGCTTGCTCCCGGTCATAGATCTGGTTTGGGATGCCCAAGATCAGGGGTGTCAAACTCATTTTCTATGGCGGGCCTGATTTGATATCAATAATAATAAATAATAATAGACAATAATAATGAATAATGAGTCTGGCGGGCCGTATGTTTGACACCCCTGCCCTAGATCGTCACCAACACCTTGTTAGTAAAGAGGTTGTAGAAATACTCAGTATCCTGCGCGAACTCAGCGCTCTTTGTTGCATGCTCGAAGAGCTATATCCTTCACGCTTTTTGCCGGTGTGTTCAGGCTGATGTTCCACGTATTGTCTTTCTTATTCACCACCACCCTGCGATTGCGCAGCACTCGGGTGCATAAGATAGCCAAGTGTAAAACCTTTTGATTCATCAAACATGAATGTTACCCATCCATTTACTCCACTAGGCCCCTGCAAATAGTTAGCAAATCTCAACTCGTATCGACGTATCATTTCAGAGGAAAACCGACTGTATGTGGAAATGTTTTTTTTTTCTTTTTTTCGTGGGATGGAGAATAGTAATACATCATTCTAAGCCTTCTTTGACATCAACGCCGTCTTACCAGTACACCATGGCGACAGGTTAGAGGTGCGTGTCCGCAGGGGAGCTAACCCACCTACCACTCCAGATCAATTACATTTTCATATCACGCTGCTTATAGAGGAATTGTAATGTCGCTATACTCAAAACGCAAAGACCCACAAGATTTTGGCCTGAAAAATATCGACGAGGCTGAAACCTCCTTACGAGCAGAGTCTGAACAGCGGCGCACTCTATACAAAAAGTACAAGCGCGCAGTAAACGCAGTGGATGGTGTTGTCACCACACTGACGGCTGTTTCTTTGGGCACTGGAGGGTCTGGGATTAGAATATTGTCAGCAATCATTGCTGCTCCATTGAGACTGCCCTTGAGATCACAACTTTAATACGAAGTCTGATTTCTGTAGCTGGAAATTTTATCAGCCTGCGATTATCTTTAAAAGCCTAAACTCACGATGAAATCTGCGTCTTGGCCGAAACAAAGCTCAACACGGTCGCAGAGAACATATCTACGCTCCTTCGCGACAACGCCATCTTCGAGTAAGAGTTCAAGGTTATCCTCGATGAAGTTGACAAATACACAACCATGAAAAAATGAAATACGGGCTGCGTCGCAGAAGGCATAAACTTCGGTTGTAATGGACGAAGTGGCAAAATGCGAGCTCATAGCTCGCGAGGGGATCATTCAAAATCTCGCTGGAAATTCATAATAAGCCGTATTTTGTCTGTTGTAACGACACAACCGAAAGAACTATCGGAGCAACAGCTTTCTGACAGGATGCCTTTTTCCAAGAGCACCTCCCGCATACAATGCGGTTTTTCAATAACAGTTGCCCTCATCCGATATGACCTGCAGTTCCGCAGTAAAAAGTCGTGAACTATCAATGCCACTGTCAACATATGTTTTGATGCGTAAGTTCCAAAACCAACTACAAACAAGGCTGCCACAGTCAAGGTCGCCAAAGGTACTAAGGCGTTAACAAGAAAGCATCCGGTGGACATTTCAACCATAATACTACAACATTTATAAATATAAATAACAAACTTAATATAAACATTTTATGCTGCGCCTATATGCTCATGCTCAGTACAGTGTAACTGCAAGAGGAAGCTCACAGCTTGCGTTGGATAGATGATTATGACGAGTCTGATTAAAAAAAAATTATATGCAGAGCTGAGTCAGCAAGGTGTTACAGCTGAACCAAGACCAATCCAAGGGCTATTCATTTATAAAGATGAATATGCACGTAATCAAGGCAACCAGGTACTAAACCATATGCAAAGACGCAAGTCTAGGATACTAAACTAGTGCAATACATAAATTAAACCACTCTATGAAAAAGTCAAACTTGATGACTTGCATATCCAGAGCTATGTTACTGTTTGCGATGCACTATTTGACAACACCACGCCCGAAAGAAAGTTTGCATATACCTTTAATCAGTACATAAAGATTGTCAAGCGCTTGTATAGACACAAAGTCAATGACGAGCTTTTTATACAACCTTTTCCATACTATATACTTTGAACAAATTGAACAAATACACTGAACTTTTGGATACCTATACAATGGCTTCACGTCAGGAAGAATGAGCAAATTGAATCTCGGACTACTTACTTGCTGGAGCAGGGCCCTAGCGAGCCCATGGCGCATGCCAATTTCATTATGTGCCACGAGAAACATACAAGAACATGGCGCATGCCAATTTCATTATGTGCCACGAGAAACATAAGGGAACATGGCGCCACGACGTACCACTAGCCCCATGCCTTATTCGCGGAAATTGGTGGTCTAGGGGCGACGTACGACGCAACTGTAGAATGATACAAAAAAGACATTTTGAATAACATAAGATAGAAGTAGCACGCAATTTGTCCAATGAAACGGTCCTGACAATAAATATCCAACTTTCACAAGCAAAGATTGCTGTTTTACTCGATATGGTGACAGCTGAAACTCATTAAAAGAGATTTATAACCGATATAATAAGTACGGGATTCATCAACTTAGGGTTCAATATAATTTGACTGCAAGGACCACGGGAAATTTGAGAATATACCTATGAAGGGGTGCAATATAATTTGACTCAAGGAGCATGGGAAGTTTGAGAATAATCAAAAGAAGGGGTGCATTGTCGATGATAAATACAAGCTATTAAAATAGTACATTTCCATGATCGAAAAGCAACTAACTCTCCATAAATACATAATCTCGTGCTACTTAAGGTTCAACGAGATAAAAATGTAACACGAATATCTTCAAACAAAACTCCTTGATCAGAGAAAAATACATATACATATAAAAATCCAACCCCATCCCACTTTAGTGCACTGTTAGTGAATCCCGAGTCTATGAGAGTATGTTCATAAGTGAACCGTGTGCGTAACTTTATCCTGAGGTTTCTGCATTATTGTGTCACAAATAAATTACAACATTGTACATTTTAGGGGTGTCACGCAAGGACGCGAGGCAAGGTACAAAGATAGATCTGTTCCTATTTCCTTGGGAAACATGTATGCTGCAACAAAATTATTTTGGATTGGAGAGAGAGAGAGAGAGAGAGAGAGAGAGAGAGAGAGAGAGAGAGAGAGAGAGATACAGACAGACAGACAGACAGACAGACAGAGAGAGAGAGAGAGATAGAGAGAGAGAGAGAGAGCCTGCATAATTTTTTCCGCAATTTCCAGCATATTCAAAACTGATCCTCAGTGTGAACTTGTAACATATATGGATCACTATCATGTACTTGTTTAAGTGATATGAACAATTCTGCATATTAGATACAGATAGGCATCCATATTGCGTGGGGTGTTATAACGATAACCGTTCAACTTCAACAATGAGTCAGAGACTCGACACTGGTCGGTACTGCAGTGTTGTGTCCTTTTCTTGTTGACTTTTTGTTTAGGGTGTCAGACGTTAAAACATCTAAATTAGAGTCGAAAATGGCAAGAAATGACCAAATAAATAAATCAACATAGAAATGACCAAATAAATAAATCAATATAGAAATGACCAAATAAATAAATCAATAAGGCGGTCGACAAAAATAAAGCCCAGGCCCAGTGTCTTCCAAGTTGATCTGCCTGTATATGTGGTTAGGTATGGTCGACTTACTATTGAATGAAATACGAGTTAAGCATGTTCTCGGTTTTAAAGCAGTTCTAACTATATGTATATGTTTAATGTCAAAATAATTACAGTGTTCGTATATTGGAATGGAAAAGTGATATCATTAGGTCCTTGAATTACGGTAAACGCTGAAAACGAAGCGTGAGCGATCCGTATATTTGTAACGGTACTCACGATATCGAACTGGCTGAAAGCAGTTGTCACCGTTGTAGAAATATCATCGTTTTTTTTTCTTCTATTTTTAACTGTAAATCCAAACTTATATTTTACTTGATTGTAAAATACATATAAAATACACATGCAAAACATGTAATCAAGTCTTCATTTTCAAACTTTCTTTTTATATAACACACTGACTTGTAATCACCAACGAATTCATCGTTTGAAGTAACGAAAGAAGAAAAGTACAAAGTCAATATTTTTTTTGGGGGGGGGGGGCGGCTGAGTTTTTTGATAAACGAAAGCTCTTTGTTTAAAAATAAAAATAAATAATAAAAACTGGCTAAATATATGATAGAAAATGAATTATGTGGTAATTTCCTATCATATCCCATATCAACCAATGACCCATATCAACCATAGCACATTTGGCCCTCGAATCATTGATAATGGATATAACATGAAAATTGACATATACTAACATCTAAATATTTAACATTATTACATACCCTTCACGTAATCTATGGAAACGTTTTTCGTGATAATCTTGTATATTTTCCTCTTATTGGACGTTTTCAAGCACTTATTGGAGTCAATAAGTTCGTTGCTTAGTAACATGACGTCTTAGCAGATGTATCATGTAGCAGCATTACATGAAACACGTCACGTCATACCATGTATTTATGCGTTATTCAGTTCTAACAATGCATACAACATGCAAATTGAAGAGAGTTCTTTTCAAGATTTTTTTTCTGCTTAGATGAAGGAAAAACAATAAATAAATTATAATGCTTTTACAGTGAGATTTGTGGTCTCGCCCAAATGCATGGAGTTCGCAAGCTCGGTCCGTTCAACTTCGGTCTCAATCATAACATCCAATAGTGCAAACATCTAGAAGTACATCGATGTAGGTCATGTTGCATAATTACCACTAGACGTTGATTCTTTGCTGTTTTTACCAGTTTTCAACTTGGATATCTTAAAATAGAAGTATACATCTTAAAGTAGAAGTATACTTGTAAATAGACGGCCAGTTTACGGCAGGTTTTACGACATGACAGAAAATAATAACATACAGAATCAATTTATACAAATGAAACTTTATTTCTATCAAACGTGATTTTAAGATAGCACTAAACAGATTTCGGCACCGCCCGCTGTCTACGATGTAGCCACTCACCTTTGAAGCCATCCGCTATAAAAATCAAATTCCATAACCATCAACATGCATACTTTCTCAAACTCGTTAGAGAATGGAAAAACCAAATCAGTAAAAGAATTGGCACGATAAAACTGATCCTTTTATCATTACCTCCTTAAGAGTTACAAGAACAACAACAATAATCCCCCATCCCCGCAATGCGTGAAAATCCCCAAAACTCGTGATTTTTAACCCTATAAAGAACCTGTACTGAACAAATCGGAGATATTTCATATATAAGGCGGTGACAATAATGTCCCAGATATTAATTTAAAGAAAGAGAAAAGTGGTCCATGAACGGACCAATTTTCAACAAAAACACTCACCATGAAAACTGTGAAAAACGCATAAAAACACAGCGAGGAGAAAATGGGCAGCCGCTCTTACACACTGTAGGCTAAAACGTAATCTCGAACCAGGCTAGCACAAATATGTTTATGCACTAGAATCGTCTCCTCGTGCATGCAACATGAGATAGAGCATTTTGACACGACTGTAAATAATGATGGAGAGACTTGGAGATAAAGTATGGATGTCTCTTCAAACAAAAATGTACCCCAAGGCCAATCGTAAGAAGCCGTTTAGTGCTACCAAAGTTAAGCAAGTAATTTTTTTCGACATCCCGTACAATGATTGGTGTGCATCTAAGAAGCAAAACAACATTCTGGTTTGGTTGAGCAAAGCTCGGTCTAAGATGGTTTGACGATTATATTGGTTAGTTTTTGCTGCGCAATGAGAGTAACGTTTCTTACTGAAGGACACGACACAGCAGCAGCCCTGGCCTGCTCCCCTGCGTAGGTAAGGAGTCCAGCACGATTACCATTGAGCTGCAGCGTCTAGTGAGCGTGACTTTCAGACCAGCGAGTCATTTTGACAATATTCTGTCACAACGCAATCGAAGTGATGAAATTTGTACATTGTTCGTCTAAACTGATACATTTTTAAAATATAATAACTCATGGGCTCACGTAGATCTGAATAAATGAAGAAAATGTATCCAGTTGCGTCATGGTACCTCCGTTACGTTCAGTATGAACTTTTATCCATGTGCTTCACAAGAAAGTTTCCGACGTTGATTTCAAGCACATTGGCCTATGAATTTTATTTCGTTTGTTAAAAACTGATTTCATTGAATATATTCCTGCAAAGTATTTCAAACATCTTGATCTAAGAAAAATATATGAAAAATTGTAAACAACATTTCAGCACGAGAAAAATTTCATTAAATCCTATGCAAAAGCCGACTGACAGAATGATATCCGAATGATGTCTATAGTTGCAACACAAGCAGCCAACAGACCCCCAAAATATTTTCATTTTGACAAATAGTGATTAAATTCAATAAGCTCTCATTACGCATCTGTGTTGGATAGGAAAATTCCAACCAAAGGTCAGAATTTGGCGTAATACACAAGGCTACGCCGAGTATGTGACGCAAAATTCTGATTCCAAGGGTGGAATTTTCTCACCCAACACTGATTCTTAATGAAGGATTATTTTTCTCACATTCCTGAACGAAAAATGAGGGTCGAAGTCAAAACGGCGTATTGTGAATACTGATGCAACTTCAAAACAGTAGAACACCAACTGAAAATTTCCACACCTTTAGATAAAGCGTATACTGTTAGGTTTAAACTGCAAAATTCAATGATATTCAAACACATAGCGTTCAGAGAACAGTGGTAGAAACCGTCGATAAATAGCAATACACAGTGTCTGAAATTGTGTGCTGAAGAAATCTTGCGTAATGATACAAGTGTGAACATATACAACAATAAAGTCCACTCTTATCCATACATATAAAGGAGACAGACAAACAATAATGTTATAGTCCTCGACTCAAACTTTGAACCAGAATTAATTTTCATTTCATAAATAGTAACGAAAAGCTGAAGTTTAAAACATAACAATTACAATAACGGCTTTTTCGACTCGAAACAGGATTACAGACTTTGCAATTGTAGCTAGGTCGATCAGTACAAAACGCCGTGTTTGCGCGACACTAACTTGAACCGCTGTACGTTTTAGGATGTAAATTTTTCACATTCCTATGTGCGCATGATAACAGTATTGAATATCTCTCTTTTATCGCGTAACTGCTTTCTATCATTACATCACTTTTACTGCTCTCATAGCCCACACAAACTGGTAAAAACTCTGCGACTTTCGTCGTCACTTGAGCGTTATTTCACAGTAATCAAGCTTCACATGACATCTCCATTCAAAAACGTGCAGCGGTCCCAGCTACTATCCCGCAAACACCACGTTTTGCGCTGATCGACAAAGCAGCTACAGATCAACAGGTAGAGAAGCTGTAGCCCGGTTTTGAGTATAAAAAGAAGTTCTTGTAATTGTTATTTTTAAACTCAATCTTTTGACTATTATTTATGAAAGGAAAATCAATTTTAGATCTAAGCTGAATAGAGGGATTATGTCATTGTTTTTTTTCCCGTCTCCTTTAATATTAGAGATAACAGTGGACTTTATTTATTTTAATTTTTTTCCGGTTTACGTTTGTATCATTGCGCAAGCTATCATGAGAATACAGTTTCAGATGCTGTGTAGATAAGTTATTTCGACGGTCTCTACTGATATGTTTTTATGCGTCATTTATTTTTCAGTGTAAACCCAACTTTTTGCGCTCTGTCTTAAAGTGTGGAAAGTTTCAACAGGTTCTTTATTGTTTTGAAGTTGCATCGGTATTCATAATACGGCATTTTGACTTCGACCCTCATTTTTCTTTCAGGATTATGAGAAAAATAAGCCTTCATTTTGCATCATCAGATGTTAGATAGGAAAATTCCATTCTCGGGTTCAGAACCTTATGTCAGACACTCGGCAAAGTCTCGTGTCTGACGCAATATTCTGACACACGGGTCAAATTTCCCTATCCTACACCGATACTCAGTGAATGATTATATTATTCTCAAGTTCCTATATGTGTATGATCGTGTTTTCCAGTGTAGAACACCGGTGGAGGACATCTATATTTTTCATCACGTGACTGCTGATTTTCAGCATATAATCTTCAACTGCGAGCATAGTGCATACAAATTTGGAAGAACTCCCTGATTTCCATCATCATTTGAGTATTCTTTCACAATAATCAAGATAAACATTAATTACAAGACATTTACGTACTAAAAGAGCAGAGGTTGAAGTTAAGTGTCCCGCAAAACAAAACGTTTCGCACTGATCGACCTAGGTACACGTACAGCTTCTGTAGTCCGATTTCGAGTCGAAAAAGCCGTTGTTGCATTGTTTTAAAATACATACTCTCAATATTTACATTATGAAGAGCAAATCAGTTCTAGATCAAAGCTGAATTGAGGAATATATCATTATTTTTTGTCTGTCTCGATTAATCTTACGGATAAGAGTGGACTTCGTTTTTTGACCTGTTCACATATGCATCATTGCGCAAGCTATCTGCAGTATGCAATTCGGACGCTGTGTATTGTTATTACCTTAAAGACTCAACAACTACTCTGTAAATGATGATATCTGTTTAAACGTCATTTAAACTTTACACTGAAATTCTCAGTCAGTGTAAACCTAACTTTTTACGTTCTATCTTAAGGCGAGGACATTTTCAGTGGGTGTTTTACTATTTGAATGTTACATCAGTCTTCACAGTACGCCATTTAGTAAAATTCCATCCTTGGGTACAAAACTTTGTGCAACACCAGTGGCGGTGCGAGGTGGTTGGGAGGGGGTAATTGCCCCCATGCGCCATGCGAAGGAGGCGCCGTCGCGAGCCTTTCTTTTGCAGCTAAAATTTTGATAGTACCTTAGTGTAACGGTGCAATGCTTCACAAAGCTTATATTTAGGAGGCGGGGGTGGGTGGGATGGGGTGAGAGGTTGGCAACTGACATAAAATCCGTTCTCTGTAGCAAAGTAGGGGCGCCACTAAAGAACATTTCCCCCTGGCGCCTCGGTAGGGGCGCCACTAAAGAACATTACCCCCGGGCGCCTCGAACCCTTGCGCCGCCACTGTGCAACACACTCGGCAAAGCCTCGTGTCTGACGCAGACTTCTGATACCCGGGTGAAATTTTCATATCTCACAATGATGCATACGAAGGATTCTATTAATATTGACGCCTAAAAATAAAACGTATGACGTCATACACGGCAAGTGCATATTATTATATACCCGTCGCGTGACTTCCTATACAAAATTCAGTGCATGGGATAAGCCAGTAAATTTTCCATTTATTGGACGTTGTCAAGTACTTATTGGGTGCTGATAAGCACACGTATGATCGAATAAGTTCGTTACTACGTAACATAAGGTCACATCAGATCTATCATTATGTAACAGTATGCAAAATCTCGTCACATCATACAATGTATTTATTCGTGAGTCATTATTAAAAATAATGAAAAATATTTCTCTTTAGATTTCTTTTTCATTCGCTTTAATTTTGTGAAACGCAATTTAAATAAATTTTTGGTTTTTAATAAGTGGGGGTATATAATAAAAAAGTATAGTGTTTGTACAGTTGCATATTAAATTTATGGCATAATTTAGGAAATTTCAAAATATTTATTTGTAAAAATGCGCATGTTTCACCATGTGAAAAATAGAATAATAATTTGTTCTCATGTCAAATGAATTCAATGAAGCTTGGGTCATAAATCTCATTGAAATTAGCATTTATTTAAGATCCACTGTAAGCATACAATGCTATACAGACGATTACTGGGAAATTCTAAGCAAGATTTCTACAGAATACTGTGTCTCGCCTTCTACGGAGTTATGGGCTTGTAATAAAAACCTTTAACATCGAGTTGACGCCAATGCCGCCGCCGCTGACATCTAGAAGACAGAAGGTGTGAACAATCGTGTATCTAATATCGATTAATGTACAAGAGAGTAAAAAAGACTTTTTATGAAATAAGCTTCTTTTTTTACTCTGTTGGGGGAATATCTCGATGATTCAGTCACTTAGTAAGATCAATTACAGACTCCAAAAGAAAAATAAAAAAAATAAAAAAATAAAAAAATAAAATAAAATAAAATAAAATAAATAAATCAAAGGCCGAGTGATAACGCGTGTGTTGAGTGAGAGGCGAATTTAACTTTCTGGGCTACTTTCTGAAAACGTCACGGGGTAATAACAAGAGGACGAAATATTTTCCTTAGAGAACGGAAAACAAGTTTTGTGATAATATGTCAAAAGGCATCTGAATATATATATATATATATATATATATATATATATATATATATATATATATATATATATATATATATATATATATATATATATATATATTACGCTTGTAGTTTGTAGTAATGAAAACATATAAGTCGAAAACGATGGCGATATGGCAATTTCGCTGAAAAAATATGGGGTGGGGGTGGGGTGGGGATTATAGCAGGCAAGTCAAGTTAACGAGCGGTCAATAACGCGTGGTATTACCTGTCTGTATAATAGGCTAGACAAAAAGGGGAAAAGTAGGAGATGAGCTATACAGGGCTCTCACTCGTCATACTTGTAACAACAGGATGAAGCCGGGTTGGGATTGGATTTAGTGAAGTGAACGAGATGTTTATTTATAATGTAATTGAACAATGAATGAATCTGACACCATACTCGTGCGTATAAAATCAAACAATGGATTTAACAGAATGATGCGCACTGAGTTCAACAACTGATATAAGAAAACGATATCATTCCTAAACGGAACTAATCAGAGCACGTAACTTGAACGAGCAATCAAACGAGAATGAACGTATGGAACTCGTAAACAAATATGATTGATATGTGGATCGAACACTAGGAATGATCAATATATAGAATTTATACACAAATATGAACAATGTATGGTTCATCAACAAGTAAGATGTATGTGTAATTGATTTTCACTCATATAGCGAGATTGAATTATATTAATTTAAAAATGGAACATGTGTATCTCGTGGCGTCTAGACGACGATCACGATGCATTTCCGGTTCCACAGCTCTCGTCGAATGTTCAAGGAGCAACCAAGCATGGCCCGCTCCTCCCAGTCTGCCGAAGAATTCATCGAGAAACCGTTTTCCCGAACGTTTGGCCCCTCACTGCGCGTAAACCAATACCATCCTCCGAGCCAACATCACCATCGACCGCAGCATCCGGATTACACAAAACCCCACAGAATTCTACGACTCCCTGTGAAATAGCTAAATAATCAATGACTGATCCGTGTAGTGCGAATACAATAATATACATTTCGCATGCGCGCACATGAATTGGTTTCGTTACACATTAAATTGTTTCATCAGAACTACTGTACGAGATTATTATTATAATAACCACGTTGGTACATGAATCTGTGTCCGACAAGAATAATCTAACTGGATTATAAGAACTCGAAAGTAACTCATCCTTTACTGCATGCAACGTATAATTGAATTCAATTTGCCTGTTCAATGATAAAAACGGCTAATTTTAAACAGACTATAATCTATCAGATAGCATGGCGTTATGTGACAGGTCTGACTTTCTAGAAAATTTAGAATAAATTCCCAAACGTTCAATATATGAAACAATTCTACCACATAAAACTGATATCAAAAAAGAATACAGTTTTATATTTCACATACCTCTACAGCTGAACATGGCTTCCGTAAATAGGACAGCTTTCTTACAAAACTCGTCTGTATCGTCATAATACAGTGAGAATTTACTCTATAAGTACCCTGGTTGTGATGTAAAATCCGCAGCCAGAGAACTCGCGGTAATAGGGTTTCTCACCGTCGGCAATTTCTACTATGCGGCTATGGATGAATGAATTAAGTATTTTGAAATAACCACGGCTAAAACCAACAACCAACCTCGGGTAACGCTGTACGTGGCAACGAAACCCGACTACATTTTCGTTCATATATAATGCACTGACATTAAGAACTCACAATTCCGTGACAATTCTAATATGGGAAGGGCAGAGTAAATAGGCACATACATTCATCCAAAAGTCACAGACGTCTTTTTTTTCCTGATCTCCTTGTTGTTGATTGTCTCAGATCTCACACTTACACTATTTTCATATATTTATTTTTGCTTAGGGCCGGGTGTAGTTAGGATAGTTGCACATAAAAATCACACGACTGGTATTACACTGACACTGTCTGAATGGCAAACTTGCACATTAAGAGCACGCAGTTAGCACTTTACTTTCTCTCCCCAAATCCTAACCCCGCCACCTCTGGTGTACATATCAGCTTGTGTGTGAATATTATCTGCTAACTACATTATACGTGATCCGAGAGTCGAGGAAGATAGCTTACCAGACGTAAATAATTTTAAATTGACTGTAGCGGAATGAACAGTCAAACGGCATGGTAAAGCCACACAAAAAGAGCAAATATATTCGTGTTGCGTATTCCTTCATTTCGATGCAGATTCCAGCAATTTGATTGCATCCAAGTGATAACCAATTAGTTTCTTGGGTTTGTAACTGTAAATTCGGGATGAAGCTTGAGGTCATAAACATGGATAAGGTCACTTTGTGTTTGCTCAGTATAATTGTCACGGTTGTGATAAAATGCTGAGGTCGTACTCCTCTTACAGATTAGATGCGAAGAGTTACACATTAAAGATAACATCACGATATAATTCAGACTTGAACCGTACTTACGTCTGAAGTCAATCCCAAGTTTTTGCCCATTCCTGAACGCAAATTTCAAATCAACCTCAAGAATTTACCTGTTTGGTGTAAACTAAATAGAATGTATATCAATGATCTGTATTTTTCTAGATATATACTACCACTATGCCATATGTGGAAATACATCAAATTATACTCTACTATGCCATATGTGGAAATACATCAAATTATACTCTACTATGCCATATGTGGAAATACATCAAATTATGCTCTATCCAGAACTGATAAACTCCAGAAAAAGGCCGCGCAAATAATTCTGAAACTTCCTATATTGACTCCCTCTCATGTCTTGTTTCTACGTCTACAATACAATTTTAAAGGAATCATGACATCTAAACAATCTTTCTCCATATTATATCTCTAATCTAACTGAACTAAAACCATTAAATACTGAGCATAATCTCAGATCTACCACTGATGATGAACTCCAGATTCCTAGATCGAGAACCAACAATTACAAACTCTCTTTTATTGTATCAGCACATACCTGTTTGAATATCCTACCCCTGTCGATATGTAATACAAATTCCCTTGCTTCATTTAAAACCTCATCGTAGAAATTCTTTCTTGACCATCTGGAATGATGTATTAAAGCCTCCAATATATAATGTTGTCATTGTATCCATAGATAATGTGTGTGTTTTATTCTACTTATGTCTGTATGACTTCTGATATGTTAGTAGTAGAGCAGGGCGATCGGGGGACGAAATTAAAATATCCGGGGGACAAACGTGAATTTAACATAGGCACCATCTTGGTTCATAGCTACATTGTAACAGTGTAGCAATAGGTAACGGTCTGCACTTGAACAGAAATGTTGTATGGCGTCATAGGTTTATTATGTGTGCTGAGTCTGTTTGTGTAACAGTGTTGCGTGTGTTTGGAGAGAAATGAGAGGTCGTCTGCTTTCTAACGGAAAGGCTGTAGTTTGTTTTTGCTTGATAAAGATAGGGACATAAAAGTGCATCAAAGTTAACAGGTGTATGCATGAGAGAGAGAGAGAGAGAGAGAGAGAGAGAGAGAGAGAGAGAAAGAGAGAGAGAGAGAGCGTTACAATTTTTGAAAAAGACACACAAAACAAACAAGTGAACACGACTTTTTCAAAATCAATATATTTTTTTTATTAGGCACCGTACTTAAAATGAAAAGGAAGAATTAGGGCTTGTCCCTTCCTATTTCATGTACAAAAGGATTAAACAAGAACATATTTATAAGGTTGACAACGTTGTGGAGTTAAACTAAATTTCCAATGACCATTGAGTGCAATATCATTTTGCCATGGATGTACACTACGTTTCTGAGCTAAAGAAAGAGATAACCATAATATTCACAAAACCACTTTTCTATTTTATTATCGTTTGTAGAGAATTAACATCCAGAACAAGTCATTAAATGTTCTAAGGGAAATCCATGACTACGTTGATGAAGAAAATACACACAAGATTGGCCACACACTATAGAATCAGATCCTTGTAATTGCACATTATAGGAAAGAGTGGAGATTGCATTCCTTCTTATAAAGTCAATGATGTCGTCTTCCAGAGGAGGTAATCCATAAGAATCAAAACAGTCCACGCTTTGGTCGTTGGGAAAGTAGACGGCTACCCAGGAGAAATTAACATTAGGTTGCCCTTTTTATGAGTTTCTGAAGTGAAGGGTAAATTCTATGTTAGAAATATTCATTGGCATTTGTTTTCATTCATCAGTTTAAAAAAGAAACAGTATTGTATTTATTGTCGAATGAAAACATTTGTTGTATGCCCCAAATTTAAGATATGTCATGTTTTGCTGTACACGATTGGAAACTATTACAAACAATGTTACAAAATTCCCTAAATCAGGGAATGTAAATTTTGGTTTTACGCAAAGCGAGGGTAAACAATTTTCACGTCTTGTTCTATCGGCAGGCTGATATCAACTGGCACAAAATTAGGTCATACTGTGGTAGATTTTTACTTAGCCGATAAAAATTGTCTATTCTGTCCAATTTTTTCATATTTATTCTCTCTGATTCAAGGCATGAAGTGCAAGCCATTACCGATTTATTGCCAAGCTAAAGATTTATTGTACTGTTACATTTTTCACTCCACGCTAAATATTGAACTGTAACATTATCGGTTCGCGTTTTGAAACTATCACACACACACACACACACACACAAAAATGTCACTTGGACATTTTGACATACACAAAGTGACAATGCTACTGTATAGGGTGATGGTCGGTATAGCAAGGGATTTTAACATACACAAAGTATGAAATCGATACTGTATTGAGTGACGGTCGATGGGACGGTACTATATAGTCTCGAGACGAGTGTTTTGAGAGAGAGAGAGAGAGAGAGAGAGAGAGAGAGAGAGAGAGAGAGTGGATGGTAAAAGTCAGAAAAGTATGACGCTATTTTTTTATTTTATTTTGAGGCATTATAGGGCAAGGAGAAATCAACATTAGGTTACCCTTTTTTATGAGTTTCTGAAGACAAGGGTAAATTCTAAGTTAGAAAATTTCATTGACAAAATTTTTCATTGATCAGTATCTAAACTCAACTGGAATAGTTATTGTAAAATGAACTCAGTATACTTTCAAGTGTACTGAATTTAAGTATAAAATTCCGTCAGCCAACATGGCTTGTCACATTCTGTCAGCCAAGGGCAGTGTATTATTTTACATCATACTCTGCTTGAAAATTTTACCTAGACACTATATTCAGTGGATTGTAAATTTTAGTTTTAAAACCAGAGTCGAGCTAACAAAATTGCGACTTTCTATCTCAACGGTTTAAAATCAAAATAACTTATCTTATCATACAAAATAATTCTAGCCCATAAGACTATACTGACCGATTTTAGTATCCCCCCGATTCAAGACATGCAGTGCAAACCATTGTATATGTATCGCCAAGTTAAATATTTCTTGTACTGTAACATTTTTCTGTGCTAGTTTTAGAAAACAGTAACATTAGGCAACCAGCCAGTTTATATAATAGCCAGCCCGTATTTATTTAATGTTCAGCCCGTAACATAGGTCTTATTCAAAAGGGTATAAAATTATTATTATTATTATTATTATTATTTCATGATGAGAGAGAGAGAGAGAGAGTTAATATTTTATTCGTACTTTAAACAAATTAAAACACAAATAAACTTACTTTTTATATGGTATATACTCCCTTTGAATAAATGTACAATGAAATTTCAAGAACACACATCCCCCCCCCCCCAGCACATCAATAGGAATTCCAATTTCTTTTTGTGTAAAATTTCATATACTATAATATTTCTACAATCAGTGGAAACGAATTCCAGTATAAAAGAAGATGTGTTGAATAAGATTAACTAAAGTTTTACTCTCGAACAAAGATGTCATCAAGTTCACACCGCAGTCCAAACAAAGTTTCTAAACGGAAAAAAAAGGTCTCCCACCTCGTCTACTTAAATATTGGGATGTTTTGTCAGTACTTTCCAAATCCAACGCTCCGATGCGAAATCAAATCATTTACAAAGCATCTAAAGAAATCATCGACACTGTGTGTGAATGTCGCTTGAATGTTTTAAAAGGAACAGTGCCTTTGACACAGAGACAGAAACAGCAATTAAGACGACATCGTTACGTTCTTCGAGAAATGATGAAAAAGAAAATTCCAATCAGTCAAAAGAAGCAAATGCTTGTTCAACGAGGAGGATTTCTGCCCATGCTGTTAGGACCGTTGATAAAAGTAGCTGGTCCGTTGTTAGGATCGATTGCTAGACCAAGTTTAGGAGGAGGGATGAAATGAAGATAAAAAGGACACCCTTTCATGGAAAGACATCACACTTGTACTCTTGGTTCTTACGGAAGGACAAAAATTCACTTTAGTTCCTTACAAAAGATGGATGGAACTCCATCGTTGGAAATAACAACGAATGCCCCATTTACCTCCTAATCCTAATCTCACAGAGATGCACATTAACAACAAGAGTTACACTCGTTAATGGTTCGAACAGATTTGTTAGAAACGGAAAAATGGCAAAGCTATGGACAATTATCGAAAGGACTTCAACTGTTTCGTTAGAAAGCTTTAGACGAGACAGCTAAACCTACTCTGAGAGATTTCAAGAATGTCATGAAAAGAGAAAAAAAAAAAAAAAAGCAGCAAAGACGATAACATACATAGCCACGGGGATGGAAGCCGAAGAGAAAGAAACAAGAGAAGTGTTTCAAACTACATCTGTTCATTATCCACCTAGCAAGACAACCTTATTGACACCTTACCCTACTTCCAGACGAGATGAAATGAAAGTTTGGGTAAAAACGATGATGTCCACACCTTCTTCAACAGGAGATAAAAAGAAAGAAAGAAAGACAGAAGTGAAAATGTGGCCAAAGAACATATCTACTACTTCTACTCCTATCACTCGTAGGACACGTCAAGCATCGCAATCTCAAAATAATACCACACGAACTTAAGAGCAGTATTGAAAAGTGGGTGACTTATTCAGGAGCAGCAGCAACAACCACAGCGAAACCCACCATGGAGACACTTTTAGCCAGCATTTACTACAATCCTGCTCATGCTGCTGGTTACGGAAGAATTCATAAATTGCATCGTGCTGCTAAAACCAAACTAAAAAGTTTAAGTCTGCATGATGTGCAACAATGGTTACAAACACAATCGACGCACACGTTACACAAACCTATTCCAGAAGTCAAACCAAAGTAGCTGGCATCGATCATCAACGGCAATCAGATTTAGCCGACATTTGGTGGCCTACAATCGTGGTTACAAATATTTGATTTGTGTAATTGATGTGTTTTAAAAATTAGCTTGGGTAGTTTTGAGTTCTAAAACAAGTTCAGAGTTAGTGAGAGCTTTAAAACTGGTTTTAAAACAAAGTGGTCGACATCTTCTACGATGGCAAACATATATAGGCACCAAATGTCTTAACCAAGCTTTTAAAAAAGAAATTGACAGAAAAGACACATTAATTTTTTCACCACCGAAATCCTGAAACAAAAGCGAGTGTCGTGGAATGTTGTTAAAAAACTTTGAAAGAACGTATGCGGAAATATTTTTACACATCAACACACTCTCAAATAAATCGACGTGTTACCACGTTTATTCAAACTTACAATCAATCGTACCATCGTAGCATAGGATGTGCACCCGAAGAAGTGACCTCTGAAAACGAAGTGACGGTGTTTGATTGATTGTTTGAAGTGTCACCCACCAGAAACAAGAAAAAAGTGTTAAAGACCAGAGATTGGGTTCGCATTGGAAAAAGCAAACACACATTTGACAAAGGATATTTAACTAACTGGACTACATAATTATTTCGTGTCACTGTATAAGTGCGTGGACGCAATCCTCCTGTCTATAAATTGGAAGACATGAACAGAGAAGTGTTAAAGAAACATTTTACTTGCCTGAGTTACAACGAGTGACCAAGAAAGCAGAGGACGTGTACGATATCGAAAGCATTCTCGATCGAAGAACACGTAAAGTGGGCAAACGTCGACTTGAAGAAGTGAAAGTTCGTTGGAAAGGATATCCACCTAGTTTCGATTTTTGGATTGCCGCTTCACAAGTCATCCACTGTAAAAAGAAGTAGAAGTGACCACTATGCCATTAAACACAGCAGCTACCTTTCCTTCTCAGAGTTCATCTTTTCAACAACAGCAACAACAACAACCGCTGTGGGTGTGATGTGGAGAACGTGGTCCTAAAAGTCAAATCGTCTATTTCTGCTAAATCTTTGTGGTGTATTGTGTCATTGGAGCAGAAATTTGACTTTGCTGCAAAGGACACAAACAATTGTGGACAATTTTCCTTAGCAGCTGTATTGGTTATCTTCTACCTAGTCCTTCCTTGAAATATACTAACAGTAACAACAACAACGGTAGCTTCACCGGCAACGCCAGGCACAACAACACCGCTTCTAATCACAGTAACCCTCTTTTGGAACATTTGGAAAATCATTCATTTGACATCAAATGACTCCTCGCAAACCCAAAACCATCGAATTATGAATAACCAGTTTGTTTTAACATTACCCAGTGACAGTTCTATGGATGTGTTTCCTATCAACACCTTATGGCGTTTCACGGCTAAATTACCTCAGTCTATACAATTAGAGCACAAGAATTTCTACAGGATATTATTTTTAATGCTCGACATCTCGTCGAAACGATTTCAGCTATGTTTAACAATCAGTTTGACTGGATAAAACTCGTCGAAGTGTACTGATCAAATACTATCCAACTTCGCATCAAATTAGATTTTTCTGACGCCAGAACGCTGTCCATCACTTTTTCTCCTACTTTGTTTGCTATTCTGGGTGGAAACACCTCTCGCGTTACAACCAAAGAGATTCACACCAACGATCGATTCTACAAGTATTTTACTTCACTAATTGAATTGAACGAATGACTGAATTTAATGTTTGTGTACTCTGATATCGTCGAGTACAATGTCGTAGGAAACAAAGCTGCTCCGTTGCTGACAGTCATTCCCTTCAATGTGGATTATGCCATAGCTTCTTACGATGAAGAAGGAAACACGTATCACGTTCACCGAGAATTTGTACATCCTCACTATCTTCCTGTCAGTAAATCTTATTTTGACAGTGTCAATATTAGTATAAAAGGAGATCTGAGACAAAATATTCTCTAAAGGAAAAGTCACCGTGAAACTACATTTTCGAAAAAGATTCTCCAGTGAATTGTAACAAATGTATCCTGTGTACCGAGGAGTCGCTCGACAACGAGGACATGGTTTATAAGATATGTTAAAATCTGCTATCGTACGGTAGCACCCATTTTAAAACCGATGGTGACTCGAGGATTGCATGCTTTAAAAGATGCCGCTTTGACACATGGAGAAGAATTTCTCCAAAACGTACTCATCGACCGACAAAATCCTAAAGAAGCGTTCATGAAAGCTGGAAAAAAATGTGTTGCTTCAAACTGGAAAAGAACTCTTGGTTCGCTGAGACCCACCTGTAAATACGTTTCACGCTCCTGTCGAAGGCATTTATTCCTCTTCAGCAAGGACAAGGAAAAAAAAGACACCAAAAACTTTTCAAACCTCACAAACACGCTCAGAATAAGAAAAGAACAGCCGTTAGAGAGTTGGACATTTTTGATTACTAACTATAAATGGTGCACCGAGATTCTTGCGAATGTACTAATTCAGAACTCGATCTGTTTGCCATGCCACCAACCATGATGAGGATGAAAGAATCCCAATGGGTAGAATTTCATCCTGTGTCGTCTTTGACAACCTCAGCTTCTATCGAATTTGAAATCAAAGAACAAATCGAAGATTACATCGATCTGAATGACAGTTACTTATACCTGAAAGTCAAAGTTCTCAACGTGGACAACACCAATCTAGACGCCGATGCCAGAGTAGCTTCCGTCAACAATTTCATGCATTCGTTGTTCAGGGAAGTGGATTTGTACTTGAATAACAAATTAGTTAGCAGCATCATGGATACTTACCGTTACCGAGCTTACCTGGAAACTCTCTTGACGTACGGGGACGAAGCCAAGAACACACATCTGGATACCTCCGTGGTATGGAAACCTGACACTTTAGAGAAGTTCAACGACACAGAGTTGACAGAAGCTGACGATCGTCACAATTTTGGATTTAATGACCGCCGAAAGAATATCAAACAAGGACGCACTTTAGAAATGATGGATCGTTTGCATTTGGACATGTGGTTGCAAGCCAAGTATTTGTTGAATGGAGTGGGTGTAAGCCTGAGACTGAATCGAAGTAGTACCGTGTTCCATTTGATGGCCAATGCTAACGACTAGAAAACGAGCATCGAAGAAGACAGACTTTACTTGCGCCGTGTGGAAGTATTACCTAAAGTGGCAAACGACAGCAGTCAAACTTTGAGCAGAACGACAACCAAGTATCCTCTACGACGAGTGGAATTCAAAACATTCACCGTTGCCTCTGGACTCCAAACCAAGATCGATCATGTTTTCCAAGGACAGCTATACAAACGTGTGCTCATCGGCATCGTTAGCAATGCGGCACTCAACGAAGTCATCGATCAAAATCCTTTCGACTTCCAACACTTCAAAGTGTCCAAGATAGAAGTCCCCCGAGATGGCCAGACATTGTGTACCAGACCTTTTGGACCTAACTTTGCTCAGAACAATTACTTGAGATCTTACTTGAGTCTGTTTGAAGCCATATAACAATTAGGTACCAACAGCAGCCACGGCATTTCGTACGACGATTATGAGGGAGGATATGCTTTGTTGGAATTTTATTTCACTCCAGACAAAGGCAGCGACGAAGGGCATTTTCACTCAAGCAAATCGTGCCAACTTCGTGTGGAACTTCAGTTTGCAGTAGCTCTGGCAAACACAGTGAACGTCATCTTGTATGCAGAATTTGACAATACTCTGGAAATCAGCAGTTTTAGAGACGTGATGCTAGACTATCAGAAGAAAAATGATAGAACACGAAGCACCTATGGAATTAGATGAAGAGGATGTTTTCTATACAGAACAACAGCAGTCACAGACTGTAAGTACACAAGAAGACAGAAATACATTTATGATATCAAGATGGCCAAAACAAGAACAACATTTAGACTCTTGGACTGACTTGGCTGAAAGAATTACAGGCCTAGCCAGAGAACATGGATGTCAAATCGATCTAACTCACAGTTCATACACAGCTTTTTGGAATCCTGTGGTGTGTGCTAAAGATGAACTTCCCCATCGAAAACCTAAAGATGTTCAAGATTATGTGATCAATACAGACGACAGTCATTAACCAGGAACCTATTGAGTAACCGTCTACTTTCCCAATGACCATAGCTTGGACTGTTTTGATTCTTATGGATTACCTTCTCTGGAAGACGACATCATTGACTTTATGAGAAGAAATGCAACCTCCACTCTATTCAAAAATGTGCAATTACAAGGATCTGATTCTATGGTATGTGGCCAATCTTGTGTGTATTTTCTTCATCAATGTAGTCATGGATTTCCCTTAGAACATTTAATGACTTGTTTTGGAAGTTAATTCTCTAGAAACGATAATAAAATAGAAAAGTGGTTTTTGAGAACATTATGGTTATCTCTTTCTTTAGCCCAGAGACGTAGTATACATCCATGGCAAAATGATACCGTACTCAATGATCATTGACATTTGATCGTTGTCAACTTTGTAAATATGTTCCTGTTTGATCTTTTTCATATGAAATAGGAGGGGACAAGCCCTAATCCTTCCTCTTCATTTTAAGTAACCGGGGCTTAAAAACAAAAATGTTGGTTTTGAACAAATGGTGTTGAATTGTTTGTTTGTGTGCTTTTTTCAAAAATTCTTTGATTTTCTCTCTCTCTCTCTCTCTCTCTCTCTCTCTCTCTCTCTCTCTCTCTCTCTCTCTCTCTCTCTCTCTCTCATACACACACACCTGTTAACTTCGATGTACTTTTATGTCCCTATCTTTATCAAGCAAGAACAAACTACAGCCTTTCCGTTAGAAAGCAGACGATCTATCATTTCTCTACAAACACACGCAACACAGTTACACAGACAGACTCACCACACATAACAAACCTATGACGTCATACAACATTTCTGTTCAAGTACAGACCGTCACCTATTGCTACACTGTTACAATGTAGCTATGAACCAAGATGGCGCCTATGTTAAATTCGTGTTTGTCCCTCTAATATTTTGACCCTATTTAACATGGGACCCCGTTCGTCCCCCGATTGCTCTCCTATTCAAATGTTCCAATGTCTACACCTGTGTATATTGTGTATATTACATGTTCATGTGTGCACTGTTCACCGTTATTATTATTATTATTACAAAATAAGAAAAATAAGTTGATCTTGTAGAAATGTTCTCCTAATCACGAGGTGGGGGGGGGGGCGTTGAAGCCCTAGCCGCAAGGGCGAGAGTTTCAACACACCCGAGGGACTCGGCTAACGTTTTTATAATATAGCCAAAGCATAATGCAAAAATATTAGTGAATCTTTAAACAGTGGGGCAATGAGTCTAATTTACTCCTGCACGAGTAAAAGCAATTTTAGATATCGTGATGCGAAAATCTCTTGTGTCTTTTTGCACAGGTGGAGCAAATTAAAACCAATTGAATACATTCGCACATTACTCCTGCAGATGGCGTGCGTGTGCTATCGACCCTCTGGTTCCCTGTTTCAGTAATGTTTCTCATGAACAAAGCCTTCTGAAACAGAGAACCAGTCCAAAAATCTCTAGCCCGAGGTAAACATTAGTGGCAGTTTCAACTAGAGGGTAAATCTGCGATATAGTGACATACTCTGAGTAATATTCTCAGTCACTTTGTTCTGTCGCCGTGTGTTCTATCGTCCAGTGCGGTCGGGACAGACTAAAAGTATGTGCACAATCCTAGAACATTAAAAACACCAACCACATTTTGGCTTACTTTGAGATCTGGGACTAGAGAGATTTACATGCTCATACGCTTGAGCACTGCGTACGAAACGTGAACTTGTGACATCGCTATCGTGTCTTCGTCACCAGGCAAAACTATAGTTAGAGAAGACTGGAAAAATTGAACTGTCCTACAGTTTCTTCTAAGGCAGTAACTTGCCTTGAATGTTTCGATTTCCGCGAAAGTTTCTTTTATGTGTTTCCGCTTGGGTGATTTTTTGATCGCGAGTAACAAAAAGTTGACATCTCTTATTACTTTTGCAGAGTGAAAAATCAAGTCTTTATTTGTATGTAAAATCATAGCTTCACGCTCGCATTACCGATTCGAACGCACAATATGCCCGCTCCTCACAGCTCACACCCTTTCAGAATATATCGCTGCCCAAGGTCATCTAAACCTTAGTACATCGTCTTTGCGCATTAGTACATATTAAAATTCAATAAAAATGATGTATAAACTACCAGACTATCTATGGCGGCACAGATGTGCTTTATTGTGAGGTCTGCCACGAACTACCTTGTAACGTCGTCAGCCCTGTGTTCCATCCCTGCAAGTAAAGAATTCCTGACATTTTCCTACTACGTATTAGGTACAATCTTTACATTCTGCACTAAAGCCATTGTATAGAAAAAATATCTCAAAAATACAATTCCATAATTATTTAAAGACTTCTGAATATTAGTGCGCTGTACAACAAACTTCTGAATTAGTGAACAGTAAGTCAGTGCATCCCCTCAATGTACTCCCCATACACCTCAACATACTTTCTCAGTCTGATCATTCAATTATTAAATGCCATTTTGTATTCACTTTTGGGTATGTTGTTCATACATTGAGAAACGACACTTCCAACCGCATGGCGACTTTCATATCGTCTACCCCTCAGCGAATCTTTGATAACTTTGGCAATTTCAACCCGAGTCTGTTTTTGATCAGCCGTCAATAAATGCGGGACCCATAATGCACAACCTTTTTTGAGCTTCAAATGATTCTTCAATATATGCCCGTTATAACAGAAATATCTTTCACTGTGTATAGAGCATCTTCATCGATTGCCGCAACACAGCAGCCACTTCCCGCTAACCAGTCGCAGATAACGGTCTTCCAGAACGTGGATTCGCGAACATATTTAAAACGATGAAACTACCTAACAATTGTAGTCTATGACAGAATTACATCCGTAAACTTGATCCAAGTTGGCCTTGATATCAGTCAGAGAGTACCCTAAGAGCCTTCAGATTTTACAGTATTCTCTTTGCTCAGTAGCAGAATTGTTCTGCTCCGAACTTTTTAATTCACTGTCATTTACCTATGTTACGTCACACGCATATATCTGTCGGTGTCTGGCGTACTGAACTTGCAGCTGCAGATCATTTTAAAAAAACGTTATTTTGTCGATCGATCGGTGTTAAATTCATTGACAGGTTCAAAGAAACAAACATTATAACAAAATATTCAGAACTTTCTAAATGAATTAAATGTGATGCAGTTATCAAAGAGTATGGTTTTCTCCAGGTGGCATTTTACCACCAAAGTTACATCGTTGTGGCAGAGGTATTATCCTTTCAAAGGGGACATTCACTATGAGTAGCATGGCAATACACAACCCAAGCCAACTTCCAACCCACCATCCCGATGGTTAGCATTTGTGATATCCCGGCTTGAGACTCAGTGTGGCTCTTCACATTTTACACTGTTATATTTCGTGGAAGTGGTGGGATCGGCCATTTCAAGACCTGTCAGGTGTGATAGTCGTTCATTCTCAATTGAAAAAAGGGTCGTTGCGGCTGATGAAGACAACGATGTCGTGGCTCTCGAAGGCAGAGTAATGTGTTCTACATGTGACTTCGGCTAGAGAGCTTAGGTAGTTGAGCGCCCGGCTAGTGACTTCCGGATGTGACATCAGAGGATAAACATGCCTGATGACAGCTCCGTAATTTTCTAAAATGGTGCTTTCCGTAGACTGAATTGTGTACAAAATTTGGTGGAGGTATATTTATTATTGAATTCTGGCTGTGTGTAGTTCGTGTGTGTTGATGATTTTATTCACCACTTGTTCGTAACTAACGTGTGACAAAGTGTTCAAGTAATGATCCTGCTCCACGTGCGGAGTGGGCATATGACCAACATTCTGATACCGTCAGTAGGCCAGGTACCAATCAGCCTAGTAGTTCAGATCACGAAGGTAGCACTACAGCCGTAAACTGTAGTTTTTCGAAAGAATGCACAGTTGCAATTGATGTTAAAGATGTGAAGAAGGTCAAAGATGTAGATGTGATCAGAAGTATGAAAGATACCGAAGAAACGACAGTATATGCAGTCGTACCTAGGTACAAATTGGTATGAGGTTAATTTACCAAATAAAGAACAAGAATAAGGTTTTTTCTTGAGTGGCACTGATATTGGTGAGCCCCATTCTAACAATTACATGATCTACACTGACACTGTTATTGTGTCCATACTACATTTACCCATTTAAATACCGGAATAGCAAATAATTAGCAAGTTGAGCGAAAAGTGAGTTGGACTTTTATCTCCCGTTCAAGCCAGATAATATCTTAGTATGCTCGTAGATGACGCAACGCGTTATATCAAATGCAGGTTTCCGCACGAGATGAAATCCTCGCCCTACAGTCTGAAGTTTCAGATTGTAAGTGACCAGCAGCATTTTCGTGCATTGTACGTATACCAAATTAAGGTCTGCTCCATTTGCATTTATCAGGGTCATGTCTCGAAAGATTGCCCCGACTTCGTGTGCTATATGTGTGGTGAGCAGGCACATATTGCCAAGTACAATAGGGAAAGATGTGGAACTTTTCCCCTGATTTGTTCATAGTACGAATCTGCTTCTACATCCACAAAGATTCCCAAGCTTGAGCATGTTACAGTTATGACACCTAGGAAGATGAGAGTCATCTTTAAGGTTGTTGCGGAGGGGAAAGAGAACGAGGAGATGCAAGGTATGATGATGAAAGTGACGCTGATGATGTCGATGACGCAGTACTGAATGATGATGGTGGAGAAAGAAACGATACTATTGAAGGAGAAAGGGCCACTTCGACTGCCGCAGAAGCATAATCTAAGCACGCGTCAGATGATAAACGTTTGATTGTTGATTAATCAGTGCCTGATCCTGGATTAATGAGAATCAGATGGTAGTTGATGCCAGTGTCTGGGCATCAACTGAAGCCATGCAAACAAAAGATAATATAGATGCGAATGAAAACGAAAGAGATGCTAATGAGACATTTTAAAAGTCGTTCAGAGGAGACGAAGACGGTTCAGTCCTGTGCCTAACTGGAAAAACTTCTCAAATAAGACAATTGCAATGGCTGGTCTCAGTAATACGTTCTACATTTTCATATTCAATTAGAATGTAAATAGTCTTAGAAATGTCAGTATGTTAATGAAATATTACAAGAAGGAAGGGGTAATATATGTTTTCTTTAAGAAACTTTTTGGGGACGATACACATGTAGAAGGTATTATTAAGAAAAACCTTTAGAATAGGAATATATATTATAGTAGTGGCGAGAATAAAAAAGAGCAGAAGTTTCTATTCTTGTAGATGGAAATATTATTGATAATATTATACAATGTCATGAAAAAGATGGTAGGTTTTTGCATGTTAGGTGGAGTATAGAGTGGGACTAGATCTGTATACCGATAAACCGGTATAGATCGATATTGTACGCCGATACTATAACCGATAGCCATTCTTAAATGTAACAGTTCAATAAGAAATGTTACAACTCCACTAAACGCTCGACTTATCATAAAAAAGTTTGGTCAATAATGGGATCAAATCAAGAAAACTTATGGTATCGGAAGTGAGCTGCCCTGCTATAGATGATAAGAGTTTTGATTTGAATAATATTTATGAACCAAATATTATTGTTGATAGAACTGTATTTTTTAGAAGAGTTCATGGGTGTCAAACACTTTGTACAAATGTTATAATTATTGGTGATTTCAATACCACCTTGCCTAAGTTAGACAGGTGTATGATATAATTCATACTGGTGATAATGACGTGAAAGCCTTGAAACAAGTTATTTTTTTATTATGAAATTCAAGACTTGTGAATAAACCGCAATCCCGATACACAAGTTTTGTCTGGTAAAAACAGTTAAAACAACATGAAACAGAGTACAATAGATTATTTTCTTGTTTCTAAGTCCTTTTGTCTTGGCGTAGGGTGTACGTTTTACAATGATGCAAGTTCAACTGATCACTCCTTAATTGTGATGAAGTATAACATGCATAATACATGTAAAGATCTGGGATTATTGATTATAAACAATAGTATTTTATTTGAGAATGAGTATGTTGATAAAGTTAGAGTTATATTATATGAAGAAAGAAGGTCTGAGTTAATTAAAGTTAAACTTAGTGGGATAATTTGAAATCTAGAATTTAAAATTTGTCTAAAATATTTTGTTCTAATATAAATTAGACAAGATATAAGCATTACAATTCTTTAGAGCACAAGTTGAAAGATTTTTCTGAAAAGTCGCAAATAATATTCCATGTGATGTTAATAAATATGACAAATTGAAACTCCAATTGAAAGAATATGAGGATGGAATATGCCAGATGCAATTTTAAGGTCGAGAGCTCATTTGGCTAGAGCGAGTGATAGAAACACGAAGTACTTTGTGAATCTAGAACAAAATAGACAAAATTAGACGGTGATTAATGCGTTGAAAGCTGAAAATGGAAAATGTGAAATTGAAACAGATGACATCCTGTCGAGTAATTATGATTTTTACAGTCAGTTATATTTTTTTTATTACTATTGATGAGAAGGGCACATATGAGTTATTGGCATGAGCGTCCGCGGGGGTGGGGAGCAATCCCTGGATTTTGTAAAATCCATTTTATTTTGGCTTTGCCCCTCCCCCACCCCCTTCCCCCACCCCCCACCCTTGAAAAATTCCTGCGGACGCCCATGGTTATTTTAATTTTTTGGATGTACGTGTTTGAAATAAACATAAACCTTATGTGAGATGAGCAAACATCTATCGATGGATTCGAAATTGATTTGAAAGGTGTGACGAAAACCAAACGTCCAGGGCTTGATGGAATGACTATTGAATGATATTGCACATTTTTAATGATATTGGTGACGTTATTAGATCCCTCTGTGGAATTTTTGAGCATGATTCTATTATGTCAGCATCTATGTGGACAGGGGTTATTTATTTGATTTAGAAAATTTATAAGGAAAAGTGTGAATTAAAAACTGGAGACCAACAAACCTTTAAAATGTCAATTATAAAATTTTAGTTCGAGATATGGCTAATAGACTAAAATATGTGTTACCATATATCGTTTCTCCTAAACAAACTGGTTGTGATTGGACGTGATATTGCATATACGATTTTTAGCATTCATGATATTATATTTCATCTTACTGAATATGAACCAACTGAATGTTAAATTTAGAAAAAATAGATAAAGAAAAGACTTTTGGTAGGTGAGTCATGATTATCTTCTATACGTTTTGCGAAAATTTGGATTTGGAGAAAGATTGATTAATAGGATTAGAGTATTGTATGTTGATATAAAAAGCAGTGTCAAATGGAATGGATGTTTTACAAAACACTTTAAATGGATAAACTCGGTTAGACAGGAATTTCAATTTCTACAATAGTATATGTTTTAGCAGCAGATGTTCGTGGCAAAGCTATTAGAGAAAACCAAATATTGTCGGAATACCACTGCCTATGTCAGACAAATCTTTAAAAATATTTCAGTATGAAGAGTACTTTAACGTTTTGTGCTTAAAATGAATTAGATGAAGCTGATAATGTAACTGTAAAGCTTAGATAAGGCTGATAATGTACTATACAGCTTAGATAAGGCTGATAATGTATTACCGTACAGCTTAGATAAGGCTGATAATGTATTACCGTACAGCTTAGGTAAGGCTGATAATGTATTACCGTACAGCTTATATAAGGCTGATAATGTATTACCGTACAGCTTAGGTAAGGCTGATAATGTATTACTATATACAGCTTAGGTAAGACTGATAATGTATTAATGTACAGCTAAGGTAAGGCTGATAATGTATTACTATACAGATTAGGTAAGACTGATAATGTATTACCGTACAGCTTAGGTAAGGCTGATGATTTATTACCGTACAGCTTAGGTAAGACTGATAATGTATTACCGTACAGCTTAGGTAAGGCTGATAATGTATTACCGTACAGCTTAGGTAAGGCTGATAATGTATTACTATACAGCTTAGGTAAGACTGATAATGTATTAACGTACAGCTTAGGTAAGGCTGATAATGTATTGCCGTACAGCTTAGGTAAGGCTGATAATGTATTACCGTACAGCTAAGATAAGGCTGATAATGTATTACTATACAGCTTAGGTAAGACTGATAATGTATTACTATACAGCTTAGGTAAGGCTGAGAATGTATTACTATACAGCTTAGATAAGGCTGAGAATGTACTACCGTACAGCTTAGGTAAGGCTGATAATGTATTACTTTACAGCTTAGATAAGGCTGATAATATATTACTGTAAAGCTTTGATTAGGCTGATAATGTATTACCGTACAGCTTAGGTTAGGCTGATAATGTATTACCGTACAGCTTAGGTAAGACTGATAATGTATTACTTACTATACAGCTTAGGTAAGGCTGATAATGTATTAACGTACAGCTTAGGTAAGGCTTATAATTTATTACTGTAAAGCTTCAGGCTCAAATAATAAGCACGAATAAGACTGAAATATTGTGTGTAGGTGCTGGAACTATTTCCAAAGAAGAAGGCGTGTTGTTACAGATAAATGCGCGTGAAGAAGTAATTTTAGTATTAGGAGTATGTTTAGAATAAAAAATATTTTGTGTAGGTGCTGGAACTATTTCCAAAGAATAAAGAGAGTTGCTACAGATAAATGCGCGTGAAAAAGTCATTTTAGTATGAGAATTATGTTTGGGAAAAAATAAAATATTGTGTAATAAACTTAATTGGGGTAGTAAGGTTCATAAGTTTAAAGCTATTTTGCAATGTTGGACATTTAACATTAAAGTTAGAGCTATCGTTTTTAATTATCTTATCTTACCAAGAATGTTGGAAACACTGTCCTTTCAATGTGGACCAGAAAATGTTATGCAGAAAATTAAATTGGCTATTTAAAATTTTCTTTGGACTGCTAAAGCTCACCGTGTTAGGGATGAAACCGTAATCGCAGATAGATTCAAAGATGGACAGAGAGTCATGGATATTATGGATGCAAAGATCGACAGAGATTCATGGATATTATAGATCCAAAGATGGACAGAGATTCATGGATAGATCCAATGATGGACAGAGATTCATGGATATTATATATCCAAAGATTGACAGAGATTCATGGATATTATAGATCCAAAGGTGGACCGAGATTCATGGATATTACAGGTCTAAAGATGGACAGAAATTCATGGATATTATAGATCCAAAGATGGACAGAGATTCATGGATAGATCCAAAGATGGACAGAGATTCATGGATATTATAGATCCAAAGATGGACAGAGATTCATGGATAGATCCAAATATAGACAGAGATTCATGGATACTATAGATCCAAAGATGGACAGAGAGTCATGGATATTCAGTTAAAATTGTATGTTTTTATAATCAAGTGTTTTAAAAATATGCTGGTAATGAATGCAATTTATTATGGAAAATAACAGGAAATTATTTTTGTCCAAAGGTTGGTAACAGGAATTTAACAAGTCAAATGATTTACCTGATTATGATCAAAACGGTAACACAGTGTCTTTCCAGGGTTTTATAAAGATATGTTTGATGCATTAGAGATGTTTCATCCATGTCTAGAAATAGATTGTGATCAGAAAGCAGTGTATGATCAGCCATTGCTCCTAAATCCCCAAATTGATATGGTTGTAAGGTGTTATGTTTTGAAGAATTAATTGATGCAGCATTTGCTTCAGTTAAAGATCTGAATTATGAACATATTCCTGGCTTACTGCTTTTTATGGCAATTAAAGAAATGATTATCGATGCCTCACTAAATATGTGATTGGAAACAATAAAGGAAATATATAAAATTATGTTATAGAGCTTGCTGGCTGAATGGCTACCAATTGTTACCATGTTTAAAAAAACAGCACACAAAAAAGACAAAGAAAAAACAACAAAATTCAGAAATACTTATAACATTGTGCAATTGACTGTGAATGATAGGAAGCAGAAGAGGTTTTAATATATGTTCAACGAAAGACTTTTACATGTAGTTGTGTAGACAGTGTGTCCAAAACCCAGTTGTCCAATCTTTCTGGACAGGTATTTTTGGCAATACCAATTTTACCAATTTTTTAGATATGTCACGAACATTCCAGAGTGTATTAATCTAAATTTTAGAATTGTACACATTGTCATTTTTACAAAGGTGAAATTTAAACTCTTCAGAAAAG
Organism: Margaritifera margaritifera; assembly: GCA_029931535.1. NCBI lineage: Eukaryota > Metazoa > Mollusca > Bivalvia > Unionida > Margaritiferidae > Margaritifera > Margaritifera margaritifera. Next base: position 2,992,832 of record JAQPZY010001628.1, read on the forward strand.
GAGACAATTTACCTGTCCAGTCTGAGGAAGAGAAACGGAAGGTTTGATTCATATCTTTCAAACATGTTCTACCCTAGTTGACTTTATAAAGTCTGACTGAGACTTTGTTCAGAAATTGTGATCCCAATTTATTGAACAGTTCAGCTTATAAATGAATGTTCATTCTTGGTTATGAATTAGAAAACAAGAACTTTGCTGTGTATTTTCTAAATGTCATGTGCAGTATTGCTAAATTTTGTGTCTTTGAAACAGGGGTGTGTGCTTGCGTGCGTGCGTTCCTGTGATGACGGCTATGCAGGAGTTCTTGCAAGTTCTTTATTAACATACACTTATAAAAAAAAATTGAAAATATAAATGAAGTTAGCATTCATTAAAAGGAATATTTACATCATGAGCATTCTCACCCAAGTTCACATTTCTTTAAAAATGGATCGCACATTTGACTATTCTGAATGCTTGGAACTAATTAGGAAATATACGTGATCTTTAAGATTGAATTGAGAGTAAGTTTTTATACTAATTAAGTACACGAATCGGGCAAAAAAAAACTTGTAACTATACAAGAATATGACCTTTGCTATCCAAATGAATAGATAGGAAACGATGACATAGATTGACTCACAAGTAACAGAACGAAATTAGAAGATTCTGAATTTATCCCAGATATCAAGATACTGAATTTTACATTGCCGACTTTAACTCCAACAATGACAGAACAAAAATTGACCATTGACTAGGGACAGAATTAAAAAAAAAATTGAAAAATGGGCAGTGCAATCAAAGATGCTTATCCAGAAATGTTTTTTTATTTTATTTTTATTTTTTTAAATTTTTTTTAAGCAAAGTACAGCTTATTGGGGATCTTGTCATTAGAACAAATTCTTTACTCTATCGCTTGACCAGTACAGAAGCACATGTGATCATAAGGGTTCTTTTTGTTCAATGCACGGGCAAGCCTGATCATATTACCAAAACAGGTTTGACAAGTTTTACTGGGCAATCTGGACAAGACTGACCTGACAGTAGGACAAACTGAATGGCTGATTTAACTCATTGATATGGATAAAGAACAAATGAAAGGAAGGCGGAGTCAAAGACTCCTAACATGTAATACAATGGGACTCTTTAATAATGAAATTACAAACAATATCTCCATCTCATCAATACGGGAAAAATCTCAGACAATGGAAAGATTTGAGATATAACCAGGTTTCTCAGATTCATCCTGGAAAAGAATGCATCATATATTTATACATACAGGATGAAAAATGAGCATCCCATCTTTGAAAAGTATTTCTTAGTGGAAAAATTATCCTTGATTTTATCAGTTATAAAATATGTTACAAATTATAAATTTCTTTTTATGTATTGTTGATGATTGTGTTACGGAATTATGTATCATCGTTAAATTATAATATAGGTTTCATTTAGTTTATTACATCTGTTTTATAATTCTTTAATTCAGTAGCCTACGCTATTATATATATATTTATTACAGAATGCAACATGAGTCAGTGTTTATGTCCAGGGAAAATCAATAATTATGTCGGTCAACTTAACACAACATGGTGAATCACGTGTTTAGCGCGTGATGTTTATAACCTAGATCCCATGGCTTTATAGAAGTCAACACTGTGTTGATTTGAAATTAAGGTATTGTTATTATAGTGCGAAAGTACTTTTAGGCTGACATGCGTGACCTAGTTTCTGATTGGTTCAGTAAAGTTGTTTACTGTAGGATGGAATTGTTTTAGAACGTTGTTACAGAGTTAAGGGTTATTATCTTTTACTCAGTAAGAGGCTGTATAATAAGATTTTAGTAACTGCTTGTTCATTCTTATACAGTTACAGCAGATCATAAGATTAGTGAGGAAGATCGTTTATTGTTTGTAAAATCAGCTGGCGGGAAAATCTATTCTCTACATAGTACAATTTGGATTTAAGTACTATTGTTCAATGAACTTAACAATACTCTACATTCACAGGAATTTACCTGGGATTATTAATATTTTGGATTTATAACTGAAAATCATTGGTATATCAGAACATTCCAGACCCATTCATTCGGAACAATCTTTCATTCGGAACATTCCATAACTCGGAACATTCATTCATTCGGAACACTTTGGATTACCTTCTGGATTATTAAAGTGTACAGGACAATTTAGGACTAATTAAGGAAATTCTAAACTGTAAGTTATTTTTAATTCTTTCACTTTGTTTGTTTAAAATATTTTATATTTTAGGAAATTAAATTTGAATTTGAGAAATTCTGAAAGCTTGTTCGAGTCGTTCTTATTAAAGTTACATTCAACCCCTAGGAGTAACAATTGTAATAAAAGATAAAAAAGCGCCCGACTAACATTTGTTAGATCCTAGATCAAGCACCTGCATATTTCTCCCTGTTACACACACACACACACGCACACGCACACGTGTGTGTGTGACTGATCGCAATTAATGTCTGTAATACATTTACATGTAATTGATGTAATTGGCATTTGGCTCTTATTCTATGTTGTATTACCCCTTGTGGTTGCAAATGTAATATTGATGCATTTATTTCAGAAAAGATAGATGAATTAACGATTCGACTCGACACCATTAATGATCTTGTGATTGTTTTTAGATCACCTCTACGAAGTAGATGTAAGCTATTGTGTTATCACTTTCGTCGGCGTCCGCACGGATAAAAGCATATACAAATGTACACCCTTACTGAATGTCAACCATTCTTTCTTCATATGTCCTAGGGAGCAGTTTGGGGTGGGTTTCATAGCACCTACCCCGTAGATAGGGAGCAGTTTGGGGTGGGTTTCATAGCACCTACCCCGTAGATGGGGAGTTAGCCCTGCACACTGCTTAAATAATGGTATACATGGAATCATGAAACGTGATGAGGGGATGCATCTTGAGAAGAACTACACCTTCGTCACAGAAGTAAGTCAATGTGCCATATATTTCACGTTTCACTGACTTTTGTAAAATGATGTGTTTGAAGTTTATTTCTCAGGCTCTGTTCATGGTAGAATTATTAAACTTGATGATTGTATGCATCTTTACTGGCTTAATTTAAGTTATTGCATTATTATGTTAGCTCATAACCAAATAGGTTTTAGCACCCTGTGTGCACACTGTTATTCAAGATTCGTGAAACTAGGCGAGGGGATGCATCGTAATGAGTACTACATCCTCGTCACAAGAGGAAGTCACATTGATACATATTTCATGCTTCAATAACTTAGGTTCAGTCTCCAACAATATTCATGGCAGAATCATCAAACTAGATGATTGTATGCATCTCTATTGGTTCTAGATCCTTGCAATAAAATAGGTCACTGTAATCTACATTTCACATTTTACTGGTTTATGTTATGTTTTTCCATTTAGCTCATGGCCATATTGGTTCTTTTGTCTGCTCTACAATTCTGTTATACCTGGAATCATGAAATTTTGTGAGAGGATGCATCTTGATGAGTACAAAACCTTCATTTTAAAACTAGGTCACTGTTACCCATTTTTCACATTTTACTTAATTAGGTTCAATTTGATGTTTTACTGTTCATGCTTAGATCATTAAACTAGATGATTGTACACATCACTTTTAGTACTACACCCATACGACAAATGGTCACTCTGACCTATATTTAACATTTTACTGGCTTAAGTTAAGTGTTTGTATTTAGCTCTTTACTGGCTTAAGTTAATTGTTTGTATTTAGATCTTTACTGGCTTAAGTTAATTGTTCGCATTTAGCTCATGACTACATAGGTTTTTGGCATGCATATATTCCTATCTAGAATTATGAAACTTGGGGATACATCTTGATTAGCACTGCTCCCTCATTTCAGTAGTAGGTCATTAAGGTCCATACTTTACGCTTCACTGATTTGGGTTAAATTTGTGTTTCATATTCATATTTGTCATGCTCTATTCATGATATGATACCGTGCATCTCAGTCACTACCACACATTTACAACAACTGCACATCTCAGTCACTACCACACATTTATAACAACTGCACATCTCAGTCACTACCACACATTTACAACAACTGCACATCTCAGTCACTACCACACAATTACAACAACTGCGCATCTCAGTCACTACCACACATTTACAACTCAGTCACTGCCGCACATTTACAACTCAGTCACTGCCACACATTTACAACAACTGTGCATCTAAGTCACTGCCACACATTTACAACAACTGTGCATCTCAGTCATTACCACACATTTACAACAACTGTGGATCTCAGTCACTACCACACATTAACAACAACTGTGCATCTCAGTCACTACCATACGTTTACAACAATTGTGCATCTCAGTCAAAACCACACATTTACAACAATTGTGCATCTCAGTCACTACCACACATTTACAACAACTGCAGCTCACTGTGACCGTTGTTTCTTCTTTTACTGGCTTTGGTTAAGTTTTTGCATTTCGCTCATGACCACGTGAAATTTTGGCATGTTATACGCATACTGTCCTACCTAGAATCATGAAACTTGGTGTGTGGATGCATCTTGATAAGTTCTACATCCCTGTTGCTCAAGGCGGTCTCTGTGACCTATATGTTATGCTTCAATGAGTTTGTTGATAGTTTGTGTTACAAGTTCATTTACTGGGTGATGTTTATGTTCCAATCATGAGACTTGATAATTGGATGTATCTCTGTTATTTCTACACCATTAAGACCAAAAAGATCACTATGACATCTTATGCTTTACTAATATGGGTTGGGTTAACAGTACTTGTGTTTATATTTACAAAGATTCATCCATGTTAGACCTATTTACATCACAGCTTACCCAGAACTCCCTTTCTGACGAACTGTTTATTCAATGGCAAACTTTCCATATCAGTGGCTATACATTGTGTATTGTGATGTCTTACCCTAAACATGCTAACTGTGTATTATACATGTGTATGAGTATAGGAATTAAATGACTGAACTATATCATGCATAATTTTCATGTAATATCTCAAAACAATACCGATGCGTAAACGATGTTTGGACTGCTGGCTGTCACTCCAGGGTTGCACAAAGTCTGTGACTTTCACCCAGTAAAATATGGCTTCTAGGGGTAAACAATGATAATAGCTTGTCAAGCAGATTTAAACAAGAATGATTTTTAAAAAAGAATAGAAAACAACTTTAATCTCTGTTTTGCATCAGCTCATTATAGTATCTCGATTTTGATATCATTGAAAATAAAAATAAAAATTGTGTTTTATTGTTTTATGTATTTTATGCCCTGTCACAGTAGGCAGGTAGGTAGCTGGTTTCACAGTATGTCAGCACAATACTGGCTATATAGTGCCGATTAAAAGTTACATTTTAAATGTTAAAATGATTAAAAGTTCAAAAGTAAAGATTAAAGACTGCAAAAAAGCCTTTAGTTAGAAAAGGGGTCCAAAAACACTTAAAATCTGAATTTATTTTCTGCATCATAATGTTTATAATGGCTACTTTGGATTAGTAAAAGTAGAGGTGGGCTATTTAATCGTTGATTACACTTTGGTTATGAATGGTATTTGAAAACCCGAGATCGAAATATATTCTTTGTAGGCAAATATCCAAGTTCTATACTCGGATTACCTCTGACATATTGGTTTGACAGAATTTTATATGAATGCTTTTTTCAAGTGAAAGTTATAAAACTCTAAATTGTACGGCCAGTTTTAAATTGGGAAGCAATACACTGAAAATATTAAATAAAATTTTTAAAATTTTACATAAAGAGGCCCAAATGTACAAATGTATCCATCACATGACGAAATAAAATGATTTTATGAAAAAAAGAACAAAACTAAACAAGACAAAACAGACAAAAAAAAATTTTTTTTTTTTAAAAAGAACAGAAACAACAAACTAAGTGACGCTTGAGCAGTCTATAATTTTTACCTAGAAGTATAATACAACAACTCGGATAATGCCTTTTATCTATGTTACGTCACAACAGGATTATACACATGTGGAATAATTAAAATATGTGATGAGTTGATATTAGGCAGATGGATATTTTGAGCAATTTCTATAAATGAGGAAAACCTATATTGCCAATATAATATAAATTGGCCACGATATATAGCTTGTACACAGTAAGGCGGATCCATTATATAAATTGGACGCTATATATAGCTTGTACACAATAAGGCGGATCCATTTCTTTTTCATTTTCCCCCTTAACCTGATTAAAATGGACGGAATGATCAGATAATGCTCCTAAATGGGTATTGGAGGTCGCTCGTCCATTTTTCTTCTCTTTATTATTTATTGGTCAGTGCATAGTCATAGAGGTCTGACTAAAGCTTTTTATTTAGCCACATATTCTCACGTTTACCTGACGCAACATTCAACAATAATTGTGTTTGTAATGAGATATTCTTACCTTTGCTTACTAAATGACACTTATATTTTACTTGCGGTCCGAAATATTGATTCGAAATAGGAAGAGTTTGTTTTACCTTGCAACACTTGCACGTGTGTAATGATAAAGAAAATACATCGTTTCCTGTGCATTTTTTTCATAAAGAATTCGTTTACAAGATCCGTTTTACCTAATACTGTAAAACTGTATAACTGGCGTAGATGTCCAAATAAGTGTATATGCAAAATATTCTCACGCGGACCTTCTGGTACTTTTGTAACAAAGGTAGGCGTACACACGAGTGTACCAAAAGAGCCTATAACAGAAAATTTAAATTTTGATGATTATATTTCCCGAATTAAATGATTAGCGCGTGTATTTATATATTTTAGTGACTTGTATTGTTACTGCCTTTTCAATCTTAATGTCTTACCTTCCTTAGATCATACTGTTGTTGTTTTTTTCAATCTTTTTATGTTACGATTTATTTCCTTTAATCATAATATTATTGCCTTTTCCATCTTTCTGTCTTACAATCCTTTGATCTTACTGTTACTGTCTTTTCTATCCTTTTGTCTTTCCTTTCTTCGATCATACTGTACTGCATTTTCCACCTTTCTAACTTCCCTTCCTTTGAACAACCATCTCTTTGTAATATGCCATATAGTTTAGTTGATACGAGTAAATCTTGACTATATTTCGTTTGATCATACTCTTGTACCTTTTTCATCTTTCCATCTATCTATCTTACCTTTCTTTGATCAAACTGTCACTGCCTGTTCCACCTTTCTTTCTTACCTTCCTTTGAGCAACCATCTTTATGTAATATGCCATATAATTTGGTTGATAAGAGTAAATCTTGAAACTTTACGCATAGTAGTATAGAGACTTATTTCAGGCATGACTATACTAATTAAGTTCGGTATATATCGCCTTCATTTTTCTACATTTTTAATGAAATCCAGTACATTAATTATGTTTAGCTGCTAGGTATTAACATGGACGCAACATATAAAATATCAGCATTGGTTATATATGTTTTAACAAAACTAATTCACGTCAACATAAGCATTCCTGGATTCTACTTTTAATAACGCGTGACCCTATTCTTCAAATGACGGGGGGTATTCACTTTTTGTTTAGAAATTCACCGCTGTGAAAAATACGAAACTGTGGAGTGGAACCTGGAGACTTCGAATGGTTTTAGCATTGACCATCCTGCTGTCCTACGATTGTCTTCCAGAAGCACATGGTACAGACATGAAAACAGTCTAGACACTGACTTTCCTCAAAATACAACAAACCTTTAAATGGATACCGTTTTTCTTCTGAGTTGTACACGTTTATCATTGTAAAAACACATGTACACATATTAATGGTTTAGATCCTTTGAAATCAAAGAAAGAAGTTCGGCTTCAAAACAGGTATTCGAACTTAGTTGACTTTTCTTCCCTCTAGGAACTGATCAGTGCACAACAACAGCTGTAGTCTGACAGATTGTACCAATGTTCACTCATATTGTCACGCTTTCCTGGGGCATTTAATATTTCTAATTGTGATAAGACATGCGTATTTTCTGTTTTTCGTGCTATAGACGGCAAACTTATGTCGTTGATCAGATAACTAATTTTGCACAATTCAACGTTTTTGCATATTATTTATATTGACTCGGAGCTATTAGGTGGTAGAGCACCCGACTAGCATTTGATTCGAACCCTGGTCTGGACGTACACATTTTCCCATGTTACATCTGGTGGCAGCGGAGGGATCAGCCATGTCAAGACATCTCAGACGTGATAATCTTTCATTCTGAGTTGTTAAGAGGTCGTTCCGGCAAAAGTGTCACGGATACGAGTACGGGATATCGCCCGGTAGAGCGCCTATCTAGCTTTCGGATTGGGGCCCCGTTCGTGCCTTCCAATATATTTATTTTTTGGCAAACAGAAAGTATGTCCATGTCCCTTTAGGGCTGACTAGCAAAAACAACTTTGCCTTTGATATCTGATATAGGAGATTAGTATATCTAACATAATGTATGTATTAAGATTGTTGAGTCTATATAAATAATCTATTGCAAGTTGGATTGTTTCTATATATTTTTAAGACCTCATTGGGGAAAATCTATATTAAAAATGCACCTAGAGGTTCGCGGTATTACCGGTATACCGGTTTACCGTGGTATTTTTTCCGGTGGTACGTACGACGATACTTTTTCACTGTACCTGTACTTCGGTAGTTTCCGTCATTAATGAATGTAGGGAAATTCCCGAGTAATCTTGTTACGAATTTTTAATACTAAGGGAACACTACTGCATACATTTTAAAATTTTTTTTACTTTGCTTTCGTTTTTTCTGTTGATTCAAAATGTCGAAAATGTTGAAATTAAGCTTGTGTTCAATATAAAAAGACTGAAAATCGCGTTTAAAGACGGTAAAACTTTTACATAAATAGGGCTTTCCTCGTCTAAAAATAGAGCTTGACGACACATATACGGTCACGTGACAAATCAAAATGGTAATCTAAGGCGCCAACGGCGTCAGAGTGGATTTTTATGCTTTTGCATTAATGTATGTGATAATAAAAGACTATCTACTGCTGTCGCCGATCGGATGAAAGAGTTTTAATATTGAGTAATGTATTATCTTTGAAGCTAAGCTGTTTTTAAACGCAGTTTTAGAGCAGTGGATAAAGCAAGTAATTTCTTGTAATGGGGTCGTGGGGGTCATTCATCTCAGTGTGTTATCGATTGAAAGTTACATCTCATCTCATCTCTCTCTCTCTCTGTCGTAAAACAAAATAATAAAAGGATGAGCCCTCTTTTTGTGCATCAATGTGGTAAACACATACTAATCCCAAGTTCACCCAAAGTGAAAGTTTAATGTTAATAAGTGCAGCTGTATAGAAGTTTCAGCATGGGCATGGAAGACAGATGGACCCGCACACATAGATGCACAAAATAAATCCCATATACCGCCAGCTTATTGACATGAAAGTCTAACAGGAAATATTTTGAACAGGTCGCAACTCTTTGACTACTTTTCAAGAAATGAGGTGAATTTTATTGGGGTTAATGAAGCATACTTTAAAAGAATGGAGTATGGCTTACTAGGCAAACACTGAAAAAAGTAATAATAATAATAATAATAATAATAATAATAATAATAATAATAATAATAAAAATTGTAATTTGCAGGTTAAATTGGGTTCAGAGATTTTTTCTCCTGGTTGCATTAAACTCAGGGGCTGCCGATTTAATTTTCAGAAGGGGAGTGGGGGCTAGAATGGTTTACCCCCAAAACTACACATTTCCAGCCCTAAAATATCTTGAAAAAATCTCGCTCTGATTTGTGGACAAAAACTTACTATATCCATTATATTAGTTGAAAATAATTACTTATCTTGAGTTAATAGAAAAAAAATCTGGTTTGAAAGAAAATCAAAGGTCCCTTTCTGCCAAAATAACTGGTTGATTCCTTAGCAGATAGTTTCTAGTTCTCCATAGATACAGCTATTGCAGAAAATATAAACTCTTTTAAAATTTCTGTCACTTGATAAGTTCATACAGAACAGATGATAAATGAATAATGTATGATATTGCAAATGTCATGTCTCACTTTCTATGAAGCTTCTAGCAGTTGGAACACTCCTCGTATTCTTAGTCTATTTTACAAATATGTTCATGTAAAGAGTTCTTTGGAACTAGAATTTGTGTGACAGTGAACTTATGGATAGTTATTTTCAAAAAGAAATCTTCAGAAAAGCAGCATGTCTGCATGCTCTTCCCTTTTATGCATTATTAACCCCATACCACTTTAGCTGCATGCACAGAAAATTGATGAAAATTCCACTACAAAGGTGGCAAAGATGCATATACTCAAAGCACACAAAATTTCACATCAGTGTCACATGGGTTGATCGTAAAAGCATGTAGAATAACCCTCTCTAAGTCTACAATTTTCATTTTGAAGATGGCACCAAAATAGTGATATGTGACGTAACCTCCAGGCTTTAAGTAACAAGAATACCACACAAGACATTATATGCCCTTCTCGCGCCCTTTTCCCTACCAATGACCTTGACATTAACGCTATAAACCTGCCAGCTCTATGATAAGATGTGGAGCTGGATAAAATGTCATCAAAATATATAAGGTGGTTAAAAAGTGACAGCCTAGATAAGGAAACAGGTGAGTGACTTCCCTCGTTTTTGACCTTATGCTTGAGGGCAGAGTATGACCATGAATACATGAGACACTATCAAGTCCAGATCTATAGCAGGCTAAAGTTGCATGAAAATACCTTCATTAGTTTAAATTATATACCTACACATGGACAAAGATCGCTGATTTATATTTTCCCTGGCTGTGACCATAACCTTGAGAATGAAGTCATGGATATGATATCTCTAATTATGATAAATAACTGGTTCAAGTTTTATTAAAATGTCTTCAGCAATTTAAAAGTTATCCTCCAGAAAATGTACAAAATCACAAAATTACATTTTCCCTTGCCATGCTATGAACTTAACCTAGTGGCGGGAGGGGGGGGGGGGGGCTGTATATAGCATGTGACACACTGTCTAGTCATGATATATACATGGGCAGAGTTTCATGAAATCTCTCCAGCTGTCACAAAGTTATGGGCTGGACATGCAAATGTTAACAGAAGGATGGACGGGATATAGGGTTAACATAATATTCCATAATTTAAGATGGGTGTAACAATGCGTCAATGTCGTATCATAATTTAACATGACACCAGAAGTGTTCTTGCCTTGACCTTGACCTTGAGAAATGACATAGAACATGGTATGCAACACACCCTATCTCAATATACACACATTCTTCCTAATATGTTAAACAGCTTCAGAGCTACAGCCTGGAAAAAAAATGAATACCTTAACATTTAAAATAGAACCATGAAAGTGGTATATGAAGCACGTCAGATTCTCATAGATATGAGCATATTCAGTTTAATCTCTCTAAATATGGGTTTTTAGTTCAAGACTTGGCAAGAAATACATGTATATTGGCATGTGACCATAATTTTGTGGCTAAGATTATGAAAGTCACAAAAAGTCAAGATGTAAAATTGTTCAATGTTTGATAATGCTACTTTAATGGCTTAAAGTTACAGCCGTGACATAACAAGTAACCTTGAGATGACTGTGTCCTTAACTTTGCATATAGGATCTTGATAGTGGTAGAAGACACACCATCCAAAATATTTTATTTTCTTTACTTAAACAGATTCTGAACTACAGCCCAACTATGAAAAATTACATTAACCATTAAAACTGGATCATAAAAGTGTGTTATGTGACATGACCTTAGGTCATGATGTATGAATATACACAGTTTCATCTCACTATCCTTGAGAATTTGAGAGCTAGAGCCTTGACACAAAAATAAATAATTGTTGATCTGTGATCAAAACATTGATGAAAATACCAAGAAAAATAAAAGACACATTCAGAAGTTATGAGTTAAATATAAGTTTAATTAAGTTACCTTCAATGGTTTTAGAGTTACAGTCCTAAATAAAAAGTGAGTAAGCTTCACATACCAGTTAGATCGTGCAGATAGGACAATGATATTGATACACATGATAAGTACTTTGATAGGACCATGATATTGATACACATGATAGGTACTTTGATAGGACCATGATATTGATACACATAATAGGTACTTTGATAGGACAATGATATTGATACACATGATAGGTACTTTGATAGGACCATGCTATTGATACACATGATAGGTACTTTGATAGGACCATGCTCTTGATACACATGATAGGTACATTGATAGGACCATGATATTGATACACATGATAGGTACTTTGATAGGACCATGATATTGATACACATGATAGGTACTTTGATAGGACCATGCTATTGATACACATGATAGGTACATTGATAGGACCATGCTATTGATACACATGATAGGTACATTGATAGGACCATGCTATTGATACACATGATAGGTACTTTGATAGGACCATGATATTGATACACATGATAGGTACATTGATAGGACCATGCTATTGATACACATGATAAGTACATGATACACTCTCAAGCTATGATTTTATAGGGAAAACATTTCATTCCATGATCTTCAACAGCTTCTGGGTGACAGTTTGGACACACACAAAATGATGTTGACTTGAGACCCAAGACCTGGCCTTCCAGATAGATCCATGAAAGTGCCAAGTGACAACATTAAGTCATGATGTACCGCTATACCAAATGTTATGTATATTACTGGATTTAAAAGTTTGCAAGTTACAGCTTCAAACAAATATAGTAATGTTCAACTTTGACCTTCAAATGAGAACCATGAAAGTGGCAAATTTGACACCCTTGTCATACACGTGTAAAAATTTACCAATTTTCATACCACTATTCTATCAGATTCAGAGTTTCAAACTGCACACTTGAAGTAAATGTAACCTTAATATGTGACCTTGATCTTCAAGAAATAATAAGACCACACTCTCTAGTTCTGATAAAATTTACAAAACCTCATCCAACCAAGAGGCTACATTCAGTAAACCTTCCAAGCAGAATAAGTTTGAAAGATTTTGTACAAAATTATACAAGTATCCATACACACTGCATGTGGACAGTGTCACTTGTACAGTTTTGACACTGGATGATTGCTTGGGTAACCATCAGATTCACTGTAATCCAAAGTGAGATACAGGATAATACATAGAGTTAGGTAAATGACATGGCATAGCATATCACCACGCTTCCAATCTATATGGCTAGGGGTATGGCCTGATCCGGAGGCACAATTTTCAATACTGTAATTGTGTACTTCTCTTTTCATATCCAGTCAGTGTATATATGATTTTATGGTGGAAATTTTGACAGTTTCCAAGTTATGAGACGAGGTCAAGTCCTCTACTCCGAAGTCATTACTCAGGATACGAGTTGGATGTACAAGTGCATATATTCCCTTGTGCCCATTAGGTGTAAATATAGTTCTAGGATGGGGATCTTAACAGTTTACAAGTTATGAGCCATGGTCAAGTTCCCAATCACTGGGGTCAACCCATGGTCTATGCTACATATATGTCTAATTTTGTGCCCTTCAAACATATATATAGTTACAGGCTGGGGATCTCAACAGTTTCTAAGTGATGACCCAAGAGCAAGTCTCCTTTTTCATGGTCTGTACTGGAAATCTTTATAATTTCTTCTCATGTCCTTCAACCAATATATATTTAAAAGGTGGGGATCTCAACTGCTTCCAAGCTATGACCCAGGGGCAAGTCCACAACCTAAGCGACATGATCTATGGTCTGTATTGGATATACCGGTATGTCTGGTTCCGTCTCATGTCCTTCAAACCTATATAAGGTTATTGGGTGAGGATCTCAATAGTTTCCAAGTTGTGACCCAGGGAAAGTTTACCCACAGGGACCATCCGTAGGGCATGACCAGAGAGTGTAACCCAAAAGCTCAATGCGTATGTTATAGCACTGGCCGTGAAGCTGACACAAGCCAACTTTCAGATCTCCGCCTACAAGACTTCAAATCTTTAGATTGTTTGACAAAAAATATCCACAAACATTGGTCCCATCCCAAGATTCATAATTAAAATTTTAAAACCACTATGTATATCTAAAGATTACCACCAATCATATCCCAAAGTTTAAAGTCTGTGTCTTTAATGGTGTAGGAGCTACACTGCATTGCTAATGGACGGACAGACAGACAGGAAGACATAATCCACACCTTTGTAAAAAATGCATTGGGATAAACGTAATGTTAATTTGTTTTTACTTATTTAAACATTATGACAATCAATGATAATTATTAAAAGATTTCAAATACTATCAATACTTAGAGAAAATCTTTGGTTGACAAAGTACACCTTCCATGAAACAGCTTTTCATGACATGAGAAACACAAATCAAATTTACAAATATCTGAACTTATAGATATAACTAATAACGACACACATTAACTATATTGACAAGACTTTTATTTTGAGTTTTAATACCAATTATACTTTCATTACAACTATAAACAACAGAAACTCTAGCTGAAACATTATTTTCCATCAACTCTATTAATATGATATTCCAATTGTCTTCCAATGTTTTATAAAATATAAATTTTCCATTCAGTTTTCATGACTGTAGAAGGAATGTTTGTGAGGTACATACAAGTAGTGAATGGGAAAAGGAAAACTGCAAATAACAACCTATGCACATTGCAGTTGAATATTCTTATTATTGTTACGACTCTAGGTCTTAAAATAATGTAACAGAAAGAAAGTGAAACCAACAATCTTTGGTTGGTTGCTATGGGTTTAACGCCATTTTTCAGCACACGATTGGCTATACATGGCGGCCAGTATATTTGGTGGAGGAAGAACCCGAGAAAACCCCGGGAAGAACCACCGACCTACGGGAAGCTACTGGCAAGCTTTCTCACATACCCACGTTGGCCAAGCCCAAGACTCGAACCCACTAGGACAGAGGTGAGATGTCAGTGATCTGTAAAGGCGAGCGCCTTAGACCACTCGGCCACCCGGGGCTCCAGAAAAAAACCAACAATGTAAGTAAAATCAACAAGTAATTTATTTCTAGACAATTAAAATGAAAATTCAAAAGACACTAACATTAACGTGAATAAAAATCCAAATAATCCTAATCACAAGTCTTAAATATAGAATGTTCCGAATGAATTCCAGTAGCCTTGAATGTCCGGATGTGCCAGTAGTCTTGAATGTCCTGATGTGTCAGAAATCTTGAATGTCCTAATATGCCTGAATGATGTAATCCAGAATATCTTTGAATGCATTCACATAAATCCCAAAGTCAAGTATGAGAATGAGCACTTTTAGTAATTCAAACGAATATTTCAAATAAATAATTCCTCTCTCTGAATTTGCTCTGATTTTCACAATTGTAACATCTGATTACTAAAATAAATTCCTTAATAGACTAATCTTTATAACATGAAGCAATGGAATCTTTTTTGCCAAATGCTCTTTAAATATAAAGACAAATCACCTGACATAATAATCTAGAATATGAGTAACTCTAATGGAAAATTACTGTGCGTACCTGACCTTTCTCACATGAAGACATGGAAAGTTCCAATCTAAGTACTAAATGCTATGTAAACAAGACTAACCTTGAACTCAAATGCAGTAAATATCTTATTTACAAAATGACCACCAAAGTACAACTTACCTCATGGCCACATATTATAAATTCAATATACATAACATTATATTTATTTACCTCAGGTTTTATAATTAGAAAAGTAAAGCTTTTATATTAAATTGTTGGTCCATAATATAATTGCGGTATACCGTGGTATGTATCGCGGTATGTTCAGAAATACCGCGGTATACTGTTATATGTATCGCGATATGTTCAGAAATACCGCGGTAAACCGCAGTACAAAATGTTTCGTGGTACCCGTCTCTAAATGTATTAATGATATAAATGCATTGTTCGCAATTGATGTATGTAATACATATACATGTAACTGGCATTTGGCGAGTATAATATGTTTAGTCGTTGTAGATGAAAATTTAATATTGATGCATTGATTTAAGAAAGGGTTGATCAATTAACGAGTCGACAAAATTGGTGATCTTTGCTTTTTATAACTGGCTTTTGATAACTTGTGATCGAAATATTTTCTATATTGGCAGATGTCCAAGCTCTACAATCGGGTTACCTCTGTTGTTTTGGCAGAGAACTAACTATACATGAGTGCTCATTTCATATGAAATTTATGCTACGAGAAATTGTATGGTGAACTTTGAATTCGCAAGCAATGCATTGAAAATATTAAACGAGGTTTTAAAATTTTACACAAAAGGCTGAAAAGAAATGTATTACTCACATAAAATAATTTTAAAAAAGTTTAAATAAAAGCAAAGCAAAACAAACAACTACAACAACAACAACAAAAATTCAACAACCTAGCATTTTCACTTAGATGAATAATAGGACAGCTCGGATATTATGTCCTCTATCTGTATTACGTCACAACGGGGTTATACACACGTGGAATAATAAAAATATGTAATGGCTTGATTTTAGTCAGATGGATATTTTGCACAGTTTCTATAAATGAAGAAAATGTATACTGTTAATATAAAAATTTGGGCACGATGCCCGGCTTGTACAAAATATGGAGCAGCAATAACGGTGTTTTTTTTTTCTTTTCCGTTCCTACCAGTCAATCATTTAAGTAAAAGGTCTGACACTTGAACATGATTAAATTAGACAGATTGATTAAACAAAGCTCCTGCAAGAACACTGTATGTCAGTGAACCATCACAGACTAAAGCTTTTAATTTAGCCCCATATTATTACGTTTGCCTGACGCTGCCTTCAAGACTTGGATATGCGCAGAAACATTCTTTTCTTTATATATAAATCACATTACTGCGATATCTTGCAATCAAAAATAATGATGCGGATGCAGTGATAAAGAAGAGATTTAGATGCCTCTAACTCTGTCAAAACATAAAATGGGATTCTGCTTAGATCCTCTTTTATACATACAAATAAGGCATATTTGTACAAAATAAATTCTACTCAGATTTTTATGATATTTTTTAGAGAAAATTAGTTATAAAAAAAGAAAGATTGACATTGGTCGAATAATGTACCTAAAATAGTAACTGGGAAAAGTGTATGATCTCGATCAATTCAAGCACGGGATTCCATTCAGTGCAAACGAGGCACTCACCTGCTGCAAACGTCCGTTCCCCTTTCTCTCTTCTCGAGCAAGGCGTCATCTTCACGGTGTCATTTTACAATAAAAGTCGATAAAATTGTTTCATGAATGACACGAACTATGGTAAGGAGGTATACTAATTAGATTCCTTCCAGAAACGTGTGAAAGCTACTCTCTTTGTCCTTATTATATTGAGAGTACGAGCCAGGAAAATACTTGTAGATTCAATCTAATATGAAACTTCAGTGTTGCAGACCGTATATCTTGACTTGTGAAGGAAGTACTTGTTTAGGCACTCTCCACTTTTTAGGGAGATGGTGATGAGGGGACGGTGACTGGGAATAATAAAATAAATTCTGTCGCCATCTTGCTGGAATCAAAATGTATTTCCCTCCCTCTTTGTCTATATAATTCTATAAATCCGGTTAAAAAAGAGTCTGCGTTAATTAAGAAAACAAAATCTGGCCCCAAGAACAAAAAAATCCCCCCCCCCCCCATTGTCGATGACACCGATTCGACTCTTGGGACACTAATGTATTGAGAGAATAATTTAAACATTAAAACATTATTCGAAGACCATTTAGTTCATATTTTCATATTTCCGTTATATCGAAAGCTATATTACGATGGAAACCTGTGACCAGAAAGATGGTGGCCTAGTTTTGTAAATAACACACACTCCAAGTAAAAGGAAACACAGTTGCAAATTTTTCCTACAGATTCGTCGCTGAAAACTCACAAATGTCGAGCTAAATGTGCCTATTTGGTTTCATATTGTAATATCTGCATATTTATTGATATATTGTGATTGTTCATGTCAGTAGATGTAAGTAGAAGTTCTAAGACAGCATTGCGTTTGGGAGTATTTCATGGAGTTTGTCGTTTGTAGAGACTATAAAACTATTTTTTTTGCGTTGTACTGTCTTTTTTCAGAGCATACGGATTTAATATGCTTTTAGAAGATGCTCTTGGTGGTATTTATGTGTTTTGAAGGTTCGTGGATTTCTATGTTGTTTTGAAAGTGCGCTTGATGGTATTTAGCGTTTTAGAGTCTCTCTTGATAGTATTTAGCGTTTTGGAGTATCGCTTGATGGTATTTAGCATTTTAGAGTCTGGCTTGATGGTATTTAGCCTTTTAGAGTCTCTCTTGATGGTATTTAGCGTTTTAGAGTCTCGCTTGATGGTATTTAGCGTTTTAGAGTCTCTCTTGGTGATATTTAGCATATTAGAATCTTGCTTGATGGTATTTAGCGTTTTAGAGGGATCTCCGCACCGAGACTGATGGATGTTACAGACAAACAGACTTTACTAAAATAAAATACCACTGAATATAAAGTTGTGTGTTAGCCGTGACAGGTAAGGCGTTGAAAATCCTAACCAGCTCTAAAGTATTCACTCTGTTGTGTGGTTGAGTCCACATCCACACTGCACTCTTCTTTTTATTTAATTGGAAGCACCTGTTAGCTCTTGTTAATTGGTTCTGCCGTATGAGAGTTAATTGGGATGCAGGTCATGAGTCAAATCTGATTACATACACACAAGCAGTTGCGTACTTGTTGTATGGAAAAGCATGACATTTTTTTTTCTCAGTGCATTGCATTTAAATATCTGAAAACAATTTTTTTCTAACATCATCTGAGCAATGATCATGGACTATTTGCCTGATATCCTTATTATTCAGCCTATTAAATAAAACAAAGCATTTTGTATTTCGTCGAATATATTCTGGCACATCATAATATGATTGGGTTAGATTCACACAGTTACAGTATTATTTCGTGATATATAAAAAATTCTCTTTTATTGTATTCATATTATAGTTATAAATTTTAATGTCACATACAAATATTTTCTTGGTATCCAAATCCTCAACTTGTATAACATTTTCAGAAGAAATGGCATCCAATAGTTTGCTACCAGTTTCTTTTTCTAATACATAAAGTAATTCTCTCATAATTCCATACTTTGATTGCTCATCATGGGGTGCACAAATAGTTACTGCGTCATAATTAAAACATTTGAATAATAAATGTAGTAATAAGTTTATTTTACCATTTCCAGTTGCGCCAAGAAACATATAACGGCAGTCAGGCAGGAAGAAATTGTGTTTGGTATCTTTTAATTTTTCATCAACATCAAAATCAATTATTTCCATTATAATACTTGACAATATAAGATTTTCTTCATATCCACCGAGCTTGTACAATTTTAAGTATTTTTCTAAGGGATATATGTAGCTTTCGCTCATTTGAATTGTTTTTTACTTCTTAAATCACTATCGAAATTGGATTTTACATGCATCAATAATCCCTTAAAATCGGTGATTGTATTTGAATTTTGATCTTTTATCGTCCAATTTCAGTGCACTGTTTATTGGTGTTGCACTCACAGGAATAATACTCAATATTAGCACAACAATTTGAATATATATTTTCATATCATTTATAACTCCTCCTATACGAAGAACGCAATCACGTTAAAAAACCATAGAATTCTCTAATGGTATTTTTTTATTAATTGACATTCATAGTATTATGTTAGATTATATTACAAATACAAATATCGATAAATTTGCTTGTGGTTTTAATTTGTTTATCACTGACTGACAAAAAAACGTACTTTACCCCTTTAAATAACCGTCCGAAAATTGTTTTTTGTATAAGATGTTCTTAATATTGTTGTAGCTGAAAGAAGGTTACAAGCTCATCGGTCTCTTGCTTTAAGATATGTGATAGTTGGTCTATTGCGGGAAAATGATCCCATCCAGACATCATGTAATATCGTGATCTTAATAAAATACGAGTTTTACCGGGTGAGAGCTTGACGTCACTCGTACTGGCTTTCACATCAATTTTTAGTATAAAATATACGCTATCGTTACCATAAAAGGATGTCGTTACAGTGAGATGTTGATTGATAAAATATGTTGATCTTGCCACCATAGATTCTATTTTGTGCTCAAGTTCTGTTTTTTCATCAGTCTGTTTTCCTCTGAATTTTATTTGAACATGAACCAAATTTTTTAATCTTCCTGGAAGAAAAAAAGCGACGTGGTCCATATTACTCTTTACATATAATGCTTTAGATTTACCTCCTTTAGGAATACTTAATCGGAATTAAGGTAAACTTCTTTCATAAAATCCTGCATCCATCCCGTCAATCACCGTTGTAAGTTTTGTTTAATCAATTATCACATTATCCTTTTCTGGTACACCCTTTACAACCCATACAAAAGTATTTCTACTAGAGGTGATGTTTTAATATATGTATGTGCATATATATATATATATATATATATATATATATATATAACAGTTGTCTCAATCAAAGCTATTCCCCCTTTTGTGAATGTTAACCATTTTTCTTTGTCAAAAGATGAAGATATCTTTAAGAAAAATTCATATTCATGATCACTGATTACTGCTCCTGTTTTTCTATTAGCTATCGATATATCCACATATAATTTATTTTTTAGGTTGTTGTCTTCTATTGGTGAATATGAAGCTGTGAGTTCATATGATTCCAATTTGAGTCACCTTTCATTGTATCACAAATTTTGTTGACATAAGTGGCTTGGTTATCTTAATAATTTTGTGCAAATGGTCAACATAACGTTTATTGACACAATATTTATAATCAGCTGGATCCTTGATATTTTTAATTAATTTATTACTCATATTTAATTCTCCTGTAATGTATCGCCGATTTGTTTGCATAAGTGACTTGATTATCTTAATTTCTTTTTCATCTTCTAGGTCCACATAGAGTTTATTGGTACAATGTTTATCATCAAATGAATCTGTTATATTTGTTTTATAACATTATCACCCATATTTAATTTTCCTGTTAAGGTATCGCTGATTTTGTTTTACATAAGTTTCTTGGTTATCCTGATAACTCTTAATATCTGCTTTGTCCACATAATGTTTATTGGCGCAGTCTTTAACAACAGCAGACTCTTTGATATCTTTAATAAAATTACCATTCATTTTAATAGTGTTGAAAATCTCGTTGTTGTCCCCTCACATGTCCCAAATCTAGCTACATTGTCATCATTCGTCTTGATTAGCAAACCATCATATATTGTTATATTAAAAGGTTTTTTCCTGTTGCAATATCACCACAACCATGACTTGCTGAGCTGGTAGTGTCTGTTGCTAAAACAAGATCAGCAGTCTTTGTATTACCACTAACACCTACAGGCTGTCCTAATTTTACAATCTTTTTATTCTTCTAATATAGATTTAGCAAAATTTTCGATGACCCGTGTTGCAGCTTAACACCACGGTGAACATATTCATCCAATTAATTTTTAACATTTAGAACTTCAATCAAATTCTGCTATACCAGTGCTTTCTGTTAGTGTTCCGAAAATTGTTTAGCTCACAATATAATATATAATTATATAATATATATGGAAGAAATATTGAGTTCGCACAAAGTAAAATTAACAAAAGAACAAAAAAAAAACATTATTGATATAATCAAAAAGTTACATGATGATCCAAATAAAGATCGCAGTATAAAATTAACTGTAACAAAAGAAGGCAATGCTAATGTTCTTCAACAATCTTTTTCATTCTGAGAAATGCTGGTTTGAATAGGGATTTGAAAGATATCAAACAATTTTTGAATAGGAAATCAGACTTATGAGTTTTTTTTTTTGTTTTTTCTTGGTGATTCGGTTTTAGAAAGCTTAATCGCTTTGTAATACATGACAAATAATTATGTTCTAGGTTAATGATCAATGTGATCTGTATTGCTTGTTTCATAATTATATAATAATCGACTAATATAATATGTATTATGATACACGCTTTTTCTTGTAATTTTTCCTTTGTGCTTATTATCATAATACGCGATAACATCTTTGGCTTGAATATAACCATGGTGAGATGCACAATTTAAGCACACAATAATCAACAATAAATAATTGTATATCTGGGTTTACAGAAAGAAAAAAGTTTGAAGGAGAAAAAGATCACGCAAGTCGTGAAAAGAAAACAGAAATAGTTAAAGATACAGATAACGTACTGGGTTCATTAAATGAATATGCTAATACAATTATAGCAGTTCAACATTATAAAGCAAACATTTCAGGAACAACAGAAACAATCCGCTCCCACCAAAAAGAAAAACGTAAAGAAACTAAGATGTTGAAAAAGGAGTGAAATATGAACAGCTGGGCCAAACCCAAAAACCCGTTCGAGAGGAACAAAAGAAGAAGGATTAGAATTAGAATATACTTCAGATATTGAAATTAATTTACCAAGATAAGACAAACTAACCCATAGATCCTATTTTGGCAAACTATACACTGAACAATTATTAGAACTATAACTGAATGCTTACGTGTGTTATCTCATAAAATAGATTACGGTCTGATAACAAAAAGATTCAGAGATAAGAAAAGCTTATAGTTGTAAGTCTCTGCGAATCTTTTGAAAACTGATAGAGCTAGCAGGATATCGTCATAATGAAAAATCAAAAAGATACAGGAAAGTAAGTTGTGATAATATGAAATATAATTAAAGGTCCGAAAATGCAATTATTATATGCAAGCAAGCAAAATGTTAATAGATAAGTCAGTATTGATAATGAAATCAAAGAGTATTAAATTTTATAATTATAAAATAATTATCAAAACTAAAGATAAAACAGTATTTGAAAATTACACGTAATCATGTATTATGTATAAATGGTATTGGAAACTACATTATTCTTTGATATGATAGTGGAAATGCGACCTATGGCAGTTCACAAAATTTTACAGTAGATTTCTCATCTCCAGATGTTTTGTATATTAACAGACACTATTAAATATCGCTCATCAGTTCCAACACTTTGTATAGCTGGTTTAATATCACACCAGTGAATAATGATTTTAGATATTATGATGGTAAGAAATAGGATATATTAATTATACCACCTGGATCTTATAATATTATTTATATTAACCGCGTGATAAAACAATTGCTTGGCTTGACATCAAATAACATAACAATTAAACCAGACTACAACACGCTAAGATGCAAAATAACATTAGAAAATAAGTATAGGGTTGATTTTACAATTCCAAACAGTATGCATAATATTTTATGTTATAATTCTAGGGTTTTAGACCAACACATCAATGCTAGGGATAAAACTGTAACTATAATATATTAATTCTTTGTTAATTCATTGCAGTTTAGTTACTGGTCCATATATCAACGGAAACAGTTCTGATGTATTATTTTCATTTATACCAAATAGTCCCACATGTAGTCTATTAAATATACGACCAAATGAGTTAATGCATGTACCAGTGAATAAGACATACCACATATCATCCTTCACAATGTGTGTAACAGCATAAGATTACACAGAAGTAGATTTAAAAAATGAAAGAGTAACATATTACTTATCAATAAAAGAACAAATATAAAAAACAAATATATAGAACATGTTAGTGAAAAATACTTGTTATCACAAAGAAACATTATTAGTGGGTCGATATTGGAAACGTGTTTAATGCATCGAGGGGAGGGGGGGGGGGGGGCAAGTGGAAGAAAGATTTTAGCACGCAAAGTGCCAACAATAAGTAAGGATTTGGTTAAACCACTAGCATCTTGGTTCTAATGTATTAGAAGGTATACGAATCCAGGTTGAGACACAAGCAAAACATTTTGGAGAAAAAACTGTTGAAAAAATAATTGAAAAAATAAAACAACCAGAATTACCACCATAAATAAAGCAAACAATACAAGAATTATCAAATGGAATAGATTATGTTTTTTTTTTTTGTTTTTTTTACCCAAGCAAAGAATGATAGCAGAATTATGAAAGAAGTATGTTTAATATGTGGAACTAGAAAAAGAAAATTGTTCCCATCAAAAATAGGTGGCAGTATAGATGTACATGCCAAACTTTTACCTTTATTATCAAAACAAAGTTTAACATTACCAGGCTATCGATATTGTGGACCAAAAAACTCATTATATAATGGCCCCTTTCTCTCCCCCCCCCCCCTTCGCCTCCCCGTTAATAAATTAGATGCCATATGTGAAAAACACGATCTCTGTTATAGTATCAATCGATCTAAATCACAATGTAATAAGCAAATACTTGATGAATTAGATAGCTATGTACGTGGAACAATACCAGGAAAAAAATGAATTCTCAAACCAATCTTAATACTTTAGCATAAGTTTGGTTTAAGCAAATTTAAAAACTGAATGAGGCGTTGAACTGGACGCCAGAACTACAGAACTAGCTTAAGAATGACAAAAACCATAATAAAAAAGTGCATTCAACGCCGTGTAATAACATATGAACTAGATTCAATATAGTCAGCTGATTTGGTTGACATGCAGCACTTTAGTAAGCATAATAAAGGGTACAAGTATTTACTAACCGTGATTGATAAATTTAGTAAATGTCAATGGGCAATACTACTTCAGAACAAAACTGGAATTAATATTTAAAAATTCTTTTGTAGAAATTATTAGAGCAAGAAAAGTAGAAAAGCTTTGGGTTGACCAAGGAGCAGAATATTAAAATAAAACGCTTAAAAAATGGTTAGATGATAATACTGTTAAAAAATTATCACACCTTTAATGAGGAAAAGGCTGTTGGTTGTTGAACGTTTTAATAGAACTCTTAAAAGTATAACGTGGAAGTATTTTACTGCAAACAACACAAATAAATATTTAGATGTTTCACAACGATGATTGATAAATATAATAACACAAGACCCAAAGGTATTAAAATGACACCGACAGAGGGCAGCAAACATGAAAATGTGCAAATCGTTTATATGAATCTATACGGTGACTATGATTTTAAAGGAAAGTAGAAAAATCAAGATACAAAATAGATGATATGGTAAGAATATCTAAAACAAAAATATAAATTTGAGAAAGGATGCACCCCAAATCAGACAAATCAGAGGAAATGTTTAAAATAATAAATATCAGATATAGTAACCTTTGTGTTTATGAAATAAATTTAAAACGTACATTCTAAGAGCCCAATTACAAAAACAAAACCAGAGATCTTTAGAACTGAAAACATATTGAAACTTGAAAATGAAAAGAAAGATAGTTTTGCTGAACACATTGCATATAAAAGTTTGTTTTTATTGCACAGTTTATGGCTATCATTCCTCTCTTCAACATTCTTTTGTTTAAAATCTAGTCTATTATATTCTTTCGGTAATTCATTAATATATTCCAATGTATAAAATGCACCATTCATTTTTTATTTACTTGACGTACACCTATCTTGACCCTCACAACACAGTTTACAATCCCAGCATTAATCCCAAGATTACACTGTGCTGAGTATAATGGATGCGGATAATCAGCTTTATTGGATTCGAAAGAAGTTGCCTTAGCAAAATGTTTTTAGACCAATTATTACTTACAAAAGAGTAATGATCAAAAACTGTTGATCTTTTACAATTTTCCTGTCATAAGTTGTAAACTTTCCTATTTATTTGTAACCTATTATTAGAAACATGGTCAATAACATTATCATCCGGAATAATTCCATTAAAACATTCCCCACCAAAACGATGTGTTGATATACTTTTAAAGTCACCACCCTTCGCTCTAACGGCAACTCCATATTAAGAGCGACTCAGTGTTTGTCAAATAATCTTTTTAGTTTCAAATTTATTACTAAACAATTTTTATTTGCAGCATGTAAGTTATAAATAGGGTGTGTTCTATAGTTTCCATTATTGTATTGTATATATTATACTTAATGCTTTAAAAAAAAAAAGCTTAAAGAAATAAATTTAATATTTAATAATGGAAAACTTTAGAAATCTGCAGAACAATATGCCGAATCTAATAAGAAAAATACTTACCCAGGATTGGGGATCACAATTTAAAAAGCCAAGCTCTCGAAACTCTCTCGAAATTAGACCATTCTGGTTACAATTACAATATGATAAAAAATTTCAAATACATAAATGAATCAACATGGAACGATTATGTAAAAATAATAACAGATCATAATTAAACAATAAAACCTGTGTCATCACCAAGAATTAAAACCTGTGCCATCACCAAGAATTAAAACCTGTGCAATCACCAAGAAAATCAGACATAAAAAAATTCAAGAACTGCAGAAAACGTTTGTTGAATCTCCACCAAAGACACCATTTTTTTCGGGGCTGGGGATCAAAATTTAAAAACCATGCTCTTGAAAACTTTTGAAATTAGACCTTTTTGGAAGCAGTATAATATAATAAATATATCAAATACATAAATAGATCAACATGGAATAATTATGTAAAAATGATATCAGAACAGACTAAAACATTAAAACATTAAAGCCCACTCCAACTCCACGAAAAACAGCGCCATCTCCACCTCCCATTCCAACTCCAAGATAAACAGTGCCCTCTTCCCAAAAATCAGATATCAAAACCGTTCCATTTCCAAGAAAACAAGTACCACCTCCAATAGAGCCTGTGCCATCCCACGAACAATGACTTATCAGCCAAGATTTGTTTTGAAGAAGAAAATAGCCAAACATTTGTTTAAAGATTTTGAGCGCGGGTACATAGGAGATATCAATATAATAATTACTTAGATAAATTCTTATCAAATCTAAAAGAAAAAAATTACAACAATTTTTAAAAAATGAAATAATAGCAAACAAGAGAGTAAAATTGAGTATTCAGATGTACAAAAAATGGTAAAATTTCTGAGTGAAATAGAAGCAGCAGATGTAATTAATGCCTTGTTTGCTAGTAAAGCGGCGCCTGTGCTAAGTGGAAATAATGTTCCTTTGACGAATAAAGCGCTAATTCGATGAATTCGTAAACCTGGCGAGCGGTTGAAAGATGAGGCATATTACTGTTATTTATCTAAACATCTCACAATGCGAACCAGTTTTGCGAAAAAGTTACATTCCTCTAGCAAAGGAAATAGCATCAGAAAAGGGTGCATAGATGTCCAGATTAATGATAATAAATGATTTCAATGAGCTGTTGTGTCTGCTTTGTTTCCGCTGTCTGCAGAGGTAAGCTCATATCCAAGTATAAAAATCATGTTGACAAGTTAAATTTCGGTGATATCAAGTTCCCTGTTTCATTAAAAAAAAATTATTACTAAATGTGAAAAACCGAATACTGAACCAGGTATCAATATTTATGAGTGGGATGACGGATTATAGCCATCAAGGATTAGCAAATTTGAAAGAGACAGTATTATTAATTTACCATTAATATAAAAAAACTGAAAAACAAAATCATTATATTAAGATCAAAAACATTTTCCTATTGATATATAATAGTAGTAAACATGAACAAAAAAGTATTTATGTAGATGTCTTCACGTTTTTAGCAAAGACGAAATTCTGGAAAATAATAGTATTGATTTTAAAGGTATTGAATCTAAATGCCAGGAGGTTGTGCTACCCAAGAAGGGCGAAAATACCCTAAAATTTAAAAAAAAATGTCAAAAAATAAAATGATGGTTGTTATGGATATTGAATTGATAATATGCGTCCATGAGGAAAGTTGTACTTTAGTGGTCATTAATTTGTAAATAATATATTTACTGCATTTGAGTTCAAGGTCAGACTTGTTTACATAGCATTTAGTACTTAGATTGGAATTTTCCATGGTTGATGTGAGAAAGTCACATACGCACCGGAATTTTATATTAATGTTACTCATATTCTAGAATATTCTGTCAGGTGACTTATCCTTATATTTATACAGGTTTGGTAAACAAGATTGCACTCCTATACTAAACTTCATATTATTAAGATCAGTCTATTAAGGAATTTATTTTAGTAATCTGATGTTACAGTTATGAAATTAGAGCAAATTCAGTGATAGGAATTATTTATTTTAAATATTCATTGGAATTATCACAAGCGCTCATTCTCATTGTGGATTAATACTTGACTTTGGGATTTATGTGAATTCATTCAAAGATATTCTGGATTACATCATTCAGGCAATTCAGGACATTGAAGACTACTGACACATCAGGACATTCAAGACTATTGGCACATCAGGACATTCAAGGCTAATGGAATTCATTCGGAACATTCTATATTTAGGACTCGTGAGTAATACTCTTAGGATTATTGGATTATTTGGACTTTAATTCACGTTTGAATTGTCTAGAAATAAATTGCTTATTGATTTTACTTACATTGTTGGTTTCACTTTCTTTCTGTTACATTATTTTAAGACCTAGAGTTGTAACAAGGTACCATTTCGTACCATTTGTTATCTATGCTGATTTTGATACATTGAATCCAAAGATTAAAATCAGCAAGGGTAATATAACAGAACAAGTTACCAAACAGCCTCCATGCGGATACGCATATATTGTAGTGCAACGTGATCGGATGGTCAGGAATAGAGTATTTTACCGAGAAAAAAATGTTGTTGAAAAATTTCTTCGTGATATGGACGATGAAATGAAAGAAGTAAGAGAGGCTTTGGAAAAGGCTGGTGCCAATGAACATTACTGAAAAAGATAAAACTGATTTTGAAAATGCAACTTCCTTTTGCATGTGCACCAAAAAAACCTCAGAAAAAAAAATATGGCGATAAAATATGGGATCACTGCCGTATTACTGGTAAAAATAGAAGAGCTGCTATTCCGAATGTAATTTACAGCTAACAACTTCTCCTGCGAGAACTAAAGTAGCTGTTGTAGTTCACAATCTCAAGGGATAGCCATCTCAATATGTCTGCTGCTGGGAAAAATACCGACAGACGTGTAAGTTACCATATGCCATCTTATATTCATTGATTCCCTTCGATTCTTTAACAGTAACGTGGAAACATTAGCTGCGAGTCTGCATTAGCTGCGAGTCTGCAAAAGAATTGATTCTAAAATGGCAAAACATTTACCGAGTCAGACCAGTTTGATATATTAAGTAGGAAAGGGGTGTACACATATAAAAATATGTTAATAGTTTTTAACATTTTGACGAGGATAAATTACCGCCAAAAGTAGCGTTTTACTCGACGTTAGCCAAATCAGGTCTAACAGATGAATAGTATGTTCGTACCCAGAAAATAATTAAGAAATGCAGTAAATTAAAAATATTGGTGACTACCGTGATATCTACCTCAAAACCGATGTGATATTGCTGGCAGATATTTTTGAAAATGTTTCAGAAGTATCAATCAATCATTATGGTTTAGATTCTGCACAAAATAACACAAGCCCAGGAATGAGCTGGGGTGTCCTTTTAAAAATGACACAAGCCCAGAAATGAGCTGGGGTGTCCTTTTAAAAATGACACAAGCCCAGGAATGAGCTGGGTGTCTTTTTAAAAATGACAGGCGTTGAAGTGTAGCTACTATTTAATATTTATATGCATTTATTCATCGAAAAAGGTATGAGGTGGAATCTCTATGGTATCAAAAAGGAATGAGGTGGAATCTATATGGTATCAAACAAAAATGAGATTGAATCTTTATGGTATCAAAAAGGAATGAGGTGGAATCTCGATGGTACCAAAAAGGAATGAGGTGGAATCTCTATGGTATCAAAAAGGAATGATGTGGAATCTCTGTGGTATCAAAAAGGAATGAGGTGGAATCTCTATGGTATCAAAAAGGAATGAGGTGGAATCTATATGGTATCAAACAAAAATGAGATTGAATCTTTATGGTATCAAAAAGGAATGAGGTGGAATCTCGATGGTACCAAAAAGGAATGAGGTGGAATCTCTATGGTATCTAAAAGGAATGAGGTGGAATCTCTGTGGTATCAAAAAGGAATGAGGTGGAATCTCTATGGTATCAAAAAGGAATGAGGTGGAATCTCTATGTTATCAAAAAGGAATGAGATGGAATCTCTATGGTATCAAAAAGATTTAGTGAAGATAACAGCCCAATGGTTAGAGGTTATGATCCTGCCAAACCAAAAAACTGGATAATGTATCTTGGTTGCATCATAAGAACCAATTCCACCGCCTGGGTTTAAATGGATTGATCCTAATAAAATACCGACTAATACTGATGATGATTCGGAGATAGGATATGTTTTGTAAGTCGATCTGGAGTATCCCAATGAATTACATGACAGCCACAGCGATTATCCGTTGGACCCCGAAAGGATGTATGTCGAAAAAAAAATGGCTGAGTGAATACCAGGTAGCATTAGCCAATGAATTAGAGAGCAAGTTTATTAAATGTCATAAGCTTACTCCAAATTTAGTAAATACGAATGTGTTTTCTGTTTTTGGCTTTAATGCCATTATTCATGCAGTTTAACCAGGCAAAGTAGATAGTACCATTCATTCAATTTAACACTGTCCTAAGGACCAAATCCAAAAACGAATTTTAAAAAGATTTCTTCAAACTGATCAACAAGTCAGTATTCGGCAAAACCATGGAGAACCGGATAAATAGAGATAATATTGAATTGGTCAGGGCTTTAGAAACAAAAGAAAAGAAATAGGAAACATCAGAAGACTGGTAGCAGACCCAGGATTTGTATCAAGAAAAATATCTGATGAAGATTTGGTAGCAATTCTTTCTGTAAAGTGAAAATTAATGCTAAACGTACCCACTTGTACAGGGCAGTCTGTGCTGGATCTATCTAAGTTCTTAATGTATGACTTTTATTATAATCATCTTTGAAAGAAATATTTTGAGAATATGAATTTGTTATATACTGACACAGACAGTTTGCTAATGGAATTTAAAACAAAAAGTATTTACGATGACATGAAATAGAATAACTCGTATTTCGACACAAGTGATTTTGCTGTTACGCATCCGCTTTTCAGTACTCCAAATAAAATAGTAGTAGGGAAATTCAAGGACGAGTGAAATGGTTTGTGGGTTTAACGACATTTTTCAGTACATGTTAGGCTATACATGGCGTCCAGTACATTTCGTGGAGGAAGAACCCGGGAAGACCCAGAGAATAACCACCGACCCACAGGAAGCTCCTGGCAAGCTTTCTCACATACCCACGTTGGCCAAGCCGAGACTCGAACCCACGCGGACAGAGATGAGATGTCAGTGATCGGTAAAGACGAGCGCCTTAGACCACGCGGCCACCCGGGGCCCACGAGTGCAATGGAAAACTAATAAGCGAATTTGTTGGGCTTAAGCCGAAAATGTATTCCTTCATTATTGATAACAACAGCCAAATTAGAAAGACTAAAGGACTACTAGGGGCACGGATTCGATTACTACTTGCAACGGATTAAAACTCTTTAACCTGTTTGAGTATTTCTTTCATATAATCATGTATCCAAACATCCAAATTTGGGATGCAGGGATAGGCGCTTTCCTATCTGTTTGGTATATAGGGGTCATTTATAATCATAATCCCATGTGCATATCTGAAAAGAAATCTAGCTAGTTTGTGCATATTGTTCAGTGTTAAATTTCGCTGCCTAGCGAGTGAGTTCTGGTGCACTTGAGTCCTTAACCTTCGAAACTATTCCATCCTTTGCTGGTGATGAGCGCATGGCCATGTGGGTTAAGACGGTGGTGCATGGGAGCCAGGTACGCCCCCACCCCAGGAGGAAAATGAGCGTGAAACAACCGGAACGTTTCCAAGAGTAAGTTTTGACTGCAGTTTGACGGTCAAAAATATGCTCTGGAAACTATTTAAAATACGGAAGCTTTCGGGGGCTTGGTTCCCCTAGGCCCCCACGAGGGATACCGTCTAACAGACCCATTGCCTACCTATTTACACGTCCACCCCCATCCCCAAAGCGATATTTTTGGATCCGCCCCTAAGAGTTAGGCGGCGCGAGTTCGATTCTTGCTTGGAAACAATTATTACTCTCTAACCGTTAGATTATATTGTGCGATTCTATATAAAGTTCTTTCATATAATCATATATCCAAACAGGTGTCATTTATAATTATAATTTCATGT
Source organism: Margaritifera margaritifera (assembly GCA_029931535.1). NCBI lineage: Eukaryota > Metazoa > Mollusca > Bivalvia > Unionida > Margaritiferidae > Margaritifera > Margaritifera margaritifera. The sequence goes on from JAQPZY010001628.1 coordinate 3,024,817, forward strand.
GTACACCTTGGATTTCTCTATAAAAATCCATTGTTATGTGCATATACTGAGAGTGAAATTCCGCATGCCGAGCGAGTGAGTTCTTGTGCACCTTGAGTCCTCACCTTCGACCTAGTGCCATCCCTTCTGGGGATGAGCGCATGGCCCTTGTGGGCTAGGGCGATGGTGCTGTTATATATCCATTGGTGTATATATATATATATATATATATATATATATATATATATATATATATATATATATATATATATATATATATATATATATCTATATCTATCATTCTATATATATATATATATATATATATATATATATATAAATATATATATATATATATATATATATATATATATATATATATATATATATATATATATATATATATATATATTTATACCAAATACATTAAAATAACTTTGGCTTTTAAAGTGTTGGTATAAACCAGTTTGATATACCAAAACTGTTGCCATATCTAATTGGGGTTCGCCAGTGGCGTTTAAATACGCATAGTAGATTATTGATTGTATACTCTCTAGATCAGTGATAAATTTCCACTCATATAGGAAAATGAGGATAAAAAATAAAAATCCCATTTTGTAATGAATTAAACATGTTACACAATTTTTTTGAAAATCCCCTCAGCTTTCCCTATTTAATTCTCTCTATCATGGCGTTAGGGACAACTATACGTGGAAATCTGTGGAGTGAGAGAAAAAAATGAATTTGAGCTGGATGAAAACCTTGAACTTGAACTTACACCAAGTAACCTAGAGGAACCTGAGTTATAATGATAAGTGTACACTTTCCATGGAATTTTTCTACAGTGTTACACGATACCGATGATACTAAAGTTGCAATAGCCTGTAGATACGGGTAGACCGAACGGGAAATTCCTTGGCGTACACATACTGTAATCTAGTTTATGCTTCCTTTGTTTTTTTATTAAACCAATAATAAGGTTCTAAAACAGACCATTTTTAAATATTAAAATGTCTGAACGTTTCTATCTCTTTCTCTCTCAGCCTGTGTTGGTTGCTCAGTCAGTATGCCAGTTTTGCTTCAATTGATATATAGAGCTCTCTCTCTCTCTCTCTCTCTCTCTCTCTCTCTCTCTCTCTCTCTCTCTCTCTCTCTCTCTGTATCTGGGGCCCCGGGTGGCCGAGTGGTCTAATTGGCTCGCCTTTACAGGACTCACGGTAATAATTATATGGAAGAATGAGAACCAGTCTAGAAATGGGTGAAGATTAAATAGAGTATATCTGGGTCTTGCTGGTCATGATTGGTTGATAATGACAAGTAAAATGTTAGTAAAAAAAAAATCTTTTGAGAACTTATGCTATTTGTATCGGAAAGAAATAGAGCAATGATTTATTTATGGAATTTCAGTCGTTTTACAGATTTGATTTTGGGACACTCATTAGTAAAATTAGCGCCTAATTCTTTAGGTGCGAAATGAAAAACACGTGTTTCAAACACATGTAAAAAAAAAAAAATGCCGCGGAACATATGGCTTTTTCCACAATTAAGCTTGCATCAAGGATGGGTTTACATTGAGAAATATAGGTTTGATCAAGAGCATTGAGAAATTTAAACTTATTGAATTTTTAATTTTCATATTGTTTCCAAAGGTTTACTATGGGAGCGGAATTAGTACTGTGAGTCCTATAGGTTTACCATGGGAGCTGAATTTGCACCGTGAGTCCTATAAAACTCGCCTCTCGTGACAATACGATGTTTTCCACTTCACTCGTTAAATATTTCCTTATATCTATTTTTTTTTAAAAACCGTATATATTCTCTCTCTCTCTCTCTCTCTCTCTCTCTCTCTCTCTCTCTCTCTCTCTCTATATATATATATATATATATATATATATATATATATATATGGTAAACTGTATTATGTGAGAAACGGACTCGGCAGATTTAATAGTATATATAGACACTGTTTTCTAATTATCGCCTGTTGTACTGAGATCGCTCGCTAGGTGCGTAGCACTAGTGTCCGCCATATCACTATTGAAATAGATTGTAAACAAAGCGAATCGGTGCGTAAAAATATCCATAAAGGATTTCACTGATTGCACACATTTTATTTGAGAAGATTTACATTCCAAATTTGTAGGAAATAATTTCACAAACCACGGACTTCAAAGTGACGTGGAAGCAAAACAATATTTAAATTCTAATAGATATTTCTGTTATTGAAAAAGGAATGTATGTTTCTGTGGAGGAAAACTGGTTGTCAGCGACCCCAGATAGAATTTTAAATGAAGACACGCTGCTTAAAATGAAGAGTCCAATGCCTATTAACTGGACCACACTGGATGATTTTTTTTTTCAAACAAGAAATATGATGTCCAAAAGAGTGGCAATGACAGTCTGATTCTTAAGAAGAAAGGGAATAGAGGGTTCTATATGCAAATACAGATGACAATATTTTGTACTGGTCTTAGGAAATGTAAACTTATTGTATGGCTTAGTGCAGATGACCACAAGTTTGTGAATATAAAGCATGAGGAAAATTATGTAAATGGCCATGTTATAAGCATATGTACATTTTATGCAGAGAAAATGATGCCACGCATAGTTGATGAAATTGAAGAAAATCGCCTATTTATCAGTAAGACTTTCAAAACATGTATGCGTCTGTGACTATACATTTATATAATTAAAGTTTTATGTTGGTTCTGATTTTTTAATCATGTTATGTTGTTAATGTACGTAGCATTTATTTAAATTACAGATTTGAGAAAATAACATTTAGTCATTTTATGTGTCAGTTCAAGTTCCACCTTTAGTCAAGTGAAAAAACATTAACTCATAGCAAAAAGATATAAGTTTCTTCAGCCTTAGAATACAACATAAATTTCCTTGTAGCAAGAAAGACGAGTAGATTGAGAAATTTACTAGTAATGCTGGATCTTCATTAAGTCCTTCCCAAAAAACAATGTTAGCTACACATCTAGATTAACAACACTCCAGGGAGAAGGTAAATTACAAATCCGCTTCTTATTTTTCAACTATGAATTTATCACTTGCCCGTCCACCAAATGTTTTTGAAATAAACATAATTTGCCCATGTGGAGATATTCCTACCATAAATTTAGCAGTGTTGTCTGATTTATAATCGCCGTTAGTCTCACCTCTACTTTTGAGATTTGAGATTAGTTGGCATCTGAATAAATGTTTCTGCACAATCAATAATACATGTAGTCTGGGGTGGTTTTCACTGAAAGATTTCGGGCAACAGTCTCTAATTATTTCTATTGGAAATCATATTATCAGTGATTTCAATTTATCTAAGACTGGAATTCAAGAATTTAAAATCTTGCATGCCCATCTGACGGCATAGACTGAAATGTAAATGGTACCAAACACGCACAGTCTTCGTGCACTTGTCCGTGTATCTCACAAGTTGATTTCTTCCATAAATTGTGTTTGCGACGATTATTTGAACATCCATTGACGTACATGAACTACCTCCATCTTTCATATATTTTCCATCATATCCATGTCAATTTTTAAGAGAAAACGAGCAAAGATATCTAATGTTCATTTCACTATCGTCATGGCTGACACATCACGTGATTGGTTAATGGCTGCGCTCATGAAACTGGGGTCAAATACAGATAACGGTGTCTATACTAGACAACATGAAATTATCTTTGGGTGACACTATTATCCGATTTTATTCCTTGAACATGCTGCATTTTTCAACATGGGTTTGAAAATGTGATGAGACCAGCAATCTGAGCAAGTTGCATTTATTAGATTATGTTCCTTAGTTACTCATCAAAACATTTTTGAACACATAGAAACTCAGACAAAGAGTCTAAGATTTTGAGAACCAAAGTTAGAGTCCAACAATTTCTTTGTAAAAGCATCTTAAAATAAAACAATGTGCACATAACAATTTCGACAGAAAAAATTCTACTCCATTAAATGAAACTAATTGAAAATCAGCTCTTGTAGTATCAATCCAAATTCATGCTCAGAAGGTTTAGAGCATACCAAAAATCGGCTTCTTTTCAGACTATACTGCTTGTACAATTCTGAGTGAATTTTGACGTTTTAATTTGATCTGTATATGATTTGAGACTCATATATAGCTCACTGAGATCACGGCCGAACAGTGTGACCACTATCTCAAACATGCTGAACAAAATGATCAGGTTTTAGAATTAAGTGGAACTCTTCTACACATAACACCTTAAGATGGCATATGCATACCATCAACTATTTTGGTTCTTTGTGTCAAAAAGTTTGCACATGAACAGCCTACTAGCTCCACCTTAAGATCACACACACAAACACACACACACACACATACATATATATATATATATATATATATATATATATATATATATATATATACACATATCATCAACTTTTTGGTTCCTTGTTTGAGAAATTTTGCATATGAACAGCCAGAGTCTTTTGAAACAGAGAACCAGTCTAGAATACCTATAGTACATTACAAAGATTTCCGCACAGCACAACGTGTAGGATCCTTATAGTTTCCTTAAAGATGAAATGCTAATTTAATTGCAATAAGAGAACTATTATTTATGACAGACACACTGTTTGAGCTTTAATGTGCACTCAAAGAGTGGATTGCAAACACATTAACTTGCGTTATTGCAACGCCCATATGAGCCCCCGCTCTTCTATTAATGTTTGTTTTCGAAATCGACTATGATTTAACCTCGAAGCTGTTGGTATAGTTTCTGCAGGGCAGTTTGAACATCTTGTTACATTTTTTTAGACACCTTAAAATACTGAAGACAAATAACTGTATTTTTTTAAATTGGGTTTTCTGCCTGTAAGTCTTTTGCTGTATTAGTGCTATTTCGATTTTCTTCGAAGATAAATAGGTCATAACGGATGGCAGCTCAAGCGTATGGCTGAAGTTAGACATGCCTAATTATCGAAACAGTTTTTGAGATCGCCTATAATTTACTATGAAACTGTTGGCATAGTTACTCCGTGACAGTCTGAATGCTGGTCTATAGTTTTGAGACACCTTTAAATAAGCAGACAAACAAATATATTTGAAAAACAAATTAGGTCAGGTGCATGCAAGTCTTGTGCTCTCTTAATTTTATTTCATTTTTCAGCAAAAATCAATTGTACATACTTGGGTGGAGTGGGATGGGGGTTAGAACAAATTACAATCGAAAATGTTCTTAAAGGAAAATAAACCCAATTATTATTTTAGATGTTTAATAATGATAATTAACGATAATGACAATTTATCACTAGTGCAAGAAAGATTATGAAATTAACGCTTTATTTAATATTACAAAGCACAAACCACTTTCTTCTCATAACAATGTTTACAATTATGAGTTGCGCTTTTAATTAATTTTGCAAAAATGAATTTAGTTGCATTTCACAAACTAAAATGAGTTACTATACTTAAAGGTGCAGCTGATAAAGAGTGAGTTCCGTAGATAGCCCGAACATATGAAATGTAGCCATGCGGACGCGGGGGAGCGGTAATTATAGGTAGTTTGCATTCATGTATTCTAACTACTCAGGTTTTGGACGCGGTTACGGACTTAGTACCATTTGCTGAAACAGTGAGATGAGGAACTGACTGGAAATGTTAAAACAATATGAATTACGCGGTAATTTTGCACACTTTCAACGTATTATTTTTGCACCCTGCATGTAACTTTTCGCTGATTTTCGGAAAGGGGCCGCCTCATTGGTGCTGTACCAGCATCATTTAGTTACTTGTATTTCATGTATACAGTAAGCTTACCGCATGGATTTAAACTGTAAGTCGCTTCCATTTTAAGAAAGAAAAAAAAAAGATGTAGTTTGTATAGTGGATACAGGCTTTTTAAAATATTTTTCTGGATATACTTTAGTTTACATAGCATGCACTCTGGTAAAAGACTGTAAAGAAAGTGGATGACATAAACTTTTCTCTAAATTTGGAATTGTCTTACCTCGAAAATCCACCCGAATCATCCAGATCAGCTTGTTTAGTTTGTGTGAAACACAGGTGTTGTGGACTAAGAGTAGCATTGATTACACTCCGTGTCGTGGAGTTTTTCAAAACGAGACTAGTTTCACCCAGAATGTGAAATGTACTGTGTTAAGGTGTACAAGTTATTGTTTACTTTTCAATTTACTGTGTTCAGATTAATGTTTAGTTTTCAATGTACTGTGTTCAGGTTATTGTTTGGTTTTCAGTTGGATCTAAGATACTTTATGATATGTAACATGTTTTATGTCGGGCACAAATCGTCTGAGAGTAACACTGGGACAGTAAGCGCACGTGTTTTCCACTATAAGTGAGCTGCGTACAGTTGTATGTTACACTCTGACCCTTTTGCCAGTTTGTTTATTTCTTGATACATGTGCCTGACGAATAAAGTACCGAAAATCACCCTAGTTGATTTACATGTTATCTTGTCTGCCCGACAGTACCCCCCCCCCTTTTTTTCTCTTTATTTTAGTCTACAATGTTACACGATGTTGTTAGGTATTCTTCACTGGGAGAGCAACAAAATCATCTAATGCCATAATATATCAATTTATGATTTTTTGCGAGGAAATTCAGATTTAAATGTTTAAATACCTTGAGGATTCAGTATGAATTTATCAGCCTGAAGCAATGCCAAAACGAACAATATTATACATGTATGAGTCCAGAATAAATCTGAGAATTGTTGCACATAATCTGCAAAAATGTAATAATCTGCAACGTAAGTTTTAACTTGATCAATAATCTTAGTGTAGTGTATCAAATAAGGCGAATATAGAGCTTTAAACTGAAAGGGGGCCAATTTATTCCAGGAAGGACAAACCGCTAGATTTTAAAGGATTCTAAAACGCTACAAGTTAAAAATAAATGAGGTATGTTTTGATCTTTAGCGTACAAGTTTTTGGTAATTGGAAACAGTGAGACACTTCGATCTAGTGCAACGTTAGTTGCTAATATAATTAATGGCTCAGTTCATTAGATGGCACAGCTAAATTCATTAAGTACTCGCCAAGAAAACCCAGGGCTCAAATTTGGTCATTCTAGTTATGGTACATTCTTCTTCAAACATTCATCCGTAAAGTTAATAGGTAAAATCAGAACCACTGAGTAAATCATCTCGTAAAATACCACAAGAACAATCGTCTAAAAGATAACTCTAGGAACAACGTCATCCAGATGCTTGCAGACTTAGACCAGATGATTATGCTTGCAGACTTAGACCAGATGATTATGCTTGCAGACTTAGACCAGATGATTATGCTTGCAGACTTAGACCAGATGATTATGCTTGCAGATTTAGACCAGATGATTATGCTTGCAGACTTAGACCAGATGATTATGCTTGCAGACTTAGACCTAGGCAAAGCTAACACAAATGACACAAAAGTTCGAAAACGGCGGGGGTAACGAAGTTTTCGACATTTCGACCGATACAATGTCTTTCACAAAGGACGATAAAAGACATACACAAAGACACGCACAGACAAGAAGTCATACACGTAGAGCAATAAATATTTACATCATGGCACAGAGAAGCAAAACTATATGAAATAGTCCAAAATAATGAAAAAGTCAAAGCCAATGATAAAGAAAGCATTGCAGGAGAATTAGCAACATGTCCAAAATTAGACCTATAGCGTTCCATCAGTGTTACGCCTGGAATTGGTTTATGTAATTGTATGCAGGGAAATGAAATCAAGTAAAGGATTTTTCTTACTTTCTCATGAGTGTTCTGTTATATGTCCCTTCGAATAATTGACAACATATTCTCCTTGGAATAGACTGGTATAAAATTCTTATGTGGTAAAAAGTAATAACTTCCAAGTTACAGATAGCACTCTCATGGTGTCATCTGCGGATCTTATCTTATCAGTATTTATCTGCAGTCATAATTCGATTGTCCGCCAAATATTTCCGATAAACATTAATATCAAAGCTTTATGAAGGCCATGTTGAACAGCTAATACCATTATCGGTCTTCCACTGACGAGTTCACAAAGACACATGGGAGGGGCAGTTGTCATCCTGAAACATTAACTTGGTGAAGTGCTTAAATGGTTACTAACAATCTGAATATGTTTATCACTATTAGAATTGCCATCATTTAACAGAACAGAACAGACCAGACACCCCCACCCCCAAAAAAAATTACATTTAGGTCACAAATGGGGCGAATGAGGTTATTTCTTTAGACTGCGTAAGATGGTAATTAACAAACAACAGAATACAATCGAATCATTTCCAGGACTTATAATTTGTCAATTGTAATTCGAATAAATTTGCAAGTTTCTAATTATGTTAATAGTCATTCTGTAAAGTATTAGTCTTCCAGTAAACGTAAGGTTTAAGGTAAATATACTTACTATTACAATAATATGGGCATTCAATACTATAAGCATACTCATCTCCAATAGTATTTATATCACATACCAAACACACCCTTTGTTCATTAGGAACATTGAATCATCGACCAGTTTCAACAGGTAAATTGCTAATACAACACCTAAATTTAGACAGCTTTAAACGATGACTAACATATAAATTTAATAAGTATTTTTCCACAGTAATATAATTTGTTCATTATCCTGTAGGTTACATCTTTAAAAGAATTCCGAATGTCTGCATTCCATTATTGCAGATACTGACATTAAAGAATATCATCAATTTGTCTTTTCAACCAGTGTATGTTATTGAAACTCTCATACCGCCGTATGCCTACTAGTCCAGTTTCGAAAAGAAAAAAAAAACGGAATGAATTTAGTTAGTAATGTCAATATATTTATGATTATAGCGTCCACTGTGTCTTATCATTTACAAGATGATTGAACATAAGGTAAATAAGTTTAGTCTGGTTGTATCAAAAACATGTCTTCCCCAAAAACTAATCATTTAATTATTAAAGTATATAAACGACATAACGACCAAGTTCACCATATACCAAACATTTTGGATTACTTCTTTTAATACCAAGTAATAGCCTCAGAACATTTTTTATGGACTCTTTCTAACATTTCAGTATTGTCAAACTCACAAAAGTCATACAGAGTATACATATATATATATATATATATATATATATATATATATATATATATATATATATATATATATATATATATATATATATATATATATATTGGGACAATAGTGTAATCAAAATGTTTTTGTTGTAAGTTGATTGGAATATTACGTTGTAAACTTTTCTACCCTAAAAGACGCAAAGCCCTTTTTGCACGCTCTGCCAATGTTTTTCATTAAACTCACGTGTTTATTATACCCAACCTTTTTTAAATAAAGTGTAGGTGATGTTATGATACCCTCATTCTGCCCGTCCAGATTTTCCGTAACCACATCTCCTCTTAAATAGTTGGGTGGAAATTCACATGGGAATTTCTCTATTTTCTCATCATCATGTTATGGGTGAGAGGGCCTTCTGGTGCAATGTAGACAGAACATATGATAATGGCAGAATTATATCGAAAAATTACTCAGGTACATAAATACTTACTGTTTTACATAAATTGCTATACCCCCTGATTTGCATAATATATATATATATATATATATATATATATATATATATATATATATATATATATATATATATATATATATATATATATAATACGAATTTTCTTAGAAGCATTACCAAAGCCTTGCAGTGTGACGTCGCGCGTAGTCTTTGAGCCCGATCGTAGGCATGAAGACAAACGATCATGTGAAATGATAAATTTATGTAGAAATTTTAATATTGACTGAACCTTCCCGTGAATAATAAGTTAGAAAATTACCAAAGCGGCTTAGGATTATTGAAGACGATACTTAAATATTGCGTTTGTTTAATTTGTCTACTCAAAGTATCTTCGTTTTGTGTTTCCGCTAGTATCTTCGTTTTGTGTTTCCGCTTGGGTTACAGGCTATCAACGTATTTCACATTTTGCTTCCTAAATAGAGGTATGTAGCAATTACCATAAATATAGTGTATTAAAAAATGTCAAAAGTACCGGTACCGTTGCAACGCTATCCAAATATTATTGCAGCAATATCCAATTATCATTGCAACGATACATTTTCTTTATTCAGCTGTAATTTTTTCTGTTAAAAATTTGCCGTTGAAACAATATTATTTGCTAGATCAACAACATTCTAATACCGTTGCACCAGCAAAAAAATACCGGTGCGACGGTAAATGTAATCGTTGCAACGGGAAAATAAATACCATTGAATTAACAAAATTTAGTGTTGCAACAATAAACGAATAACGTTGCAACGATACTTGGATACCGTTGCAGCGGTTCCGGTACTTTTTTTGGACCCTTTTTGTACCTCATACACGTGACATATTACCCAGAATAATAAATATCGATATCTACTTATAATAGGTAAGACCTCCGTTAAGTTGTTGGTGACAAATTAAACGCTATTCCCTAACCCACAACAGCAAGGCTTTCAAAAAATCTAGGTTGCCTCACGGCCTATTTAATCTTCAAGAGGTCATTTATTATAACTCTGACTGTGACAGTCCTACTTGTGCTGCTTTTCTCGATTCTCAAAAGGATTTTGACGATGTTTGGCACGTTGTACAACTTTTTGAAATTATGTCATATGGGATTTGAAGAATAATAGGGAGTACAATACAATACAATGAGGAGTACAAAGTAAATCAAAAGTAGATACACATGCGTGTAACACATATATAATATTTTTACAGGGTACTAATGGTGTAGTTACAATCATTGTATGTTAAATAAGGTGTTCTAGACAATAGAGTTAGTTGGTTGTTACAACATTATTCATCTGGTAATTAAACAAAAATTTAAACATCGTGCCACATTTTTGTATTAGTTCGTATATTACTCAGGGCATTCTAGTCTTAGATTTGAGCTCTTATATAAAAGAATATATAAGCATATCAAAACATATGATATTACGTACCACTGTTATATAAAAGAAGATATAAGCATATCAAAACATATGATATTAAGTACCACTGTTATAAAAAAGAAGATATAAGCATATTAAGACATATGATATTACTTACATGGCGATTACAACAATTTCAAACAAAGTGCAGTAGTGGTTACAGGCCAGCCGACAGAAATTCCGGGCCCCTGGGCAAAGCAGTCATGGGCCCCAAAATTAGTTAATTATATATATATATATATATATATATATATATATATATATATATATATACCTGTGTACAGTTTTGCATATAAAACCTGTAGTAAATTACCATAACTTAGACTCTTGCAAGGAACAAATTGTAATATTTACTGCAAAGATTAATTTATTTTTTATAATTGAGTTGACGGCGGCGGGCTCTAGAAATCGCCGGGCCCCTGGACAATTGCCCTCCCCCCCCCACCCCCCTTCAGTGAGCCTTGCGTGGTTAGCAAATGATGGTCTAAACGGTTCAATATCAGGTAAGGAGTTAGACAGTGGGGTGTCCTTTCCTCGTCTTGTTTCTGATATTTATAGAGGAGTTGCAACAAGACTTAGTCAAAACCAATCTATGGTGTACAATTGGAAGTTTAGAGTGCTGCTTCCCTACGCTTGCAAAAGATCTTTACATGCCTGTCAAATTCTCAAAATAACTTAGCTAAAATGTTAGAGCTTATTCTCGAATATTCTTTAAAAAAAATGGCACTGTGAAATAATAGTCACAAAGTCATATATTGTTATTTTGGGTAAGAGATTAAATTATAATTATAAGCTGTCCCTAACATGTTCATGAAACTGACTCCGTTACTCACCATGAAATATTACAGGATAGGTAACGTCGTTCCATTAACCGTACCCGCAACGCATGTAGGCAAATAAATGTTGGGATGGATACCTCAAACCTAAACCCAATGACAGCCGCCAGTTTATATAAGAAAATCGTGATTCCAACCTTACTCTACGGCTGTGAAATTTGTAATGAGCTTCAAAAAGGCAACTTAATAGAGCTCAACAAGTTGCAATACTTTATAGCCAAAAATATCAGGGTACTGAACACATGCGATCAGATGTGTGTGAGTCAATGCTGGGGAAGAATCACAACCGAAATTTATCGGCGTATACTTCTCTTCCTAGGTAAACACTGCACCCTGCCAATAACATCATCCCCAAGCAAATATTTTTCATTTTTCTTACATGTATTTTGATAGTATGCAATCTGTATAAACCGGTTTTATTTCGGATATTTGGAATTACTTCAGAAGAATGAGCTTACAGATTTCCTCTCGAACATAAGACTTCAGTCAATTTTATCTAACTAATGTCACTGGAAACAATTGGACAATAGGACTGTATTTGAAAAGGAAGAGACTTATTGGTGCGAAAGAATGAATATATATCATTATGTTTTACGAGTTCGACACATACAAGCACAAATTCGCCCTTCCATACTGTACTACATTGAGAAGAATAATTACGAACGTAAATTAACCAGGTTTATAGCATCCCTGACATCCATGTGAGTATTAAAGCCAGATCTTAATGTTTCTCACTATCAAAAGTGTTGTCAGCAGCATACCGACCTCCTTCAGCATGTGGTCACATCATATCTATTAACAAGACAAACTGTCAACGACTTTCACTGGTACATGTTTGACAAGTTTGGACCTGAGCTACACATAGAACTTAACCAAAGGAACGACAAGTCAAAAAGGAACGACAAGTTAAAAGCAAAACTTCCCTGATCAGATGGTACCAAAACGTGTAAATATATACGAGTTCCTATTAAAGTCGTAGACTTCTAAGTTAATGGACCCAAACTGTAATGATACACTTTCTTGAGATTTATGTAAATCGAGTATGCGCTACTAGGCATGTTTGCATGCATTTTCTAATTGTTGATATCCTATTTTTTTCTTCATCGTCTGAATTAATTTGACAGGCAACATAGACTTTCTGAAATGTTTACCGCAATCATCAATGTAAACAGTTAAATTTCTTTCTTTCTCTTCTCTTTATACATGTATTTGTAAATGAACTCTCCTAATGGAAGAAATAAAGATTGATTTATTGATTGATTGATTGATTGATTTTGTGTGCTAGTTATAATGAAAAATTGCGATGAAAGTGAAAGCTCTGACTTGAATGAAAAGTTTGCTCATTCCTTTTTGTAAACCAGGTGGCCGAGTGGTCTAAGGAGCTCGCCTTTATAGATCACTGTCATCTCACGGCTGTACGCTTGGGTTCGAGACTCGGCTCAGCCAACGTGGGTATGTGAGAAAGCTTGCCAGTAGCTTTCCCGTGTGTTGGTGGTTCTTCCCGGGGCCTTCCCAAGGTCTCCACCAAAATATACTGGCCGCCATTTATCATGTGCTGAAAAATGGCGTTAACCCCCCCCCCCCCCCCCAAAAAAACCCCCCACAAAACGTTTGTGTCTGTTATAGAGGAACGAAACTTATAATGCTATATTCTACTGGCATTAAAAACATTCCCTCTATCACAACAGTAAATTTCACCATCGTAATCACCATCCCAGGTAACTAAAAGCCATGTAAATTTCCCCAGGGAATATGTACCCTGGTGACCATCTTTCGATGGTCCTTTGATCTAAAGTGTCGCAGCAGGCCTCATTTGCATGTCAATAGAAAGCCTGACGTAGGTTAAGAAAGGGTTTGGATTCCTATCGCTGTGTAATACTAGTCCCGGAGGGCAAGTAACAGTCTTGGCATATGTACTTGACCCCTAGAGATCATGTTTGTCAGAGAAAGACAAACAGACAACACACGGTTGTAAAACTTGTGTGAACTAGTCTTAATGCTTTCGGTTGTTAAAGGCCCTTCAGGACAGACACAAATAGAAAACAATTTTCGCAAGGGCATAAAAAAAAAACTCGCAAAACTTGAGAATGTAAAATCCTTCATTACTAATACATTTGTGTTCAATTATTAGCCCCGTGCGAGATTCCCCCTGCATATAGTCAGACATCAACGAATGGGTCCACATAATCACGCTTTTCTGACATAATATTTGACCTACATACGAAATGTTGCGGTTATAATAACTTATTGTAATTATGCGATGGGAGTACGATACCGTTCGTGTGCACATGAATAGAGACATAGCTTCCATAACATTTCTGTCGAATCGCAACAGAGTTGAAAGATCCGTTTTGTCTATGTTCCAAGTAACACCTGCGCGATGCGAATCAGATAATGACAATATAATTTAGAGATACAAATCTTAACAGGGACCATCTTATTGAAATTCTTTCCTGCGTATGTTTAACTTCTTTCAATCAATTTTGTCTATATATCAAAGAAATATCACGCCGTTATTACACTCCCTAGTCCTTCGAGTCGTTCCAGCCAAGACAATGGTTCTTACAAAATAATGCGTTAATTTGATTTGGTTTCCGTGTTATACGGCACAGTAATTTGAACGTTATATCGTGAAAAGGCAAGTCGAGATTTATTGCAAAATAAAAGACAAGAAAACTCTTTTCGTCCCTTCTGCGAGTAAAACAGCATTAAACTGTCATATAAACGAGCATGACAAAATCTACAAAAAAATCATACGATAATAAACATGAAATTTTGTCCTTTAGGAGTGAGTAGGCATATATATATATATATATATATATATATATATATATATATATATATATATATATATATATATATATATATAAGGTTTAGTTTGGTTACGTGTTTTACGGCAAAGAAACACTTTGAAGTTTACCACGTATTATAGACATAACATAGCAGTAATGGCGCAAATGGGCACAATAAACATAATGGCTGAGTATTAGAAAATATATTTGATACTGAACTGTCAGAAAAACTGGGCGAATAGACAAATACAGGACGAGTAGACATATGTTGTGAAAAATCGTAACTCTTATCCTGTGGTAAGTAAAACAATCCGCATGTAAAAGAAATCAATAATGAAACCAGAGAAGAAGGGCAAAGACTGAAATATCTGTCATTGTATGGTATACTTAAACCCTCCAGTTTGTAATTATTTCAACTGCAAGAGACATTTTATAAAGAAAATTAATCAGCTGATGCAGGGTAAGTTTCAATCATGAACAAATACATATATCCACACATATAATGAAACATTCGTATAATGCGGAAAAAGGCCCTACATGAGTTCAAACTGAACATAAGATGTCTAAAGGGTGTTACACAATATTATAAAACCTCTCAGAATTTGACAAGTATACGTTACTAATTACATTTTCAATATAGTTGGAACGTATGACGTGCAAAAACTACCCAAAATACCGTTTTAGTAGCTTTTTTCAAGACGCTGCTAAAAATGCAAACAATAAAAAGATTTTTAACAATTATTCATCATTACTCGACAATTTCTTCGGCTGACGTTATACCCGCTACCTTCTGCCTGAGGATTATAGTGATGGCCATTGAGGATTTATCGACTGTGTCGATATGATGCCATATTGTGTATCCTTTGGGTGCAACAGTTACAAAAAAAAAAAAAAGTTTGGTAGATATGACTCGAAGCCCGCCACTAGGAGCTCTCTTTGCTCACTTCATTTTTCTAAGGAGCATTATGAACGTCATCGAGAGGAATTAGCCTTGCTTTAATACACTAATGCAAGAGCGAGTTTAAGAAGGATGTTGTGCGTGATATTCCACTCCATATAGGCTCAGAATCACAGGAAAGAAGGGAGACGTCTCCCCCTTCCCAACATTCAGCGTCCGATTAGTAGCAAAATCTGTCTCCAAATTATCCTGTAGTTAAAAATAAAATGTGTCAAATGATAGCAAAATCAAATTTGTTTGATAATATATATATATATATTTATCGACCTATATATTATGTACAATTATCATTTCTTGTGTGCGCAAAAAAATGGAGAGTTTATACCTCTACCACTCCAGTTTTTGAAATCAATGCAATTGTCATCAAATTTACCCTTTAGGAACTTAGACCCAAAGCACATTCCATTAGCTTTACATTTATGTAAGTATTTCCAGTAACATCTATAATATGTCGATAATATAATAGACATGCATAATATATAGTGTAAATATAATAGCTGTGCATAATACATAGTGTAATATATTATATGTGCATAATATATAGTGTAATATAATAGCTATACATAATACATAGTGTAATATAATAAATATGCATATCGTAATTACAATCGAAAGGTTCATTTCTTTTGTGTTACTTTATAATGTTGACAACTTATTCACGCGAAGGGATAGGATGACAAACATTGGGCTGACCTTAGAGTTTTTGTGTAATCTGATATATAGGATAACACAAAATAGTTGCCCTCTAAATGGTAGTAAGTGAAAACACCGGTATTGAGAACACGTTATATGGTGACCCAGTTGAGGACCGAGCTAAGCGAAGACCGAGACTGGGAACCATGACCCGTGTGCTCAGATCGGTGTTTTTTACTTACTACTTTTACCATTTTGTTTCCTAAACAGCGGCAAGCCCTAGAAAAACATGTGGTGTACGAAAAGGGTCAAAAGTACTGGTACCATTGCAACGACAAAATTTATCTTTGCAATCTACCGTTCTACCAGTAGTGTTTGATAGTGCTAGTGTAACGGCATTCGTATACCGTTTCACCTGCAAAAAATACTGGTGCGACAGTAAATGTTATCGTTGCAACGGAAAAAAATTAAAAGTGGATACCGTTGCAGTGATATCTGGATACTGTTGCAACGATATTTTGATACCTTTTTGATACCGTTGCAATGATATTTGACTACTCTTGCGACGGTTGCGGTTCCTTTTGTGTACACCATACACTTGACACAGTACCCAATCGGATTAAAACCGAGATCTACTTATAATCTGTAGATTAATAACGGGGGGGGGGGGGACGGGATGTTTGCCCCGGGCGCCAGAGGTCTTGGGACGCATAAACTGCTGATAAAAATTCGGCCTCGTATTCCGGCTCTTTGGGCCATCATCGTCGCCCCGGGCGCCATTTACCCTTAGTACGCCACTGCTTATAATAGGTAGATCTGACAGCAGTGACGTAGCAAAAGATTCTGCCCCCTCCCGTAAAACTTTATTCTGGGGCCAATACAATTTTGTATGTTTCATGGGAAATTTTGCCCCCCCCCCCCCCCGCCCCTCAGTTGCGGGGTTTGCTTGGATGGTTGCTACCTCACATTCTGACAGGCATCGATAAAGGTTCATGTTCTGGAGACCTTTCGAATTCCCGGTCCACAAATTTGTTTTAGTAACCCATCAGATAATGCGGTGCTTTTCTTGTTAGAAAGAATTATCTTTAGAAACCATATGTTCACTTTCATAAAATGTGAAAGCTGTAATTGATTGGTGAATCGAAAGGTCAACAGAACTGGCATGGTGTCCGTCAGACCTCCGTTATGTCGGAGATCAACCCATTTCCTTACAGCACCTGACTTTTACTCCACGATGCGTCGTATTTCATACGTTTGCAAAGATTATAGAAGTATCTTTACATTTAAAATAAAATATGCAAATGTACTTATGTAATTTATTTTGACTGTGTGTACTAGTTATAATGAAGTATTACGATGAAAGTGAAACCTCTAAGTTGAATTAAAATTTTGCTCATCAATCAATGGTATTCCTTTTCGTAAACCAGTTTTTGTCTGTAATAGAAGAATCAAAACTCATAATGTTATATTCTACTGAAATTATAAATGTCATGATTTTCTTGTATCCCTAGATATGATTATATATAAAACAAACAGACAATACACTGTGTAAAACTAGTGTAAATTAGCCTTAACGCTTACGGGACCCCCAGGTGCCCTAGTTAAAGGATATTCTGGTTAGACACAAATAGAAAGCAAAACAATTTTCGAAAGAAAAAAAAATCCAAAACGTGAGAGTTAAAAATTCCTATATACTAACACTTGTTTCTTCAATAATCCCCCCCCCCCCCCCCTCCGATACATATAGACAGCACACTACTGGGAATTCGTTAATGTTTGACTAACACTGTCATTTTGGGTCCACTTTTACGACTATATGGTCTAAGATAAATGTAACAGAAAGAAAGTGAAGCCAACAAATCAAGATAAAATCAACAAGCAATTTATTTTTAGACAATTAATGTTAAAATTCAAAAGACACTTACAGTAACGTGAATTAAAATCCAAATAATCCAATAATCCTAATTGTCCTAATCACAAGTCCTAAATATAGAATGTTCCGAGTGAATGAATATTCCGAATGAATGAATCTTCCAAATGAACAAATGTTCCGAATGAATGAATGTTCCGAATGGATTACAGGATTACAGCACAACTATGATTCCACACAATATGATGATTCCAAAAGGCTGATCATCAAAAAATAAAGAATATTTTCAACACAAGATTTAAAATTGGAATGAAATCTTGTTTACCAAATGCTGTATAAATATAAGACAAGTCACATGACTGAATGTTCTAGAATATTAAATGGTGTATGTGACTTTTAACACATAACTCTAAGGAAATTCTGGTTTCTGTAAACAAAATCAACCCTGACCTCAAATTGAATCAAAAACTTGTTTACCAAAACTGTCCTTGAACTCAAATACTAAGTAAACAACCTAATTCAACATTAAGGTTAAAGCAAATATTAAAGTCAAGAAACATTTATAATTTCCCAAAATATTTATAATATTATATAAACATCATACATAACACCACATAATCACGTTTTTTTATTATTATTTTCTTTCTGACATAATATTTCACCTACATACGAAATGTTGCGGTTGGAATAACTTATCGAAATTATGCGTTGGAATACGATACTTTCCGGGTGCAAATGAATAGATATATATATAGCTTCCATAACATTGTGTCTAATCTCAACACAGCTGAAAGATCCGGTTTGCCTAGGTTGACAGTAACACCTACGCGATACTAATCAGATGATGACAATAGAATTTAGAGATATAAATCTCAACAGGAATCATCTTTTCTGTGTATGCTTAACTCCTTTCATCAAATATTATCTATTTTTAAGCGAAATATCACGCAGCAATTATACTCCTTAGGCATTCGAGTCGTTTATTCCATCGATTCTGTTAACTTTTCTCACGACAAAATTAATGCGGTGTTTTACGGCACAGCAAGGCTTTGAAAGTTATACTGTCACGAATCAGGTCAGGTCGTACAAACAAAATAAAATTAAACCCCGTCTCCCCCCTCCCCCCCCCCTTCGCGAGACACATGGCATTCAACTGTCATATACACTAATATGACAAAATCTATAAAATTATGCCATAATCGCTGTACTTAATTCTTAGTAAGAGTAAATAGCACTTTTGTCTATAAATATATATTAGGTTTGGTTTGGTGTTTACGGCACAGTAACACTTTGAAGGTTACCACGTATTGTAGACATTATATAATGGTAATGGAGCAAATGGTCAAAATAAACATAACGGCTGAGTATCGGAAAATATTTTTTATACTGAAATGTCAGAAATACAAGACGAATAGACAAATACAGGACGAATACACAAATACAGGACGAAGAGACATATTTTATGAAAAATCTTGAATCTTATCCGCTGGTAAGTTAAACAATCTGTATTAAAAAAAAATCAATAAGGAAACCAGAGAAGAAGCATAAAGATTGAGATGTCTGTCATTTTATGCTATAATTCAACCCTCCAGTTTGCAGTTATTTCAATTGCACGAGACATTTTATAAAGAAAATTGATCAACTGATGCAAGGTAAGTTTCAGTCATGCAAATATCCCTATATCAGCATATATAATGCAAAATTCGTATAATGCAGAAAAAGGCCATACTTGAGGTCAAACTGAACATAAGATGTCTTAAAGATTATTTACACAAGAAAATAAAACCTTTCAGATTTTACCAAGCATGCGTTATTAATTACATATAGTGTTTTGGATTTATGACGTGCAAATACTACCAATAATGCTGTTATGGTAGCTTTTCACAAGCCGCTGCAAAAATATGCCCCCCTCCCCCCATAATTCATCATTAATCAGCAATATCCTCTGAAGACGTCATACCCGCTACCCTTTGCTTAAAGATTATTATGATCGCCATTGAAGATTTATGCGATGGGATTCACTTTTCTAAGTTCCCAAAGATAGAAGGTACAACAAAAAAAAAGTTTTGACTCACGACAGTAAATGATTTGACTTTAAGCCCCCTGCTAGCTCCCTTTGCTCACTTCATTTTTCCAAGGAGCATTATGGGTGGCGTTGACAGGAATTAGCCTGACTTGGATACATTAATGCAAGAGGGAAGTTGAAGAAGAATGATGTGCCCGATATTCCGCTCCATATACGCTCAGAATATCGGAAAGAGACGAAGAAGCCTCCCCCCCCCCCCCCGCCAACACCTCGCGTCTGTGGCTGGTACGATAAAAGACGACGGAAAGATTAGTAGCAAAATCTGTTTAAAAATTATCCTGAATTTTGAATAATAAATGTGTCAACTGATGGAAAAGAATCAAATTTGTTTAATAACAGATATGTTCCAATCTAACGTATAATTTTCTTTCCTTGTATGCACTAAAAGGGGAAAATATAGTCTACCGGGGAGTCTCTATCTCCCACCCAGTTTTATAGTCAATAAAATAGTCTACCGGGGAGTCTTTATCTCCCACCCAGTTTTATAATCAACAAAATAGTCATCTACCGGGGAGTCTCTATCTCCCACCCAGTTTTATAATTAATAAAATAATCATCAGTATTTCCCTTTTGGAACATAGACCCATTGCATATGCTTTACATCTATATAAATATTTACAGTAACAGCTATAATGTGTTGATAATATAACAGCTATGCATAATATATAGTGTAATATTATAAATATGCATAATATATAGTGTAATATAACAGCTATTCATAATATATAGTGTAATATAATAAATATGCATAATACATAGTGTAATATAACAGCTATCCATAATATATAGTGTAATATAATAAATATGCATAATATATAGTGTAATATAATAAATATGCATAATATATAGTGTCATATAACAGCTATCCATAATATATAGTGTAATATAACAGCTATAAATAATATATAGTGTAATAAAATAAATATGCATAATATATAGTGTAATATAATAAATATGCATAATATATAGTGTAATATAATAAATATGCATAATATATAGTGTAATATAACAGCTATCCATAATATATAGTGTAATATAATAATTATGCATAATATATAGTGTAATAAAATAAATATGCATAATATATAGTGTAAGATAATAAATATGCATAATATATAGTGTAATATAACAGCTATCCATAATATATAGTGTAATATAATAAATATGCATAATATATAGTGTAATATAACAGCTATCCATAATATATAGTGTAACAAAATAAATATGCATACTATATAGTGTAATATAATAAATATGCATATCGTAATTACAATCAAAAGGTTCATTTCTTTTGTGTTACTTTCATAGTGTTGACAACTTATTCACACGAAGGAAGATATTATCATTTATATTCTCAGCTGTATCATTTGTATCAGTGCAGTAAATCTTTCTTTTATTGTTTTGGCACAGAAAGTAAAGATATACAATTTTGTCTCCTCAATGTGACGCACATCAGGATGTTATATAAAACCAAAAATAGTTGGATAATCAGCAGTTGGAAAACCTAATTAGACTGTTCAGTGATTTCATGTATTTTATTTAGTCAACCAATCGAGTGTCTCAAAATGTGTGATATATTATTTGCATTATTTATCAGTCATATTTTTTCCTTTGGTTTTTTTTTTATGGCTATGTTTTGTGTTTGGTATCTCATCTCTATTTTTCCTCTCTATGTTTGAAGAATTACCTTGTACATAATATTTCAAACCATTTCAGAAAGCCAAGAGATAAATATGCCGCCAATAAAAAAAAATAAAGGTATATTTATTAAATAGCCTTTTCTTCAATCTAGCTGTTATAAGGATGTTCTTTTCATATTGTGCAGAAACAAAGCACAAATTACTAAATATTTTTCAAGTTGACATTCCCGACTTCCCATGCACCTCTACAACTTCACCTTTGGAATCTGTTCCCCGTGTTCTGTCATAATATGTGGTGGCTACCTCTTCAAACTGATTAGGCTGTGTTTCTATACTTACGTTTTTAAATGATATCACAAAGTCTAGGCCTGCCGACAGAAATCTTGGGCCCCTGGGCAGAGCAGTCATGGGCCCCAAAACCAGTTTAATTTTGTGTATATAAAACCTGTGTTCAGTTTTGCATATAAAACCTGTAGTAATCTACCATAACTTAGACTCTTGCAAGGAACACACACATTTTAATACTTTTTTCATATTTACTGCAAAGATTAATTTATTTTTTATAACTGAGTTGACGGCGGGCCCGTAGAAATCGCCGGGCCCCTGGGCAATTGCCCCCCCCCCCCCCCGCGGTCCAGACCAAGTTCTCCATCTTACAAATACAAAAGTCAAAACGTATCGCCTATTGTACTGTCATGTAGCCTATGTAACGACGCAGTGACGCCAACACCGACGGCGGAACTCCAGTATCTCGGTTGCACTCTTACCATAAAATCATTCGTAGTCCCCAAGTAAGAATTCTCGTATCAGATATGGAAAATATCTATACAGTACATGCAAGTGTCAGATATGGAAGATATCTATACAATATATGCAAGTGACAGATATGGAATATATCTATACAAATATGCAAGTGTCTGATATGGAAGATATCTATACAATATA